>QEPC01012762.1:7546171-7569622 GCA_003113815.1 Sphenodon punctatus
TATAGCGGAGTTTAAAAGAGGTTTGGACAAGTTTCTGGAAGATAGGATCAGGGAACATGACGGGAGCTGGGGAAAAACAACAGGGAATGGATCCCTCATTGTGACCTGTTAGGTGCTTCTCCCAAGCCACCATGATTGGCCACTGTCGGAGACAGGATGCTGGGCTAGATGGACCATTGGTCTGACCTAGTATGGCACTTATGTTCTTATAGGCCAAAATGAAAGTGTCAGGTAAAGAATGACCGAAGGTGGTGACCCTATCCAGGAAGGAGGTTGCAATCCTAGCTCCCATGCTCATGGGCTCTGGACCACTTGCACATACAATAGTAGGGATGGGCGATCCAGATTCAGATTGGGCTGTTATGGATCAATCCGAATGTTGCACTGTCAGTTCTGGATCTGGCATTCCAGATCCGGATTTCACCCATCCCCTGGGGCCGTGGACTGCACAGAACAGCTGCCCTTTTCCAAAATGGCAGCAACACTACCACCACCATTTTGGAAAAGAGCTGCGTGTGTGCAAGGTCGGACCCACTATCCCAGGAGAGAGTCCTACTGATTGGAGCACAGATTGGTTTCCCATTGACTTCAACAGGAACGTTTCCCATTGACTTTCTGTACGACTAGTAGTGCTATAGAAATGATAAGTAGTAGTAGATTTCAATGGGACCCAAACCTGTAACTAATCCAGAAATTACAGCTCCAAAGCCATAATTCAGTCCAGATGCCCATCCCTATACAATAGCTTCAACCCTGCTCTAACACCAAGCTGGAGCATCAGGGAGAACCACCCCCGTAGCCTGCACAGCACCCCCGAGGACCGCACTGGGGAACATCCTTACATACCAGGCAGGTCTCGCTCTCCGCCAAGTGCCAGCCCATCCTTGGTCCACTGCACCATGCCACGGTAGCCCACCACCACACAGGCTAGGGTGACTGACTGCCCCGACACAATCACCTGGTCCATAGGCTGCTGGAAGAAATACGCAGCCAGGCCTGAGGGAAAAGCAAAGGGGGTTAACTCCTCAGGCATGAACTAGGCAGCCAGTACTTAGAATGGGGCTCCTGGCTTCTAGGCCATCCTCTGAGCAGGGCTAGCCTGGTCTAGTGGTTTGTCTGGTGTGGGATCAGGGACTCCTGGGTTCTACCTCCAGCTCTGGAACAGTCTAGTGCACAGGTTTTTGACCTTTTTTCAGTCACAAGTACTGGAGTGACGTATGTGACCACTTGGGAGCACTGCATAATTTGCATGAATGCTTTTCTTAAGTTTGCATAGATTAAGTCTCCCCTCTGCAATTCATTTTGATGCCTCACATGTGTGAAAGTGCTCCTGTGCACTCCTGACAGCTGGCTTGGGGAGCACTTTCACACATTCCCCAGGCACCCTGGACCAGGCTGAGAATCTCTGGTCTAGTGGATTTGAACAAGAGGGTGGGAGTCAGGACTCCTGGGTTCTGTTGCAAGCTCTAGGAGGGCAGTGGACGTCTAGTGGTTAGATCTGATAAAGTTGCAACATATGCAAATTTTTCCAGGACACTTATGAAAAATACATGTTACAGGCCCTGCAATGGCACCTTACGCTATCGTGTTCGAGCAGGGATGAAGCTGCCTTAGGCACCAATATAGGCCCTGCAACATGTATTTTTCATAAGTATCCTGAAAAAAATTGCATATATGGCAACCCTATTAGATCAGATACAAAAAACCAAGGGAATGCAATGTAGCCAAGCAGAAAACAAACAAGGCTACTAAAAATTAATTTTACTATAAAATACCATAACAATAATCATAAAAATATAAAGTCAACTATACATATAAATAATGTTCCCAGCCAATACAACAATTTTATTTATTTCATTACATTTGTTAGCCGCCCCCTTATGCCTACGGCATCTCGGGGCAGCTTACAATATTATAAAACCCAATAATAACAATAAACCTAACCCACAACAACCTAACCGAAGGGCGAGGCAATCCCCGAGATACGAGGGGCCCAGACCGTGCAGGGCTTTGTAAATCAATACTAACACCTTGAATCTGGCTCGGTACGCTATAGGCAGCCAGTGCAGAGCGCGGAGCACCGGTGTTTTGTGCTCACGCCGCCCCATAAGGAGACGGGCCGCCGCATTCTGCACTAACTGCAGTCTCCGAACCAGAAACAAGGGAAGCCAACGGCTGCAGGGAGCTGGAGGCTACCAGTTCAGTTCCTGACCTAGAAGATAAGGCCATCATTGCTGGGAGGCCATGGCCCTTATTCTTCTCCCCCAGAGAGAACCGGGCAGGGGGTCTACACAGGAACATGGCAAGAAGAGAAGGAGTGTCAGTGTGCCAGCCTACAGGCCCCTGGCACTGCCTTATCTTCCTGGTACAGACTGCTGAGGTGCCAGCCTCATCTGCTGCTGCTGCACAGCTCTCCCTGCACAGGGCACTGGGCAATTCCACGTCCCTCCCCTCCCCAACGCATACACCGCCCTTCCCACCAAGGCTCAGGGCAGCTTACAATCCATAAAACAATAAAATCCATACAATAAAAACTCTCCCCCCTCCCCCACAACCCTAGCCTAAAACCGAGCGAAGCCCTATCTCCGCCTGCCAAAAGCTTTTTCAAATAAAAAAGTTTTACACTGCCTCCGGAAGATGCTTAGATTCAGGCTCAAGTGAACCTCCTGGGGAAAGGAGTTCCACAAAACCAACACCCTCTTGCGCATCCCTCCCCTCACCCCATCCAACAGACGACGGTAACAGATGGAACCCACAAGGGGGCACTCCTGGCCACTTTAGGGGCCACAACGGGACATGGTAGGACAGGCAGTCTTTCAGATATATGGGATCCAGACCACTTAATTATGTGTTACGGACCCAGACCGCTTACTTATATATGGGATCCAGACCGCTTAATTATGTGTTATGGACCCTGACCGCTTAGTTATAGATGGTTAGTTTTATAACCAGTTCGGTTGGTTCGCCCCCAAAGGCTCATGGAACCAGAAAGTTTCCAGATAGCTCTAGGGGATGTTTCCTCTGACCTCAATGGCCACCCGCTCGATGGTCTCGTATCCATGTGGAATTCCATGTTGACGAGGCTTCCAAGCATGGCTCCCAAGCGGCCGCTCCCAAATTGCCAACAATGCAGCTCCCCGTGGTACACAGGGGAGCTGCAGCAGATGAAGCGGGAAGGGCGGTGGTTAGAGTGACGGTGGTGTCACTTGCGTGCTGAAGTTGACCCATTGCGGCATAGAGTCTGGTTACGTACCTAGGCCGTTGCAGTGTGTGCCCTCACTGCGTCCGCTAAGTCCCGTCCGGCTGAGCTGTTCTGGGTGGTGAGGCAGCTGGTCAGTCTGGCTTCCCTCCACCTGGACTTCGAATCATCAAATGCTCGCTGTGATTTGGTTGTGGACTTCTTTGCGGATAAAATCGCTCAAATTCACCACAGTTTTGATGCAAGTTTATTAGCAGAAAATGGGTCAGAGGCAGTAAAAGCCCCGTCTTGTCCTGTTTTGTGGGATGAGTTTCGGGCTGTGTCGCTCTTGGATCACCCCTGTTAGCCGTTCAACCCTGTTGATCCTGTTAGATCTTTCGGCTACATTTGATACCGTTGATCATGAGTTGTTGGTGACTCGGCTGTGGGACCGGGCAGGGATTAGCGGGACTGCTCGAATGGTTCCGCTCTTTCCTGACTGGGAGAGCCCAGCATGTGGTGCTGGGGGAGTTTTCATCTCCCCCCCAGGGCCTCATGTGTGGGGTGCCGCAGGGTTCCATCTTATCCCCTCTCTTGTTCAGTGTGTACATGCAGCCTTTTGGGGAGGTCGTCAGGGAGTATGGGGTGAGATGTCATCAATATGCTGATGACACCCATCTCTCTCTCTCATTTTCTTCTGACTCAAGCCCAGCAGTCTCGGTGCTTACCCTGTGTTTATCAGCTGTGGGGGACTGGATGAGGGCGAACCGCCTGAAATTAAATCCTGACAAGACCGAGGTAATGATTGTGGGGAGGGCTGAGAGAGTGATGGCCCCCATCATTGAGGGGGTCCATCCTCCCTTGGTTTCTCAGGCCCAGAGTCTGGGGTGCTCCTGGACCCGCAGCTCTGCCTGGATGCCCAGGTGATGACTGTGGCGAAGGGGGCATTTCGCCAATTACATCTGGTGCGTCAGCTTAGGCCGTGTGTCTCGGACTCGGATCTGGCCACAGTCATCCATGCCCTTATTACCTTGAGACTGGATTACTGCAACGCACTCTATGTGGGGCTACCCTTGGTGCTGGTTCGGAAACTGCAGCTGGTGCAGAATGCGGCGGCCCGTCTCTTGACTGTGACGGGCCAACACGAGCACATTACACCAGCGCTCCACGCTCTGCACCGGCTGCCGATAGTTTTCCAGGCCCAATTCAAGGTGTTGGTGCTGACCTTTAAAGCCCTAAATGGCTTGGGCCCCACCTACCTGCAGGACCGCCTCACCTTCTGGGACCTGGATCGGCCCCTGCGGTTGGCCGAGGGCACCCTCCTCGGGGTCCACCACGAGGAGGGCGTTCTCTGTGGCTGCGCCGCGGCTGTGGAACTCCCTCCCGTTGGAGAGCCGCTTGATTACGGACCTCCCCTCTTTCCGTAGGCAGTGTAAGACCTGGCTGTTCCACCAGGCCTTTCCCGAGGGAGATGGGGTGGGTTTTATATTGTTTTAATTGTAGTTTTATAATTGTTTGTTTTAATATATGTTTTAAAAAGCGGTGAGCCGCCCCAAGATGCCTGAGGCAGGAGGGGGCGGCATCATTTTTTTGGAATAAAAATAAAATAAAATGGAACCCTGTCCGCTTAGTTATGTGTTATGGACCCAGACCGCTTAGTTCTATATGGGACCCTGACCGCTTAGTTATGTGTTATGGACCCAGACCGCTTAGTTCTATATGGGACCCTGACCGCTTAGTTATGTGTTATGGACCCAGACCGCTTAGTTCTATATGGGACCCTGACCGCTTAGTTATGTGTTATGGACCCAGACCGCTTAGTTCTATATGGGACCCTGACCGCTTAGTTATGTGTTATGGACCCAGACCGCTTAGTTCTATATGGGACCCTGACCGCTTAGTTATGTGTTATGGACCCAGACCGCTTAGTTCTATATGGGACCCTGACCGCTTAGTTATGTGTTATGGACCCAGACCGCTTAGTTCTATATGGGACCCTGACCGCTTAGTTATGTGTTATGGACCCAGACCGCTTAGTTCTATATGGGACCCTGACCGCTTAGTTATGTGTTATGGACCCAGACCGCTTAGTTCTATATGGGACCCTGACCGCTTAGTTATGTGTTATGGACCCAGACCGCTTAGTTCTATATGGGACCCTGACCGCTTAGTTATGTGTTATGGACCCAGACCGCTTAGTTCTATATGGGACCCTGACCGCTTAGTTATGTGTTATGGACCCAGACCGCTTAGTTCTATATGGGACCCTGACCGCTTAGTTATGTGTTATGGACCCAGACCGCTTAGTTCTATATGGGACCCTGACCGCTTAGTTATGTGTTATGGACCCAGACCGCTTAGTTCTATATGGGACCCTGACCGCTTAGTTATGTGTTATGGACCCAGACCGCTTAGTTCTATATGGGACCCTGACCGCTTAGTTATGTGTTATGGACCCAGACCGCTTAGTTCTATATGGGACCCTGACCGCTTAGTTATGTGTTATGGACCCAGACCGCTTAGTTATGTCCCTTTACGTTAGGAAGGGACAAAGAAATATGTTAGGTTAGGGACAAAAGCAAGGTGACTTGGAGGGGGGGGCATGTGCCCTCCCAGATTTTAGGAAACCCTACAGAACCCCTGCCTAGCCCCCACTCCTGTGCCCCACTGCTCGACAGTTACCACCAATGTGTGGCTGGGGGGGGGGAGGAAGTCTAGGGTTGTTTTTTTCCCGGAAGGGAGTGTAGGGTTGCCACTTATGCACATTTTTAAGGAACACTTATGAAAAATACACAATGCAGGGCTTGCATTTGCACATAAAGCAGGCCCTGCAACATGTATTTTTTCATAAGTGTTCCTTTAAAAATTGCATTGGTGGCAACTCTAGGGGAGTGTGAGGGGAGGAAGTCCTAGTGAATTAGAGAAGGGCAGGGTGGGGGGGCTGCCTAGGCTCTAGTCTCTTCCCCAGCTCTGGGAGGAGAAGAGGGGCTAGTCGGTTACAGCAGCAAGCCTACTCCGGCACAAGGTGCACCGGAGCACATGATGCTATCAGGAAGTGTGGCTGCCCTGGCCCAGATGGCGGGATTAACCGCCCTCCCCCTAGTAATTCAGTGTGTAATTGCCAGGGAATGAGGGTCAGCTCAATAGGGCTCTTTTGAGGGATCCAGGCAGGGATTCGATAGGGCTGAATTGAGCATTGAGGGTGTGTGACTGAGGGCTCTCCACAAGCAGGAGGAATAGCCAGTAGAGTTTATGGTCATTATCTATAATTTCCATAGTGTTCAAAACACTCTACTCTCCTTATCTAGTTCAGCCTCACAACCACCCAGTGGGACAGGGCCTTCATACTCTCAGGTTACAGATGGGAAATTGAAGCAGAGAGAGAGAGAGAGAGTGACCTGCCCAAGGCACCTAGCAAGGTCATGTGGTCAGGCAAAATTTGAACCCTTCTCTCTTGGGTCCAAGCTCAACATCTAGGTGCAGCTGGCTCTGAGTTGGCACAAGGGGGTGGGGGAGCAGCCCTGACAGCCCAGTACCTACCCGTTAGGAGGCGCTAGCTGGGAAAGAAAAACGCTTTCTGAGGAGACGGAATGCGCAGCCTGCGCCGCCGCGCGATTCTACGAGAGTCAAATGACCCGCAACTCCTGTTTCATCAGAAAGGCGGAAGTGCTGGTCTTTGCTGGCAAACTCGCGTGTTCGGGAGAGTAGGATTTCACTCCTCTGCGGGAGCTGGCAAAGACCCTCACTTCTGCCTTTCGGACGAGACGGGAGTTGCAGGTTATTGGCCTCTCGTAGAATCCTGCCGCGCCACTGGCTGTACGTTGTTCCTCGGAAAGTAGCCTAGGGTTGATTTATCGCTGGGGGGGGGGGAGACAGACAGCACCCTGCATATTGAGCCCTGTTCCCAGCAAAGTGATGAGCCCCCCAGCCCCATACTGTGCTACCCTGTGCTTAGCCTGGGAGGAGGGGGACAGACAGGGGACTCCAACACTTAGAGGAGCTGTAACCCCAAAGGCACAGGTCTGAGGTCACCACACCCTGCCAAGCTGAGGCCCCTCCAGTCGCCTCTTCTCTGCCACTTGCCCCACTGAGTGACTCCCCCCTCTCTCCACATGCAACTAAGTTCCTTATCCACACCTGCCAAGGTTCCTCAGCTTCATCCCATTTCAGTCAGGGCCTGGGTCTTGGCCTTTGGGGGCTACTTGATTGTTACAGGCCAGGGCAGAAGGATACGGACACAGGGCTGCTGGGGATGGCTCTGGGGAGGGACAGCTGGGTGCCAGCCAAACATTTAGCTTAAGGCAGGGAATAAGGAGTTTCACGCTACAGAAATTTCTGGGGGAAACCAGCATCATTAATTTCATGTCTAGGCCCCTGGCACTGAAACAAGGCGCATCCTTCCCCCTCCCCAGATCCCATCCCCCAAGTACCTCTGGTATGGAAATATAGCTCCATCCCTGCCCCCCATCCCATCCCCCAGGAACTCCATGTTCCATGCCTCCTCCTCCCAGTCCCTAGAAACTCCTTGCATTGAACATGTCCCCATCCCTGCTCCTTCCCATATCCAAGCCTCCCTGGGAACCTCTGGCACTGAAACACGACTCTATCCATGCCTCTCCCCAAATCCCAGCCCACAGGGACCCTGGCACTGAAACACAGCCCCATCCTTCCCCACACAGCCCAGCCAACAGGTCCCCCGGCAACCCTGCCCTTTCCATGATACCCCGGCCGGCCCCCAGGAATCCCTGGTGCCGAGACACAGTCCCAACCCCTCCGCCAAGTCCAATTCCCTGGGAACCCCTAGCCCCAAATCATTACCTCATCCCCCATGGCCATATTGCAATCATCAGGAACCCCTAATACTGAGACCTACCCCCCAATCCCATCCCTTGGGAACCCCTGGCACTGAGACCTCCTCCCCCACTAAGTACCCCTGGAACCAATGTAGCTCTACCCTGTCCCCGTTGGAGTCCCCAGCAGGCCCTAGAGCCCCAAGGCAAGATGGCCCCATTCCCTCCTCCACTTTCCCCCGCCAGCAGTCCCTGCCCTTTCCCCCAGAGCCGCCCAGCGGATGCTAAGATGATCCAAGGAGCTGAAAGAGCCTTTATTGGCACAGAGATTCCCCCCATCTTGTGGCTCTTATCTCCTCACTAAACCCTGCTTAACTGCAATCCAATAACGCGGCCCTTTGTCCCCATTGTTTAAAAGTTTACCCACTAAACTCGGATCTGAATAGCAGGATAATCCCCTCAAGAGGGTCAGGAGGCCTGAGAGGCGGAGGGCGGGAGACAAAGACCTGGAGGAGAGTCGCAAAGGCACCGAGAGGCAGCCCAGCTCCCCACCCTCTTGCACAGTAGAGCCATGGGGCAGCCGCAGCCCTGGTCTGGTACCACCCACAACCTCACTTCCTAGCCCGGGGGACACCGAGGCTCAAAGCCCAGGGCCATGGAGGAATGGGACTAGCAACAGTCTCATTGACTTGAATGATGGAGGATCACCCTGAGAGAAGTGGGGTCTAATAGACCTCCCTGGAATCAGGACTCTGGACCTGGGTTCATTCCGCAGCCTCAGGCCCCTAGGTAGGCAATTAACATTTGGGGGGGGGGGCAAGGGGGTGGTGGAGAGACTGCATGGCAATTTAAGAGGGCAAATCAATTGCACTCAGCTTCAGAAGTTCATGTACTAGGCAAAAGGCATTTCTCCCTCCACCCTGAATTGGGATTATTAACTCTCTGGCCTTAGGCCTCAGTCACTCATCTTAGTCTTCAGTTTAACCAACTGAGGGGGGGAAACCTGGAACCCATCTTATTTCTATGAGGAGGGGTTGAATTAACAGGGGGGTACTGGCCTCCTCATGCACCACTCCCAGCTATGGGTCCCCCTCAGCCTCAAGACTACTCTCTTGGAGCCAATGCAGCCCTGTAACCTGGATTTTTCATAAGGGTCTAAAATTTGCATATCTGGCCATGCTAGTTTACACCCGGTTCTCCATGGACTCAAGCGGGCAGGCCCTGTGCTCTAGCCACAGTCTGATCTGCCCAATATAGAAGCTTGGCCTGCATGGGGGCTGTGGGGTCCTTACTTGCCCAAATTGTGCTGGAGTCCTGTCAAGAAAATGGGCAGCGTCTGGGCGACCCAAAGGACAGTGGCTCTGCCTCAGTGCAAGGGGCCCTCCTGATCTCACTGGAGAAACCTGGCGTTAACACCGATTAGTTAAGCGTAGCAAACGGCATCGGTAGGATTAGCTCAGGTCCCCCCAGCCTGGCCAAGGAAAGCCCCCCTTTCAGTCCCCACTTGAAACCTCACAGAACTCTAGGACAGTGGGGCTCAACTCCAGGGTGGTAGGGGGAGCTCAAGGTCCCCCTCTTGGCCTGCATGGGGGGCTGTCCTGCTGGTGGAGCACCTGGAATAGAAAGTAGGAGGCCGGTGAGATAGAAACAGAGGACACACCACAAACCACGCAGTGAAAGTTTGGGCAGCCCCCCTGTGGACAGGGGGCAAGGACGGTCATTAAGAAAGGAGTAGCATGTAGGGGAAGAAAGATACCTGCATGGAGAGAGCGAGCCTGTCTTCTCACCCCACCCCCTCTAACAATTAGGCACAGCAACCAGAGTGAGGATAATACCAGGAGTCCCAGCTCACCCTGCTCCTCTCCCACTAGACCCCAATCTCCTCCCACAGCTGGGACAGAACCTAGGAATGCTGGCTTCCCATCTCCGGTTGCTTGGACTCCACCGTCCAAGCTAGGCAGGCAGAAATCTCTTGGCAGCGACACAGTAATATCAATTATTTCCTAACCCTCAAATCCCTGCTGACCCTGTTAGTTTCACCACCTCCCTGCTTGCTTTCGTAACCCCTTGATTGGGTGTCTGAGCTGCCAAAGCCAATCCTCCTTCCTAATGTAACAATTAGATCCCAGCCATTCGATTAAGAGGATTTCGGAGGGTATCACACAGGAGGAAGGTGGAGGTGATTTACATCCTTCTATGTACTCCAGTGTGAACAGAGAGTTTGCCACTGCTCCTGCTTGGACTGGCATCAGCTAGTGTTTTGGGCAAGGGCATAGCTAGAATGGCAGGCAGAGCCTGGGGGGCGGGGGGGCCATGCTCCCTGGGGCAGCTGTGTCCCCTGCCACTGATCAGGCAGGACAGCAGCGGGCCTCCCTTCCATCTTCTGTATCAGGGCTCATTCCAACACAGCTACACCCATAGTTTGTGGACAGTCAGAAAGGGTATTGTACACACATGGGTACACGTATATTAGTGTACATTTACACAAACACGGATGAACCCAGATACACAAATACACACAGATCCACACCAGATCCTGCCAACACCAGACAGTAGCACATCTCAAGAGCTCAGCCAGTTTAGGCTTCTAATACGCTCACAGCAAGCACTCAACGCCCAACTTGAGCTCACACAGGGTGTTAACAGAAGTGACGGCGGAGCGCCGCCGTTACAAGCCAGCTTGGTAGGGTGGCTGTACCCCCCCTTTAATACAGGACACTTATGAAAAAATACAGGTTTTAGGGCTGCCCTGGAACCAATGCAGCCCCGCACCATGTATTTTTCATAAGCATCCTCTATTCAAAGGGGAGATATGGTCACCCTATGGGTCGGGAACATGCTGCCAACGTGGTCCCAACTGGGTCAGACCGACCAACAAACGTGCCGGTGGCCAGGCCACCAGGAAGGGCAGCGGGTTGCACAAACGTGCGCTGTGCTCAGCATCCTGCCATGGTGGACCCAGGCCAGGTCACGGCAGGTTAAAACGCATGTGCCAGCCCACTGTGGCCTGATCTGGCGGATGGTAGCCCAGACTGTGACCATGGAGCTCTGTGGGATCACAGCCCAGACTTGCCACTGACATGCCCGGGACCAATCCCGGGCGATCACCTGGCGGCACACCAGCAAACGTGCCAGTGGCTTGTGGGCCAATGTTACATTTGTTAATACCCACAGTGGCAGGAGAGGACTCTGTCATGGGGTTTCCATCTGGTGGCATCTCGGAGGGTTTCTCCACCATTCAGAGCCTGGGACCGTGAGGCAGTATTGATTAGGAGCTGGGGCTCCCGAGCCCAATCCTGCTGTTTTAGCCATTTGGTTCCACCACGCCCCCCTCCAAAAGTCAGAGAGAGCGCCTAGGAGTCCTGGCTTCCCACCAATAGGTCTCACACCCTTCCCAAAGTGTCTAGGAGCCAGGAAGAGGCCTGGTAGTCAGGCGTGCTGAGTTCCGTTTCCTGCTCTGGGAGGGAAGTGCGGGCAGGGATGCTGGGTTCTTTTCCAAGCGCTCTTTCCCCCCACTTGTTGGCTCCTGTCCCTCCTTCCACCTCGGGCTCAAGGACACCTCAGCTGCATTTCCACGCTTCATGTAAATCCCTTTTGAAGCTGTGCAGAGGCAGAGGCGAGCTGATAAATTCCTGCCTGCTAATAGGCATGAAATCTGCAGCCCATTGTGCCTCTGCCGCGGGGGAAGGGGGTGGGGTAAGAGATGAAAGCCGCCCAGATAGCACAAATAGCTCTGGGTGGAACTCTGCCCCACAGAAATGGTGCAGAACCACTAAAGAAGGTCACCTCTTCCCACCACGAATTGCCCAGCAGAGGGGGGAGCAGCAAGCACACTGGGCGGGGGGTGTCCAGGGACAAGTTGACTTGGGGAGAAAGAACCAGTGGTTAGGTCCTGGTCTGCTGCATGCTGTTGCCGTCTCCGACACCTGCTGCTACTCCCAGTGTGACCTTGGGTATGTCAGTTGCCCCGTCGGTGGCCCAGGCTTCCCTTGGGGAAGGGACAGCAGGGAGGCTAAAATGCCCTCCTGGGATGTTAGGGGAAGAAGAGCTTGAGAAGTTACACACCCGCTGCCCACGTAAGAAAAGGATCATCTTAGCAATTTGGGCTATGATGAACCACAAGTCACTGACTGTGGAGTTGTCCCGCTGAAATCCTGCAGGAGGGGAATGCTGTGCACCTTGGTTCCTTGTTACTTGCAGAGACACTCTTGTTCAACTTCAACGTCCAAATTTGCCTTTGCGGAAAGGGCTGGTTCAGCAGCCCCTCGTCACCAGGCTCCTCTCTCTGTCTTGTGAGCAGGGGTAGCAGTAAGGAAAACCTTCCCTCTGCCCTCCCCCCCCCAAAGGGAGGGGAGCATCCTCCTCCTAGCCACCTCTGCTCCCTTAGAATGCTGACACCTGTCAACTCTAGAGGGGAAAGGGCCTGGTAGCCCCTTCCGCCCCTGCCAGCAGAGCCAGTCCTCCTCCCTCTGATGCTGAGTCCTGTGGTTGGTCCCTCCTGGGTAAGTTGCTTTCCTCTTGGGTTTGGGAGGGGTATAGGGAGTCGGGGAGAGGGGACAGGGAAGGCTAGGGGAGTGGGGGAGGGAGGTAGCTACACAGAGGAGTGGCAGGAGATAGAGGCAGGGAGGAGAGGCTGGGGGAGGCGGGTAGCACAAAGCCTGTGTTGTACCATGAGTGGAGGGAGGAGGCATCAGAGCTGGCAGCTTGTGAGAGCACAAGCAGCATCCCCGACAATGAGCCCTTTGTGTTACAACTTCATTCAGTAGCCACCAGCCCCCCCTGCCTAGCCACCCCCACACCGTCTGCCTGTAAGCCAGAGTCCCAAATACCCCCATTTGAGCGTGTGCCCCACATCTTGATCCCCACAGTCTCATTACCCAGCTTCACCTGTACCTCTCCCAGCTTAACAGGTGGAGAACAGTGTAACATGAATTCCCGGGTTGCCACTGCAGAGAGATCAGAGCATTGCTGGGCTGGAAAGGCCTGTGGACGCAGACAGACAGACCGACCCTACATGTCCTTCTGGATTGGCTCCTGCCCATGCCCTTTACCTCCGTTAGCTCCCATTCCTGCTTGCCTGTGGAGTCCCTTGCTGTCTGGCCAGATGGTGAAATCAACACCTGCCACAGCAGGTACCACCAACAGGAATCATTCCTGGGGAGGGGGACACACCTCTCCTGTTTACCAGCCCCTCACCCCCAACAGGCCTGGCACTGAGCTTAACATACCCTGGCAGTATGATGCCAGCACTGCCTGGCACCAGTTAAGCTGCCAGAAATTAGGTCATTCCCAGCAGCCAACAGATGTTAATTTTGTGCATGTCTCTATAAAGCTGGTCCCCTCCCTCTCTGCCAAGAAGTGCAAACCCATGAAAATCCCCTTGTGCACACTTGCCCTTCTCATCACCTGCTACATCCCCCCAGCGGGATCAGGTGTGGGATCCTGGTATGAGCCATCTGTATCTTCACTCTGCACCCCTACAGATGGGAACAGAACCCAGGAGCCCCAGCTCCCTGCTCTAATCCATTTAAACCTCATTCCCTGGAGTCCTGGCTCCAGCCCCTGCTCTAGCTATTAGACCCCATTCTCTTCTCAGATCCAGGAACAGAACTCAGTAGCTTTGGCTGTTAGTAACCTGACAGTCTGTGGCTTCCTTGTCTGATGTCTCTAGGGTTACTTGACCTGACCTGGCCAGGGTTTGAAAACCTCAGAATGGAATGCTTGCAAGCTCTTCCCCCAGTCTTTGCTAATTTGCAAAAAGTGTGTATGTTAATTTATGTAAGTTACACATGCTTTAAATAGTTGGTTGCCTAAATTTGAGACTTGGCTGAGAAAAAACAACAACAACAACAACAGGGTTATTGTTTTATGTTTTTAAATAAAACAAGAAATTAAGTCAGTCACAACAACCATCATAAGCCAGACTTGAACCACTTTGCTTCATATTTCCTTTTCAAAGCTTTAGCACTTGATTTACAGGAACAACGGTTGCCTTTTTCTATAGGCTGGGAACAGGTAGGGTTTCTCTCTTGTGCAGATTCTCTGATAGCCCATTGCCTGTTAGCTCAGTTCTGTGTGGACTCTCTGAACTTTCCTCCTTCTCAAACATTGATTATGGCAAATACAACCCCTGACCCTCAGAAACGTTGCCCTCAGGTTTAATTAACGTAAAAAATAAACCTACATTAAAACAATGTAAAGTACTCTTAATACAAATATGCCCCTGATAGTTCAGTCAATGAAAAAAATACTCCTGAGTCCCTACAATTATGGGAGCAAAAATGCCTTTCTTAATTTATTTATTTTATTTTGACAAATTTCTAGCCCACTCCCTCCTGCCAACAGCAGCTCAGGATGGCTCACAACATATTTTGAACAATTGAAAGACATAAGAATAAATATAAACAAAAATAGGAATATAAAAATCTGAATTATGAAATGAACATAAAAGTGGAGCTACGAAACTCTTCCCTTCCCTCTCCTAACCCCCCACCCAACCCTCCACCTGTCTCCCTCACCGAAAGTCTGGCGGAATAGCCAGGTCTTACACTGTCTTCGGAAAAAGGGAAGTTCTGGGGCTAAGTGGACCTCCGTCGGGAGGGAGTTCCACAGCCATGCTGCAGCCACCGAGAACACCCTGGCCCTGCCTATAGTCAAGAAAGTCGGGGGACCTTGAGGAAGGCGCTCCCAGGCGACCGCAAAGATTGATCTAGTGCATGGGGAGTGAGGTGGTCCCGCAGGTAGGCAGGGCCGAGGCCGTGTAGGGCTTTATAGGTCAACACCTTGAATCAGGCCTGGAAGACTATAGGCATTTATGTGTATTGATTTGTGTATATTAATACAGACTAAAAACACCTCATTGCCTACGTTTGGGGCTCGGCTTAAAACAAGGAGTTTTTTTTTTAAAGAGAGATCAATTACACACACACACACACACACACACACACACACAGCAAACTTGAATGGATTTTTGGATTTCTTTGCAGAAGTCTTCCACCTGAGTTACAGAAGCAACTACAATTTACTGTTTTGATTCAGCTCCTAGAACAGTGGTTCTCAAACATTTTTGCCTTCGTAACCTCATTTTGAGTCTTTAACGTATTCCCATGATCCTAGACAGCAACAAATTCATGCAGAGTATACCAAATATCAATCAGGATCTTGACTTAGCTGTAGATGGCATAATCTCCCATACATATAAAGAACTCGCATACATCGTACATAGTATGTACATACAACCTAAAATAGACAGAACCTTTGATTTGCCGTTTTCCCTTTCAAACCCAACCTACACAAAAAACTGTTGGCTTCCCCTTTTTAATTCGGTCACAGAGGAGAGCTTTGCATATTGCTCATGGGAAGGACAATCCTCCACCATTAAAGTCAATGGGAGTTTTGCCATTGACTTCAAAGGATGGAGTACCGCACCCTTAGTTAAGATGCTCTTTGGAGGTAATGGGGAACATCAAAAGTGAGGATGGATGGGTGCCTAAGGGCTGATTCAGGGCAGTGAGGAGGAGACTGAATGGGCCTATGCCTCTGATCTGGGATGGAGGAATATACTCCGTTGTGTGGGATCATTGGGCTTACCCAGGGTGGTGGGTGCAAAAATAATAAGTTTATTATCCCACCCTATTCTGAGCCCCAGGTTACAACACTCAAAACATAACATCCATAAAGGTTGTTAGCCTGCCCGGTCTTTCGTTTTCCAAACTATGGGTGTTTTCAGACATTACAATAGCCCGCATTTCCAGGCTTTGACCTGTGTGGAAGTGCTGGCTATCGTAACAGCAGAAGCCACTGCCAGATGTTAGCCTGGGTCATTCCCTGGGTGGCGTTGGCACTTAGCCTGGGCTGTGAGTTGGGGAAATCCCCAGCTCACAGCCCAGGCTGAGTGCCAACACTACCCAGGGAACGGCTGCCCGACAGGGTGTAAAGCGTGCTGTCATGTTAGAACGGCCACTTTACCGACTGCAGTCGGGGTAGTGATGGGGGCCAGGCATCATGGCAGCTGTCATTGGCCGCCATGGCTGCCCGTCAGCCGGTGGGAGTGGGCTGCTCCAGTTAGCATGGGGGCAGGGATGTGCAGATACACGGCTGTGCATCTAAGATCTGTTCGGCTGCCAGGCCAAGTCCCAGCTGGAGTGATGGCTCCCATCACTGCTAGGAGAAGTCCATGGCAGTGGCAGGACCCATCACGTTTGAAAGCACCCAACAACAGTGGCCTATGTATTCTGCATTTCCCCCCATTGGTGGCAATGAAGGAAACACAGGATACACCCGGCCCTGAATTATAACCAAGTAGGAAAGGTTATAAATAAATTCAACAACTTTAATGTGAACTTTCGCTGTACATTTTCACACAGCTCTATGCTAGTCTGCATGACGGCCCTCCGCCGTGCTAGATACACAATCTGAAACCAACAAACCAGGGGGTGGCAGACCTTACTCATTCAACTTGATTCCTTCAACTGACTCATTCAACCAAAAACTTGCTTATTTCCGCCAACAACAGTTGGTCCAATAAAAGATCTCATTCAAACCACTTTGTCTGTCCAACAATATAGCACACATAGGACAGCCCATGCAATAATTTCACCTGTTTCCTTCTTTGTCACACATAGCACATTTAATGCAACAAAGTTATAGGGCTCAAGTCACCTGTGTCTTTCTTTTATTTTTATTTCCAGGCATTGGATTGTGCATCCAAGGTAGTGGTGGGCTTGGCAAATGATACAGGGCTGAGGAGCAGAATGTGTGAAAATGTGGAAAAACAAAACTTCAGTGTGAACCTTAAAACTGTGCATTTGCTGCCTTGTTACAGTTTGGGAAAGGCGCTGGGGTAGCCCAGCAACATTAAGGCATGTTCCGCCACATGTTTGCATGCCAATTTCCTGATGCTGGTTAAAAGACTGGCGAAGGAACCCAAACTGCATAGGAGCTGGCTGGGAGAGCCACATCTTTCAGGAGTCTGTTATGAAGACAGAATCACATTGCGTGAAATGCAATTCCACGTTGTTTGGAAAGCTGATGCCGCTGGGCTATTGGGGAGGCTGCTGCGAAAGGTGCCCAGGCAGATCTATCATGCTGGCAAGAAAGCCGCATCTTCATTATGAGCTACTTCCCTCTAACCACAGTGCTCCCTGTTAATGTTAGCCCCAGCTACATGCACAACAGTGAGGGCAGAGCTGGGACGCAGCAAGACCAGTGGAGAAATTCTGGTCCCAGTGTTAGGGCGCAGGATGAGGGGGGGAACAGCCTGCTTCCCTCTACTTTCTTTCCAGCGTTGCCAGCTTGTCTCAACTTTTTCTGCTATATCTAGAACAGCAGTGGCATCAGCTGCCTCCTACACTGTCCCCTCCCGAGTTCCTCCATACTGGGAGGAAGCAGGGGTAGAGCACATGGGAGACTCCAATCCTGCTTCCAGATTTCTGAGGGGAATAAATCTATACATGTTTCCCCCACCAGGAGACATGCAGAGAAAGATGTATGGATTTGCTGAGTGAAGGGAATGAGACAGAACGTACACATCTCTGCTCCACATATCTCCCTGTGGGAGACGACCCTTGCGATCGGTGCAGTTCCTTGCAGGATCAGGGCCGCCCCACTCTTTTGGCAGTCAGCTCCCCTCCTAGGAACAGGCAATAGGTTTCCATTGCAGATTAACTCCAGTTTATTGCCACCACCCATACAGTGTTCATACAGGATACACACAGTTCATAAGGTACAGTCCAGTTTCCTGACCCTTCCTCTGGGTCCTGGCTTATACCGACCCCGTCCCCCCAGTCCTGGGCTAGGCAGCTTACAGCGTCCCTGCCTCACTCCCTTAGCTAGCCCCGTTCTCCAGGTATCTTGGCTTCAGGACCTTCACCAGCATAGTAGAGTATATGGGAAGGCAAGGGGGAGCAGCAGTCTGCACTCATTGCCTGCCCTAGCTCAACTGACTCCAGCTGGGCTAGGCCTCTTTATAGATCCCTGCTAAGGGGCGGGGTTTCAGTGTCCCATAAAAGGCCAGCCCATGTGCATCATACAACCATACTGTTATTTGGTTGGACCCAAACTGCCTGCCCATTTCAGTGTCTGGTGGGCTAACCCCAAGTGTCATCATCATTATCTTTATTTACATAGCATCAGCAATATGCCTGGTGCTGAACAGTCACGATTACAGAGACAGGTCTCTGCCCCAAGGGGCTTACAATTTAGAATGCACAAGGGGGGGGGGGCACACATAGGAAGGGACAGACATTTATGAAACTAAGAAGTTACAGGTGCATGTGCATCCAGCCTCAACATCTTGCTATGAGTTTGATGCTGTGGAAAAGATTTGAGACATCCACCCACCTGCAATGGTAATGAGGGAACAGGTTATACAGGAGACTCCCCCCCTCCCCCCACAACTGCTACATCCACAAGCATGACAGATTGAAAGCAATATGGAAAAAAAATAAAAAAAAAATCTTAAAACGATTATTTAAGTTAATGCCTGTTGCTTATTGAAAACCAGCAAGTGAATGACAATCATTTGAGAGCCTGAGATTTACATTTTGAAAAGTATTTTGTCACTGAATTGAGGCATGCCTGGTGCATGTTTATTAGCAGCATAGTGGTAAAGAGAGAGGTGCTGTGCACTAGAGCCCTGTACGGGACTAGATTTTTAATCCTGCTCCCGCAACAGCCGCTTCTGATCACCCCTATAGTTTAAAACAAATGTCAGCAAATGCTTCCCTTCAGTTTCCTGCTGAACTTAATGCCAACTAGGAAGAGGCTGGGGTTCAGTGCAGGATTGCTCCCAGCCTCCTCTCAGCAAGGACCGGGCTCTCTTGTGCCACACTGAACTGCAGAGGAACAGCCCCCATCCCACCGGCAGTGCAAACGTGAGCAGGAAGAGGCTGAGGCTTGCACCGTGAGCTGAAAGCGAGTCTGGGCTAGGGCTGTAGCGGAATTTCGCAGCGGTAGCTATTTCCGGCGGAAACAGTGTTTCCGCAATTAGTGGAATGGCATGGCAGAGGCTTTAATTCCGCGGTTTCATTCCGCGGTTCCGCTTATTTAATTCCGCAACTTAGTGGAATCGTGGAAACATGACATTTTCGCTATTTCCGCAATTCCGCCAGCGCCAAAAAATCACGGAATAGTGGTTTTCCGCGATTTCCGCGATTTTTCCGCAATTCCGCGATTTGCAGAATTCCGGCGGAATTAGCAGAATATCCGCAGAAATGTCGCGGTGTGGCGGGGCCAATTCCGAAATAGCGGAACGGAATCGCGGCGCGGTAAAAGCTGCTGCCGCATCAGCCCTAGTCTGGGCCTGCAAGTTACCACAGAGAGGCAAACTGGCACCCACCCAGTCCCACACGCAGCACGTTAAATATCTCCTGCTCCCACAAGCCTGTTCCTGGGTTTCCTGGGGCCAGCACCTGTGGCAGGGACCTGCTGTACACAAGGGTGTTTTTAAATGAGCGATGCATCCACGTATGCTCCTCCACGGTCCACACAGCCAACTGCTCATGCGATGGTGGTGCGTGGGGAGGCGCACTCCTATGACCCATGCAGTGGCCGCTCATGGCCACGCGCCGAGCACTTGTGAAAAATCTGGAGTGCCCCCTGCAGGCCAGGGTGGTCACCTCCGTGGGCAGAGCAGCCATTCTGGAAGCTGCTTGTTTGAAATGTTCCCCATGCACGTTACGCTCATGGGCACCCTGCAGCCACCACACTCAGCAGCCAAGGATACCCTACCCCGCTTGTTTAAAGACACCCAGAGCTCAGGAGTGGAAAAGTAAGCTAAACAGCTGGGGGAAATATCCTCTTTTTCAAGCCACAAGTACCCACTAAGAGAATAAGGGAGCTAGCGTGTCAGCACGACAAGATTAATTGCCACTAAAGTAGGACTAGGACTATTTGGAATCCATGCAACTTTTAAACGCCTAACCACCCCCACCCAACCTGAATTCTATCAGGTACTGGCTGGCAGTGGGATAGATACACACATCTTCTAGTCCAGAGGTGGGGAAGATTTCTCCTCCCATACACCACTTTGGAAACTAGTACAAGCACCATGGGATGGACAGGAGTTGGGGGTGCTTAAAGTGTGTTGCGCCGTATGGGGGAAAGAAAGGGAAAGTCAAGGTCATGGGTCCATGCTATGGATCTATCCCTGATTGTTAGATCCATGCCCTCATCTCTGCTCCCTCCCCCCAGTGCTTGAGGGGAGGGACTGGATACACCAGCTATTCATTATTATTTATTTATATAGCACCAGCAGTGTACCTGGTGCTGTACGAAGATCCAGGAATCGGAAAAGGGGCAAATAAAGCAATAGCCAAAGGGGCCAGATTTGGTCCACAGGCTCCTCATCCCAGTTTTAGTCAGCCGGAACACCTGAGATCATCTAGTCTGACTGCCTGCGTTTCACAGGGCACAGAATCCTCTCCAGTTATTACTAGATCAAACTCACTCACTCGTGTTTGATTAAAGAGCATCCCTCAAGTCTTCACCTAAGGCCTGCAAATGTTGCAGAATTCACCCTCTGCACTGGCAGACTGTCCAATGGCTTACTCCCTCAGTGTTTTCTGGTTTAGTTTTTTTAAGTACCTTATTTATTAATTGTGATTTATCCACTTTTAACTTCTAATCAATAGCTCTTTTCTATGTTAGGACTGGGTGCAAAAGGACCCCTTAATCTTTCTCCCTGTTGACCGTCCCTATATGCGCTTACCTTTCTTTGTGATAAACTAAGCAGGCTGGGCTCCTTGAGTGTCTCATTCTAAAACTTGTTTCCCAATCCTCAGGTCACACTTGTAGCTCCCCCATGCACCCACTCTAGTTTTTCAGCACCCTTTTTTAAAATGTGGAAACCTTAACTGGACACAATATTCCTGCAACGGTCTCAACAGTGTGATAAAGAGAGATGCAAATCCATTCCCTGCTCTTTCCTTTATTGCTGTCAAGGATTGCATTAGCCCTTTCTGCTGCAGCATCGCATTGAGAGTGGAAGTTCCCAGCTGTACAGATTTTATCAGGTTGGTACCGATTTTCCCTTTGCTGTCCTGAAGAAGGAATAAGCTCTCCCCAGACAGCATTTTTTTTTTTAAAAGAAGGAGAGAGCCAAATTACCATAACCATCTCTGGTCCAGGCTGCTACCAATATCCAGGATCTAGTAGGGTCCCTGTTCCAATCCAGAATGTCCTCCCCATCCTGTTCCTCTGGGAAGATGAGGTCAGGTGGAGGAAAGAAACAGCAACATACAACCTTCCAGCCTTGGTAGCAGTTGCAGGACAGTGTATATTCAGTTCTTCAAGTTGTAAGTCATGTGCCTTTGTTGTGTTGCTGCATATGTAATTGTATTGTGGTATAAAGTCAATACTGCTTCTAAAAAAAAAAAAAAAGCCATAAAAGGCCAGTCTCTACCCCATCCTCTTAATGGTTATTGTCCCAAATTTTGACAGTGATAAATTGACAACCCTACTGGAAGCTCATTTTCCATTCTCTCTTCTGGGAAGCAAGGCTTGCTTCCGAGGATATGGGCCCTCATTCTGTAGGTACGGCCTACATTATTGGCTCCTAGATGGATGCCTTTTGCTGCATTAAAATGCCGGCTGTTGAACTAGGCAATGATTTTATACCTTCTTTCAGGCCATGGGTAAAAATACTTACGGGTATTGGGTCTTGAATCAATTCTTGTGCCCCCCACCCCCATGAAACATTTCCATTTAGTGTAATGCCCTGTTTTAACTACAAGGGGGCCCCAGCAGACCCCCCCCCCTTGATTAACCTGAATGTTCAGCTGTTCTAAACCAAATTTATGTGCCCATCTCCTGTCTCCACAGGTACATGCTAATGGCTTACACTTTCCTTGTGGGATTTACGGTCCCTTTGTAGGGGATGGTTTATATTTCTTTTGACCTCTCACCAGTCCGTTCCTTAATACTATGTTATGGGCCGAAAGTCAAGCAATTATGTGACTTAGGGTGTTTTTACACAAGACATTCCTATGTATGGACACCCACCATCCACGTGGGGAAGTGCGTGTGTAAATTCGGTGCAGGGCGTGTGCGTGGGTCCCATGACCCACGCACCGGACACCCCAGAATGGGACACACCATGCCACACACACACACACCCGTCTCATTTAAAAAACACCCTTTGTCATCCTAGGTTTGATTCCAGATTAAAGGGGAAGGGTGTCCTGTAGCTATAGTTCCATATCTTTCATATCTCAAATTTTTCAATACACCTGACCTTACCCTAGCTGCCTAGCCCTTCTGCCCGCTGTTCCTCCTCATGGCCATGCCTTCTGCTGTCCTCTCAAGCTGCTTCCTGTTGCCCAGGTGCCAGTAGGCCCCAGAAGTACTGGGAGCACAAGATGGTCTCCCTGCTCTCAGTTCTACAGCCTGTGTACAGCACGTCCTGGCAATAACAGAAAATCTCTTCAACCCTAATCTAGACAGAGGGTAGTTTCCATGTTGGTCCCAAACATAAGAGATGGTGTTGGCCTTGGACCTAGGAGACCCGAGTTCAAATCCTGTCTTAACTTGCCCAGTGAGTTTATGGCTCTCTCTCAACCATGGTTACCCATCTTAAAAATGCAAATAATAATGACCTGCCTCAGAAGGTGTTGTAAGGGTAAATTACATAAAGACTGAAAATCAATTTGAACACTGAAAGCACTATATAAATGATTACTATCCCTTCTATCTTACATTTACTCAGTCTGCAGTTCTGACATCTTACTTGCCTGAGGAAGGACCCTGTGTGGCCCAGAAGCTTGCAAACTCTCACCAACAGTTGTTCCAATAACAGAGATCATCTGAACAACTGTCTCCATCTCTTGTTCCGACTTGTAATACTGCCAAACCAACTAGCCCATGAAAGCTGAAATTTCTAGACGATTTATAAATCAGTCAAATTTGGGCAGATTTACAGGCACTGCAAACGGTACATTCCTGAGGCACAGTAGCCTCTGCCAAATTTCAGTCTTCTCCTCCACAGCATGGAGGTAGCAGAGCACAGACTAACTGATGGTTCTGGTTTTAACATGGGTAAAACACGTTTTCCCCAGGCTCATTCTCAGAACCAGCTTGATTATTATTGCTGGAGCTTTCAGAAAAAGGAGAAGTTCACTGTAAGGCAGGCAGGGGGTATGGGAAATTTTAGTCTGAGTGGCTAAAGTTTGGCAAAGTTATAAACAGCTGCAAATAGGGAGTTATAATGAAAAGTGTAAACATAAACTGTAAGTACATAATACAGTGTTTAGGCACCAGTCTTGCCTAGGAATACATGATGGTTTTGTATAGGAATGATGATCATATACATGCATAATATACACACACACATATACATATATATATATATACACATATACATATATATATATATACACATATACATATATATATATATACACATATACATATATATATATATACACATATACATATATATATATATACACATATACATATATATATATATACACATATACATATATA
>QEPC01012762.1:7572402-7613405 GCA_003113815.1 Sphenodon punctatus
GGGGGGGGGGGGGGGGGAGATCCTACCCACAGTGACAGTGTGGGAACCTTTGCCAAAAATATGAATGCGAGGGCTGATCCTGCACGGGACAGTGGGGGCTGAACCCCACCCTCTCTTTGCCACTCCCACCCTGCATCGCCACAAGCATCCCAGCATCTCCAGCTCCCAAGCCCCAGTGCCTACCTGTGTCTGCAAAGCCGAGGGCCACGGTCCAGGTCAGCCAGGCTGCCGTCCTCATAGTGGGGGGTAGCATGGGGGGGGGGATCCCTTTCAGGGGCTCAGCGTCGTAGCAGAAAGGATCCCCACCAGAACCTCTTCCACAGATCTCCCTTCCCTGCACTCACCAGGCAAACAGACTGGGGCAAAGCGCCACAAGGTGCCCAGGGACAAAGTTAGCCAGGAGCTACAGCAGGACTCCTGGATCCGCTCCCCAGCTCTGGGAGGCCGGTGGTGACCCGTGGGTTAAAGCCGAGAGGGCTGAGAGAGCATAGATCTATTTCTGGCTTTAAGGGACGGGAGTGAAGTCTAATGGTTGGAGCTAGGAGTCTATTTCCCACTGCAAAAACGGAGAGAGAAAGAGCCGCACCCCCCGCAATGTCCCTCACAACCTCCTCACTGAGCCACTTCTACTCTGCAGCCCTTCACCTCTGGGGAGAGCGGCTCATTCAGCAAAGCAGCGCCTGACTCCGCCCATGCCAGGATCTGATTGGCTGGGAGGCTTCGCTCATTAAGAAAAAAAGGAAAGTACCTACTCTCATCAGACTCACACCGAGGAGCCTTGCTCAGCTGCGAAGGGGTGGGGTGAATTCCCCCTCCCCATTGACAGAGGGACCCTGCCTGGTAAAGGGCTTGGGAGAGGCTTGGGACAGTGGGGGAAGAGAGTGACAAGCAGTGTGTGAGAGAGTGCAACACACAACGTGCCACACAAGCCCAGCACAGACGGGACCCTAAGGGGAGTGGTGCCAGCCAGCGGTGGGACCATGGCCCTGTTGATTCAAATGGCAGAGCTGAAGGCAGTGGATGTGGTACTGATCCCCTGCTACACAGGGAGAATAGGAGCCAGGGCCCAGGGGTGGAGCCAGGCTGCACAACAATCTGATGCAACTGTACAGTGTACAGCTTCGCGACCTGGGCATGCATGGGCCATGCAATGGTTACTCGCTGATCCCCCTTAGACTGCCCCTTCTTTGTCCCTGCAACTTTCTCTGCCACTCCTATTCACTCTCCCCTTGGTAGTGTCCCCAGTAGTGGGGCCTAGCTCCTCTAGCCTCTGTACTGTTCAAATGGGAGCTGCCACTACAGTGTGGATTTCCTTCTCCCCCAGCATCACTTTCCTAGGGAAGAGTGTGCAACAGACGGCTGCGTGGGAGAATGGGGCAGAGACCTCACCCTATTGCCTCTCCCAAGGCATCAGGCTCAGCACAGCATCACAGCCAGAGCAACAATTTCTGCCCCCCCCCTCCCCCTGCAAAAATCCCTCCTCACTCTCCTTCTAGAGCCATAGATGGAACCCAGGAGTCCTGGCTCTCAGTCCCCTGCTCTAACTACTAGACCCCATTCCCCAAGTTGAGAATAAAATCCAGGAATCGTGGTTCCCAGCGCCCTTCTCTAACCACTGGACTTCATTCCCCTAGCTGAGAATAGAATTGAGTACTCCTGGCTCCCAGTCCCCTGCTCTAACCAGACGACTCCATTCCCTCAGCTGAGACTAGAATCCAGAAGTCTAAGGTAGTAGGACTGTCAAACCAGTTCTCTAACCAGCTGAGAATGGAGCCTAGCTGTCCTGGCTCCCAGTCCCCTGCTCTAACCATTAGACCCCATTCCCCCAGTTGAGACTAGAGACGAGGAGTTCTGGCTTTCAGGCCCGTATTTTCAAGCCACCAGTCCAGTGCTGCAGGAATTATCCCTTCCTTGTCACGGGTGAGTCCCCTGAGTAAACCCAGTGAATGGGAAGCAGATTGCTGGCCAGGGGGTGGGGGAGAGATTTAAAACGATTTCTGCTGGTTTGTGTTTTTCTTTTGCGAGGTGGAGATTTAGTTCAGCCAGGAAGATTGGCTGAGGGCTCAGCGCCACAAAATATGCTCCAGCATCTTTACCTCTTAAATCCCCATATGTGTCAGCTTCCCAGCTTCTATCTGAGCAGTGTGGGCATGTGCACGCACACACACACACACACACACACACACACACACACACACACGTGGCAACATGTATTTGATATGTGCTTGCATATTCCCACACACGTGTGTATTTGCATTTACATTTTTGGGGTATGTGTATGCATGTGCGTATGTGTTTTGTGTGTGTGCATGTGTGTAAGTAGGATCGAGCGCGGGTGGTGTTATGGCAAGCATGGGGGGGAGGGGAGCTCTGAGACACCAAGCAAAGCAGTTGCTGAAAATCCACCACAAGAGGATTTGAAAAGAATATTCTGAAGATTTGAGGATTAAATGAAAAAATAAATAAATTGGCATCTGTATAGGATGTGGGAGGGGGAGCATTGCACAGGGATGCTAACATGCACAGGGACTGGGTGTCAGGTCTGCCACTAGTCCCCACTTGCTGTTCACAATCAAAGGTAGAATCCAGGAGGCCTGGTGCCCAACACCCTGCTCCAACCACTAGAGACTACCACCCTCCCCAAAGCAGAACTAGAACATAGCCCTACTGCTCTACTCACCATTACAGCCCCCACTCCTCTCCCAGAGTTGGGAATAGGACCCAGGAGTCCTGGCTGCCATCCCTTGCCCCTACCCATTCCAACTATTACACCCCACTTCCAGCGGAGGAGTGGCGGGCTGTGATGGCAGCTGGGCTACGGCTGCTTGGCTTGGGAGCGGGTGGGAGAGCAGCCACATGTTGCCATGGCCGGCCGATGGCTCCTGTCCCAGACTCCTCAACTTTTAGGCGGCTGCAAAGAGTTGTCTTAGAACAAAATTAATTCGGGGGGGGCGGGGGGGGGAGAGAGACTGGCCTTTTCACACTCATCCCTGTGGGTTTTGTCTTGGTCCCCCCCTCCCCCTCCCCTTCTTCTGCTCCCTCAATGGGGACGCAGCAGGCTGCGTTACCAGGGGAGATGGGGCCTGCGCCTGACTCTCGCTGGGCCTGGGAATCCCAACAGATTTTTCTGATGCCTTTGCCAATTGATGGGCTCACTTGAATTCAGGCCCTGAGGAGGGAGGGGGTGGGATCCAGGACAGGTGGGAAGGGTATTGACTGGTAACAAGTGATTCCCTTCTCCCTGTCCAGGATTGGGACCTGATCCTGGAGGCCCGGCCTGCTTCATCCAGCTCAGTGAGCTGTGGAATGGGACTGGATGGCATTCGGCCCCCCCTGACCTGTCCTTTTGCTGTCACCCACACAATGGTGAGGAAGTGATCAGGACACAGATTGGTCCATTTGGAGCAGGACGGGATGGGGAACCTTTTCCCTCCCAGGTGTCACCGGGATTCTAGGGTGCCCCTCTATCTGTCGCCCAGGGCGACTAATAGCACTATTATCATATATCGCCAAGAAGTAATAACACAAAGAATCACATATCACCGAGAATGAACCATATATCACCCAGGATTAATCATAGATCACTGACGATTCCCATTTCGCGCGTTGTCAGCCCTGGTCCCCCATGACACAGGGGCCACTTTGAAAATGATTACAAGCTCTGAGAGCTGCATAGAAGGTGGGGGTGGGGATGCTTGAGGGGTGCACTAAGGATTAAGAGGGTCTGGGTCATGAATCCATGTCATGGATGTGTCCCCATGCCTTTTGGGCATATCTGCTTCCATACCCTGAGCTCAGTCTTTCGGTGCTTCAGGGGAGGAATTGGGTCCAGGTTCAGAATCTGGAAAGGGACCAAATAAAACGTAGCGGTGGGCCACATTTATTCCCCGGGGCAGGCCTGAGGTTCCTCACCCCTGCTCTAGAGGGCGTGGGGACTAAGCAAGGATTGAGGGTGTGAGGTGTGGTGCGGGAAGCTACATTCCTTCCTCCAGTGTCATTATCCCAAAGGACCCCCAAAGCCTCAGGGTGCATCTGGTGCAGGGATGCAGCCACTGCTGGGGTGGAGCAACTGAGTATACAAGTCACACAGCAATGCTGCACAGGGTTCACTCAGCTGGGGCTGCAAGGCAACCACCTGGCTTATTGGTGTGTGGTGGCCGGCTCGTTAAGTGAGGGTTGGGGACAGGAACTGAACATTAATCCTGTATCTGAATTGATAGCAAGCAGGGGTGTAGACCTTTGCCTTCCCAGAAGCTGCTTTGAAAATCAGCATAAGCTCCTGCACAGAAATGGGGGGTGGGGGGAGTTTAAGGGGCACTGAGGCAGAGGAGGATCCAGATCATGGATCTGTCCCTTCTCCTTGTGTGCATGCCCTCATCTCTGCTTCCTTTCCCTGAGCTCACTTTTTCAGTGCTTGGGGGTAAGAACTAGATCCAGGGACCAGATCCAGGAACTGGAAAGGGGGTTAAATAAAAACTAGCCACGGCCCACATTTGACCTCTGGGGTTGAGGTTCCCCACGCCCACCCTTGATTTACTCTCTCTGTGTGTGTGTGTGTGTGTGCACACGCACACAGCAGTCAGAGTACTGAAGTTAAACACCCTGCAGAAAAAAAGCTTTGGGGGGATTTTTGTTGAGCACAAGCCTGAAGGCCTGGGTTCCTATCTCCCTGGCACATGTTTGTGTGCCAGCACCAAGGAAGCGGCCCTGCGGGATTGCTAGTAGGTGAGCTCATGGAAGGAAGCAGGCTGAGCGGGGGCTATAATTATCTCCAGTGGGAGGCAATATTTGTGCCATGAATGGAGTTGAAGTGCTGGCCCGGACAGTGAATCTGCAGGGATGTGAGCATGTGTTCAGGGAAAATAAACAGCATGCTAACAAAAGGCTAATTAAAGCTCAGTTTCCCAGACAATAATAACCTGCCTGACTCGCGGGACAGAAGAGTTTCCATTGTGTTTGACTGTTGCACTAAACAAGCTCAGTTTCATACAAAGCAGGTGTGTGGGTCCATTCATAGTGGAGACCAGGGGCCTATCATTCTAGCGTGGGACCCTGAGGTAGGATCCCGGCTGGTTCTCCTCTCCCTACTACGTCCTCCCCACCACAGCAGGCCCATTATCTCCCGCCCTCTTTTCCCTTCCTCTCCCTGCCTCCTTTACTCCTGGCCAGGCCTGTCCCCCCACTAGGCGCTACCATTGAGCAGTGACAGGCGGGTGATGGACGGTGTGCGTGGCCGGTCACCCATCTGCTTCCCATACGGGGACAACATGGTAGTGAGCTGCCTTCGCTGCTGGGGACGGCACAGGATGTTCCAGATGGGGTTACTGTTCCATGGGCTCAGGTGGCCATTTTAGATCGGGGATTCAGTAGAGGGCCTGATGATGATTGGACCCGTGATGGGGGCTTTGTTATTGGGCACACAAGATGGGGCCTGGACACCCCTAGACCATCTGAGGGAAAAACTGAGGCAGAGAGTGAAGAAATCCAGAAAGGAAGTGGGGTCAATTGGCTAGAGCAGGGGGGTCTGGGAGCCTTGAAGATTCCTTCATTCTCTCCCCAGTTCTGGGAGAGTGCTGAGGTTTAGTGGTTAGAGCAGGGGGGGGGTCTGGGAGCCAAGATTCCTGCATTCTCTCCCCAGCTCTGGGAGGGTGCTGAGGTTTAGTGGTTAGAGCAGGGGGATCTGGGAGCCACGATTCCTGCATTCTCTCCCCCCAGCTCTGGGAGGGTGCTGAGGTTTAGTGGTTAGAGCAGGGCGGTCTGGGAGCCTTGAAGAGTCCTTCATTCTCTCCCCAGTTCTGGGAGAGTGCTGAGGTTTAGTGGTTAGAGCAGGGGTCTGGGAGCCAAGATTCCTGCATTCTCTCCCCAGCTCTGGCAGGGTGCTGAGGTTTAGTGGTTAGAGCAGGGGTCTGGGAGCCACGATTCCTGCATTCTCTCCCCAGCTCTGGGAGGGTGCTGCTTGGTTTTAGTGGGCAGAGAAGGGGGTTGGGAACCAAGACTCCTGCATTTGTTCCCCATCTCTGCAAGGGGAGTGGTGTCTAGTGGTTACAGCAGGAAGCTGTGAGCCAGGACTCCTGTGAGCTTTGAGGAGTGAGGGGAATGAGGTCTAGATGTCAGAGTAGAGGGGCTGGGAGTTAAGACTCTGTCTTCAGATTTGGGGAAGGGAAGTGGGGTTCAGTGGTTAGTCTAGAGATGATGGGAACAGACTCCGGTGTCCTTTTCCGTGAGGAATCTGTACAGTAATGCTGATAGATATATGACCAGTACAGGTTTCTAAAGGGTTTTGGGGTGGGGGGTGGAGATGGCTGTAAGTGCAGATAAATGGTTACAGATTTATTAGCAATGCTCCCCACATCTCAGCACAGGCATGACTGGGGCTTGAGCTTCATCGCTCTCGCTCTGCGCTCGGGTTTTCTGGGTCTCCCTGCAGGGCCCTGAACTTAACTCACTCCTCGCTCCACTGGCGTTTCCCAGGATCCAGACCCAGCGTGCCCGCCCCTGCCGCTTGGTAAATGTTTTCTGTAGGGAGGGGTTTGAGGAGAGGCTGTTCCAGCCCGGCAGAGCTTTCTCCACAGGAACGTCTGTCCGCCTCTCCTTTCGACTCTCTTTTTCTTTCTTCCTCCCTCACGGCTGGACCCACCAAGTATGTGCCGACTGTCAGACCCATGTGTTGGGGACGCAGGGGCCACCTAACACATGGAGTTCATGAACAAACCTGGAGTGACAACAGGAGTGTGAGGAAGTACTGGTATAAACACATGGCCTCAAATGTGGAGGAGGACCCATGGCATTTGGGGAGGAGGCCCCTCAACACATGGCCTTGTATGATGTGTGTTATTCCACCCCCCATTTATTTAGTTATATGTATATATATGACCTTTGTAACAGAATTAAGCTAACTCAGTTGTTGATGATAAAATACAATAATTCCCACAAAAGGGAAGCACGTTCTGCTAACAAAGATGGCTCCACCTGGGCCGCACCCTAGGCTTCAAGGCTCGCGGCGGCGGCCCTCCTACTCATTGCGGCATAGCCCCTGCAGGCACCGCACAACATGGGTATGGTCCCCATGCTCTTTTAGGAAGGGGCACGAAACATTTCACACAGGCCCCCACAACTTCCTTTGGTCCAGCACTGCCCACCTGGCTCCTTACACTGCCCTCCTTTGTCTAATCCAGAGGTGGGATTTTCCCCCCCTTCTTCTGTGGTGGCCATGTTGGCTAGTGATCCTCCACATCCTAAAAACTAGGAAGATGTTGCTTAACATCACGCAAAATTCTATTTCACATCCGTTGTTAATTGACAGAGAGCCCAAATTATTTCAGTGCCAAACCAGTGCCGTTGTGTAAGATAACAACGAGGAGAAACACGTGGGGCTTAGCTGCAGGATGCGGACTGCAGAAAAATATGGCTGCGGTAAAAAGATGAACAAACATCATGGTGGCCTGCTTAGGCCTGCTTCAACGCAGTTTGGCCCACAGGCCACTGCCCACTGTCACATTTGTTGGGGGCAATCCAGATGTTTGCCTTGGAGTTTCCCATGGCATGTTGGCAGCTAGCCCAAGCTGTGATCCCAGAGACTTCCAGGATCACAGCCTAGGCTAGCTGCCAAGATGTCCTGGAAACGGCCTGCTCAGCCGGGCCGAAGTGGGCTATCATGTGTGGTAGCCCGCCCGCTGTTCCTGGCCCGGAGTGGCCACCATGGCTGGCCACCATGGCGGCAGTCATTGGCTGCCAGGCTGCCGGCCATTGCGGGGTAGGGGCTGTTTGCTGGGCACAGCGCTGGGGCGAGGCTGGATGTTTGTTCTGCAGCTAGACCCAATCCTGGGTGGGTTGCTGGCGGCTTCCTGGTCCAGAGTGGCTTGTGATGGATTTATGGTATCACCCACAGTGCATTGTTGGAGTAGTGCTTAGGGTTGGGGAAGCAAAGGTCTGGATCGTGGATCTGGCCAATGAATCCAGTCCCTACCCAAGGGTGCAGCTAAATGGGGTTAGTTGTTGGTGTAGCTGGACTGGGGTCTATGAGCCTAGGGGACTCATGTTTCTTGGTGCAGCTCCATCACCAGTCACCTGAGGGGGAGGGCGGGGGAGTCTCATTCCATCTTTGCACCAGGACCCTTCCAACCTGTCCCTACTCATGAGTGCATCTCCTCATCTCTGCTGCTTTCTCAAGGAGCATACTCCTTTGGTACTCAAGGATTTGGGGCTGGATCCAAGGGTCAGGGTCAGTAATTGAAAGGGGCCAAATAAAAACCAGGCAAAGGCTGTATTTGGCTTGTGGGCTGGGGGTTCTCCACCCAAATCTAATCAATCTATGGCAGAAATCGCCTTGTCTGGACCTCTAAAAACTGGACCCTTCCTTATTGTGAATAGAGGCAAATTAACAACTTGCTGTGATCCTGCCCCACAAAATGCAGCAGCAGAAACACCTACAAGGTAGTTTGTTGAGAGCTCATTAAACTGTCCATGGGGATCATCAGGGCCGGATCCAGAATAAAGCAGAGTCAGCAGACTGTGTGCCACCCCCACCCCACTCAGGACCCCATTTATTAGAGGCTTCCAATACATGCGGTCCATGAATAAACTTGAAATGACAGCATAAATAAATGTGAGAAGCCCTGGTGTAAAATATGGGTCTGCAGAGCCTCCAATGTGGGAGTTCTGTATTATGGAGGGTCTGCAGAGACATGTGTGTAACATACCGGCCTGCAATGGAGTGAACCCTGGCACCTGAAGGGGATGTAATAAACAACAGTAACATTTTCCCTTCATCTAATGGGCAAGTCAGTTTGTGTCAGTCAGACATTCCTACGTGGGGAGGGGCTCTGCACCACCGGCTTGCATGCTCCCCCCCCCCAAACTTCTCTGGATCTGGCGCTGATGGGAACGTGGCTTCCATTTTCACTAGGTAGCCTACCCGTCCGTGGTCGATAAGGCACAGCAGTTTTAAGCCAACTGGATGTAGCATGTGGAGTTTCGATCGCTTTTCCGTCTCCTCTCTTAAACAGAATGCTGACACGGCTTTAACTAGAGCAAAAGGCTGCTCTGTAATCTAAACCTATCTCCCTCCCCACTCCGTCTTCATCATCTATCTATCTATCTATCGCCCCACCCCCTCTCCCTCCATGGCCGGCAGTTGGTTTTCTCTATAACCTAGCGCCAAGCCCTCCTCCCCCTTTTGTGCATCTCTGGCGAGGCGGGAGGGGGCTCCCTCTCACCATGGAGACCCCCCACACCCCCGCCAGGGTCAGGGACCCCTATTGTCTGCCTGCGTCGTGCTTCATTAAATCTTTATCGGAGTTCATTAAAAGTGTGGTTAGGACATTCCTGCATAGTCTATTAATCCTGCCCAACACAGTCCCCTCCCCCTCACTCCCAGCAGCCCCACCATTATCCCCCACCGAGGTCACAAAAGCACCATCTGTTTTTGCCGTGTTTACTCCCTCCTGACATGTTGGAAGGAAGGGGGAGGGGACGCCACAACTGCTCCCTCTGCCTCTTTCCCCCACCCATAGTCTTCTTCATTCATTGGAATTTAGCCCCCCATGCTCCCGTCCTTGAGCTGGAAGGAACACAACAATTTGTCTGTCTGCTTGTCTGTCTGATACACCCTCTTCTGTTGCTGTTTGTGACTGTCTGTATATCTAATGATCACACTCCAAAATAGCACATCTGTGTCGCAAGTGCCCTGCCCTGGGCCCAGCCTGGTCCTGCCTCTAAGGCAGGGGTGGGAAACCTCAGGTCCCTTTCCAGTTAACTAGGCTTGGTTAACTCTCTGCCAAGCTCAATTGTTGCGAGCTGGAGCTTTTCTGCACTGATGTGCGTAACTCACCTTAGCTGACCTGGGCTGCAGTCACACTTATTGCTCATGCAAGACAGCCCCAGGGACAAGAAAGAGCAGGGCCGGACTATAGCTTCAGGACACCGGATTTTGAGGGCCTCCCTAAAACGAATACAGCATCAGCCTTGGTGTCTCACTGCAAAGAGTCCCCACCTGTGAAACTGTCCCAGCTCTGGGAGGGACCCATCAAAGTGGATGCGGCCTTGAGTAAGAAATGCCCATGCTGTGACTCACTCTAGCTGCTCCCTGTCATCCACACTGCCCTCACCTGGCTACCTGTGGTGGACCAATAGAAGGGGCACGCAGGGGGGCTGCCCCCCAGGCATTCAGGAGCCCCAGTAGAGCCAGGGGCAGGGCTTACTTCAGCAGGCAGTGGGAATGGATCTGGCAGGCCCAAAGGAATGCTCTGTAGCGGAACAGGGCCTGTCTACTGCCCACTGAGAGTGCCTGTAGAACCCCATCTCTGCATCCTGCCATCGATCTCACCTTGTCAAGGTAAGCCCTAGCCGGGCCTTGCCCTAGTAATCCAGCCTCCTCTGCCCCGGCCTCCTCCCCGGTGCCCCAGCAACCCTGGGGGCCCTGCCTCCTCTCCTCCCCCCTGCCCTGATTTGTATCAGGTCCGGGCATTTGTCTTGCCTGCGTCCTGTTAAGCCCAGTTACACCAATGCCAGTTCCTGCCAAGATTCGGGAAGACCGTGCATTCAGGCCATGACAGCCCTGGGTGGATTGAAGCTAGTACTCCAAGATGAGGGGAAAGGTTCTCTGTGTCCCCTTTTCTGTCCTGGCGATGCAGAGTAGATGGTATATGTGAGGCAGAGAGAATTGTGATGGGTGGAGGAGGGCCAGTCAGCCCCTCCACAGGGGGCAACCAGTCATGCTGGCTGGGCCACTAACGGCAAGAATAGCCGGAGATTTCTGCAGCTGCCTTGCTGCCCCTGCCCTGGATCTGGGAAGTGTTTCATTTGGATGTTCAGGGAACTCTAATCCCTTGGAATTAACTGTGGATGAAAGCAGCTCCTGCACTGTGCACTATTCAGAGCCAGCAGGAACTCTGAGCTGAAGACGGAACCGAGACAGGAAGGGCCCAGTGTGGACAGCAGCACAGCAGGGTTGGATGAGAATTTGCCCCTTCATCACAGACAATTAGGTACCCGGAGAGAGGGCCGGAGTGATTAGCTCCCACTGTCACAAACAGTCCGGTCCTCGAAGGACCGGGGGCTGGGGACTTAGTGCCCCTTATCACGGTCAGTCTGACACCAGGACAGTAGTTTAGATGATCGATTTTATTGGATCAGCTTCTGTTGGTGGGAGAATGTGCAAGCTTTCGGGCCACATAGAGCCCTTCCTCAGGCATGTAGCAGAGCCAGACAGTCTCAGACCTCCTAACAGTCCGACTCCTGCTTTAGGTGGGACCGTTCCACTTTTGCAGGGAAATCCCATGGTCAAGCCTTTGGAGGGCAGTGTGTGCGGCGTGCGCGTGTCTATGAGTGTGTGTGTGCACGTATGTGAGCGTGAATGCATGGTTGAGAATGTGTGAGGGGGCTGGACTTATTGGATGAGAGGTGGGGCTTATTTGTCAAGGGGCTTATTTATATTCCTCCTTAGCCACTTGAAAGTTTGGGTACGCAGGTTTGCAGTCTAGCACTGCGACAGCAGGTCAGGGGACTGCTGGGCAGTGTGCGTTGAAATTTCTGGAGCTTCCTACTTTTTGTCTTATTTTTTCATTTCTGTCCTCATTTGTTGCATCAATAGGGTTGCCTTGCCATATTGTCCAGAAATCTGGGAATTATCTGGATTCCTGGTTCAAACCTGGCTTGCGTTAGCTTAAAATTTGGCTCAGCAATTCTCTCAAGCTTCCCTCCACCAGGGAGAGCCCATCCTTTGGACAAAATAAACCCTTTGTCTTCTGAACCCTTTGCCCTTGAAGGCTGAACTAGGCTAGTGGTTATCCCCATTCCCCAGGGCTCTTACTGAATGGCTTTTTGGTGGGAAGTAGGAGCGCCCCACCTGCAGCACAAGAATAGGGTGAGGGAGTCTGGGGGGGAAATCTATTTTGTCCAGAATGGCAAAACATAGGGCCAGCCCTGCCTCCAATGTCCTGGCTGGAAATTATGTAAATTATGTGAGCTAATTATGCAAATGCATGTGCTAATTACACAAATTATGTGGTCTGTATTTTGTCAGGGCTGGCCTTAGAATTTGCAGGGTCCAGGGCAAAGATAAAATGTGGAGGCTCTGGTGACCCCCATCCCCTTCCCCATGGCCCCACCCCCTTGGGGTGCATCCTCTACGGGGCCTTAGAGGTGTCGTGTTTGGGGCCTCACAGGGAGAAAGTGGGGCACCTGCCCCCGGCTATGGTGAAATCGCAGGTCATTGTGGGGCTCCCAGAAGAGCCCAGCAGGCTGGTTGGCCCAGGTCGCCCTGTGCGAAGGCTGGCCTAAACCTGCGGTAGTCCCACTGCAGAGAGCGAGAGATGGGCTTGGCTATGGGATAGAGGATTCAGGGTGGCTGACATTAGTTTATTATCATCATTAGTAGTAGTAATAGTAGTAAGTATAGTGCCAGCAATGTACTTGGCACGGAACAATTTTTATTAGAGGCAGGTCCCTGCCCCAAGGGGCTTACAGTCTTGGGGACACAGTTCCTGGTTCTCCTGTCTTCTCTGGGACTAAAAGCAGGGTTGGCTCTGGCCTCAAGCCAGATTCCTGCTGAGAGTCTGGGGTGGGGAGTCTGGCAGGTCATGCAAAGGACAATGCTTGCCTGGAGTTGGGGGTTAGGGCAAGGGACACATTCCACTGTGAGGTGGGGGTTACCCACAGCATCATGGGGTGATTGCATAAATCGGGGGACTGAAATTGGCTTGAAGTCTCACTAAGCCCCCCCAGCATGTCCAAGATTCCAGCATAGATTGGGGTAGAAGCCCGAGTCTAAGATGCTCTCCTCCCTAGTATTGGCAGCTGGGCATTCGTTAGTCCAATCTTGGCCAAATGGCAATGGGGTGGGGGGTGGGAGGAGGGGGCAGGTGGCCCCTGGCTAATCCTGTTATCTTGTTAATAGGAGCTCTTTAATTGCCAACTACCTCGACAATTAATTACAAAAGGAGAAAGGATGGGGGTGGGGGTGAGCTGGCACTGTTGTGTTAATGGACTGGCATGGCTAACACAGGAGAATGGGCAAAAATCCAGGGTGATGTGGGGTGGGGAGTGGCTGGTGTGAGTAGGATTTGGAACTTAGAGGGGAACAGACTGTGTAGGGGTTGATCCCCTGCCTCCTAAGAAATGGGTTGTAAGCAAAAATCATGGCTCCCTCTTCTAGGGGATGATTCTCCCCCGCACCAGAAGAATAGACTCATGAATGATCCTATTCTATATCCTTGAATAAACTGTAGGGGACAATCCTGCCTCCTTCCCCAGGGGGAATAGACTGCAATAGATGATCCACTCCCAATAGACTGCAGGGGACCATCGTCCCCAGAACAGAGTGTAGGATATGCCCTCTACTCCTCAGAATAGACTGCAGGGGATGGTCCTACACCTCCAAGGATGGGGCCAGCCTGTACGGTGATTCTGTCCCTCCCCTTTGGGGGACATGCTGCCTCCTGTGATCCCTATTTCCCATCTGTGACTGAGGTGGGATTTTCGCACGGTTTGGAGGTTTCAACCGTGCTGCATTAAGCCCTTCGATGCTGGCGGATTAGACCCTCCTCCGTCCGCCAGGGCATATGTCGCCCCATTATGTTCAGTCGCTTATGCACGTTCACACACACACACACACACACACACACACACACACACACACACACACACACGGCTTTCGCAGCCTGGACTGGACTGCCCTCTGCTGGACACATCCCAATGTTGACACAAATGTTTTCAAAGGTTGAGAGTGCAGTTGCCATGATGGTCCCAAGTCTAAGTGATGGAGACAAAGTAGTCCGGATGATACTGGACCAGCTACTGTTGGCGAGAGCGGGCAAACGTTTGGGCCACATAGAGCCCTTCCTTAGGCATGTAGACTTTTTATAGGTGTTTTCATATGTGACAGCTCCCGCCTCTGCCACGGACTTCTCTGGGCAATGGTGGAAGGCGTCACTCTGGCTGGGATTTGGTCCAGTCGCCAAACAAACGTGACAGTGGCTGGGCTGGGGAGGGGGCAGGGAGACACATGAATGTGCATCTACCCGGCCCTGCCCCCATGTTGCGTGGAGCGGCCTGCCCCCTCAGCTGACGGGCAGCCAATAACGGCTGCCATGATGCTCGGCTCCCGCCGCCACTCTGAACGACCGCGGTAAGTACTCAGGCTATCAGATGTGAGAGCCTGCTTTACTCTGGGTCTGGCAGCTGGTTCCCAACTGTGTTCGGGGCTAGCCCGCGCTGTGACTCAGGGAAATCCCCAAGTCACAGTCTAGGCTAGCCCCGACCATGGTCAGGAGCCAGATCGTGCCAACATTTGGTGACCACATTTGAACGTGACGGCAGCACCCAGTTTAACCTGCGCTAAAGCAGGTTTACCCATGCCGTTGTCACGTTTGAAAACACCCTATATGCCTCAGCAAGGGTCCTGGGTGGCCCAAAGGTTTGCATACTCTCACCAATAATAGCTGGTCCAATAAAAGGCATCAACTGAGCTACTTTGTCTCCATCCATTCAAAGGTCAACAAATTGGAGAACAGAGGTTCTCATTCCCCTCTGGTGTGGAGGGGACAAGGGTAGCCAGGGAAATTGCCTGCTGTCACACTTACCCACTGATTTCATGGTCATGAGCCCCCACCAGGTGTCAGGACCTAGTGTGGACTGATACAGCAGGGACCTGGGGTCAGGCACCCGCAGGCCTGCAGGGACCAACAAGAATCAGGATCCAGCAAGCAGGCCAGGTGAGAAACCCACAGATTCTTGGGACGTTTGTCAAGTTTCAATCCATGAGACAGAAACTAGAGTTGTTGGACAAGCCAGGTTGAGTAACGGGTTCAGGCTGATCCGGGCAGGGGGCAAGCATGTAGCCGGAAGGATGATGCTGAAGAGGGCTGGGACCGGCTGCCCTTTTCCAAAATGGCAGTGATGCAGCTGTTGCCATTTTGGAAGAGGGTGCTTTTAAAATTATTTTTTAAAAATGGATTTTAAACCAAACTGCAACTGACGTTTCTTGGCACAGTTTCAGTTTGGTACGGATTGATCTGTAAGACCACCCTAAGCCAACAGGCGCTGAGGAGTGCATGGTTCGGGTTGAGGCATCTCCAAAGGACGCCGTTAATTCAGGGGAATTAGAATATTCTAATAGTGAGGGTAGGAAAGAATCCAAGAGAGAATAGGTGGAAATCTGTGCAGAACAAACTAAAATGATCTCAAAATAACTTAGTAACTTATAACAAGCAGAATAAGAATAGAAGGAATACGCTTAAATGTCTATATACAAATTCTATAAGTCTAAAAAATAAGATGGAAGAATTAGAGTGTATGGCATTAAATGAAGATATAGACATTGGAATCTCAGAGACTTGATGGAATGAGGATAACCAATGGGACACTGTAATACCGGGGGTCAAAATATATCAAAATGACAGAGTCGATCAAGCTGGTGGTGGAGTGGTGCTATATGTTAAAGACAGCACTGAGTCAAGCAAACAAGATGTTAGGAATTATTTGGAAAGGGATAGAGCATAAAACTGGAAATATTATAATGCCTCTATCCAAATCTATGGTGCGACCGCACCTTGAATATTGTGTGCAGTTCTGGTCACCCCACTTCAAAAAAGATACAGTAGAAACAGAAAAGGTACAGAAAAGGGCAACAAAAATGATAAAGGATATGGCACAGTTCCCATATGAATGGACGACTGAGAGGGGATATGATAGACGTTTATAAAATCACGAGTGGTGTGGAATGAGCAAATAGGGAATGGTTATTTACCCTCTGAAATAGTACTAGAACTAGGAGACATTCCATGAAACTAACTGGTAGCAGATTTAAAACAAAGAAAAGAAATTATTTTTTCACTCAGCACACAATTAATTTGTAGAATTTGTTGCCAGAGGATGTGGTCAAGGCCAGTAGTACAGCTGAGTTTAAAAAAGGATTGGATATGTTTTTGGAGAGAGTATGTCCATTAGCAGCTATTAGCGAAGTAGGTTTAAGGGATGTAACTTCTTATTGTCGGGAGCTGGGAGTGAACAACAGGGAATGGATTGTCGACTGGGACCTGTTGGGTACTTCTACCAAGCAACTGAGATTGGCCACTGTCAGAGACAGGATGCTGGGCTCAATGGACCATTGATCTGACCCAGCATGGCACTGCTTATGTTCTTATGTTCATATGAAGACACTGCCTGTTTCCTGTGGGGTCCCAGGACGAGTAATGGGGAGACAGTTAGGGCCCAGCCACCAGGGAGTGAGGCTGCTTTTAAACGAGGGGCGCTGAAGCGCCTCCTGAACGCCGCATTAAAGCAAAGCCGCTGGAAGTGACATTCTCCCTGTTGCCAGCGGTGGCGGCGGCTGGAGACACGGGGCTTTGGAGCGGCGCGTTCTTAAGCCTGATAATTGAAGTCTTAAGAATGCGCCGCTCCAAAGCCCCGTGTCGCCAGTCGCCGCTGGCAATGGGGAGAATGTTACTTCCGGTGGCTTTGCTTTAATGCGGCGTTGAGGAGGCGCTTCAGCGCCCCTCGTTTAAAAGCAGCCTGAGTGGCCTTGGTAAGTATGACACTTCTGTGAGTCACCCAGCAGCTCTGATGACCAAAGTGGCTAAGGAGTTGGCGTCAGGTCATGGAGGCCTGGATTTGAGTCCTACTCCTGTCAGAGCTTGACACCAGGTTCTACCACAGTGACTGAGGGTGCTGTCCCACGGGGCAATATGCGTAGCATTTGCCTCCGGGAAAAACTCCGGGAGGCAAATACTGCACAGCTTGTGTCTTGTGGGAAAACAAAACTGCATAGTTTTGCCTCCGATCATGCGGAGGATGTAGCGCTGGAAAATCAAGCTCTGCATCCTCCACATGATCGGAGGCAAAGCTGCACGGCTTTGTTTTCCACAAATGCTGCGCATATCGCCCCATGGGAAAGCAGTCTGTGACCCCAATGAAAGACAAAACCAATCCTTGTGGAAATCTGCCCTTAGGGCCCCTCAGGAGTTGTGAGAGCAGAGCCAACTTCTGGGTCTCCTGGGTCCCCTCAGATACAGCAGTAGCAACAGTGCTTCCAGGGCCTCTTAGGAACAGCAGTGACAGCCTGACCACTGCACTCAGGTAAGTCTTAGGAGACCCTGCCCAAAGATCTCCCTGCCCCAGGCCCAACAAATTCTAAGATCTGTCCTGCCTGAGCCACCCTTCCTACCTGGGTGGCTGGACTGAGATTTGCATGCAGTGCCTCAGAGCGGTGCTTGAGCCCTGTGTTTGTGGACCAGGGACAGAGAGCGTTGTTCCCAAGTGCTTCTGGGAGGCAGCAAAGCCTGCTCCTTGCTGATTCCCTTCAGTTCCTGTTGCCACAGCCTCCTCTCCCCCACGCATTGTGGGCTGTTTCCTGGCCCTGTTTAATTAGCGTGTATAATATGGAAGGGGGATTTCACAGCTGGGCTGTAGGAGGGAGTAGTAGGGAGGGACCTAGGCTGGAATGCTGGCCATCTCACTGACACAGCAGTCCTTCCCCTGGAGAGGCAGCAAGTGTGGGCAGTCACTGTGGGCACCAGCCATTGCCCCAGGAGCCTAGCGCTGGAGACAAGGTAAGATGGAGGAGGGCTCACCAGGCAGGGGGTACCTGCTCAATGCCATGTGCGGCCATCCTTCATGCCCCCCTCAAAGTTTGCAGCTGGTTTGCAAGAATCCATGTCTCCTGCCAACATTTTAGCCAAGGTTGCGGCAGCAATGAGCTTGTGTCTGAGGAGGGGCATTGCTGGGGGTGGAGGGAGAATGAACTACTGACCTGGTTGCTCTGATTCAGAGCGGGAAGGGGAGACTGACCTGGCTGGGCTTATTACTCTGATTTGGACAGGGGAGGGAGGAGGTGCTGGCCTGGCTTGATGTTCGGATTTTGTGGGGGCAAAGAGGAGAACAGATTGGATGGAACCACTGGTTTGAGGAGGGACAGGGAGGGATTCTGGGTTTGATAGGGTTGTTGATTTGGTGTGATCTGGGATGGTAGTGGGTGATCTGGGGCAATCTAGGCTGGTGGGCTGTGGCTCAGGTGGTAGAGCACATCTGTTGCTTGTATAAGGTCCCTAGTTCAATCCCTAGGATCTCTGGTAGCACGCCTGTGTGAGGCCTTTGCTGGAGACCCTGGAGAGTTGGATGTGAAACCCTGCTGTCATGTCGGATTGTGACGATACTGGGCTAAGATGAACCCTTGGTCTGACTCAGTTAGGCAGCTCCTTCTAGTGTCTCAGGTGCCTGGTTAGGGCTTTGTGCTCATTGGTTTTTGCTGAGGATGAACCCTGCATTTTGCAGGGAGGAGTGATGCTGAGTAAAGGAAGGCGTTGACCTCTGTATCAGGCCGAGCCACAGCAGCTGGATCTGTGTGCCAGCAGGAAAGCCAGAGCTCTGATCTTTGTGGCTCAGTGCCCTGTAATGCCAGTGTGAAAGCAGGGATAGGGGAAAGGGCCTCCAACCTCACCTCATGTCTTATGGAATCCACTCTTACCTGTTCATTCAAGTTGGCCTGATCTTCTCTGTCATCCCCTCCCCTTCTTGTTCATTGAAGTTTGTTAATCATTTTTGTCACCTCTTCCCTTGTCGATTCTAGATTGTAAGCTTCTTGGGGCAGGCTCCTCTTATCACAGCTGATTAGTTCCAGGCACGTTGATGACTCTATATAAATAATAATAGTAATCTGCTCACCACTTACATTTGTTTTGTAAAGACTGAAGCAAAGGAGGTATTGAGCAATTTAGCTTTCTTTGTATCCTCCATTGGTATTTATGTAGCACTTTCAATGTTCAAAGTACTTTACAATTCTTATTTTACAAATGGGGAACAGATGGCTGAGAGAGATAGGGTACCTTTAGATGTACGCGGGGTTGGTCATGCCCAGAGCTACTCCAGGGATGGACCCCAACGTCCGCCTGCTTGCAGCCCCGCCTGGATCCGTTGTAGACAGATCCGGCGGCTGCCCTGGGCCACAGTACGCTCACGCGACTGCCCCCAGTCCCACATCATAGAGTTGCGGGTGGATCGCCTGACACTCTAGGCTGCCACCTGCAACTCTGTGGTGTTGCCCAGGGCAACTGCCATCCGGAAGTGGAGCTGCAACATGGGCCTGCTGAACAGATGGACCGCAGCTCCGCCTCAGGCCGGTGCCCCAGGTTTGGCTGGCTCACTCCACTGGCGGTGCTCTGGAATGTTCCAGAGCACCGTCGGAGGGGCTGGAGCGTTCCAGAAACTGGCAGCATGCCTTTAGATGGACAGGCCATGCTGGGCTGGTAGGGTCAGCATCAGGGCAGCCCGTCTGTCTCAAAACACCCATAGTGGCTTGCCCAAGACCACTCTGCGAGTTCATGGCTAAGACAAGATTTGAATGTTGGTCTCCCAGCCAACATCTTATCCACTAGGCTACACTGGTTCTCCTGCCCACCTTCTCTCCAACACACCTTCCCCAGTGAGCAGCAGACTCGAACCGCCTCTAGTCTTTCTCTTGCCTTTAGCATGCTTAGTATTGTTTCTCACATCCCTTGCTCCTTGAAGCTCATTATGTGCCTTTGCCTTTCTGGTTCCTGACATATGTGTGACATGCTCGTGCAAAGGTGACTGGTAACTGTCGATAGTGGGGGAGGGGGGAGACAGGAGTGAGGGCTAGGCAAGGGCCTGGGCAGGGGTTCTATAGGCTTCCAAGAATCGGGGGGGGGGGGTATTTTTTTTTTTTCCCCCCCCCCCCCCCCACGACTTGTGCTCGTGCTATTACATGAAATGGGCAAATTATACTTCCTTGCAGGTTCACAGTCATCAAGTGTGTTTCTACCTTACCTGTTTGCCATCTCTAGGGCAAGAGCAGCTGGAAATGGTGCCCCAGGGGCCAGGTCTTGTGTTCATCCACCTAGTCTTGGGCTTTGCACAAGGTGAGAAAAGATCAGAGTTGGGCCCCTAGGGAGGTCTCGCCGCTGACAGGCCTGAAATTGCATCCCTCCCTACTCCAGCTGCCCAGAAATTTACCAAAGATGTCTGTTTGAGGCTGTCATTTTGCTCTCTGGTCCTAGGACAGGAGAGAGCTCTGTCTGACCATTCCTGACTCACAGCAAAAGATGCCACCCCCAGCTTGCCTTCCCCCTCGGTGCTCTGATGGGAATTTTAGCTGAGGTGTTCCAGAACTAATTTCCTTCAACACTCTGTCTCTCTTTGCACAGCAGCTGGAGACCCACATGACACACTAAGTGGAAACTAGAGCAGAGAATCTCCAGGCCCCAGTGTTTAAATGCTTCTTCCAAACAGAACCGTTACAAGCAATGACTTAAAAAGAGCTAGGCTGATTTTCTTCCCCCTCAGGATTAAAGGCACAAGCCACATTTTGCAGATCTTGAATTTGGAATTTGAAATTTCTGACATTTCCAGACTCTTTCCCCACTGGGTTTTTGGAGGGGGGGCGGAGGGGGATTGTTTCAGGTGTGATCAGATGAAAGCTCCAGAGTAAATAAACAACCTATGATTTAGGAAAAATGCTGACAGTCATCAACCCCCCTCTTATCTCCTGGGTGCCATGCAGGAGACAGCTCCCAGCAGCTCCAGCAAGCCTTCCGGATCCAGCCAGATAACCTCACCGTCCAGGAAGGGCAGACAGCCCTGTTGAAGTGTGAGGTGGAAAACCTCTCTGGCACTGTGCAGTGGGTGAAGAATGGCCTCTTGCTGGGCCCCAGCAGAAGCATCCCTGGATTCCCACGCTACAGCATAGTGGGGGATGTCAACAAAGGTGAGGGGTGTGTGTGTGTAGCTGGCTCAATACAGAACCATTGTTAGCACCAATGAGGCTGGGGTTGTCTGTGAGGTACAGAGTACTGTGTACGTACACTGAGAAGGAAAACCATGTACAACCATCAAAGCAGGCCTGCACCAGCAAAATTACACCCTCACTCACAGCATTTATTCTCCACTCAAGTATTCCCCTCCCCACAGCTGCTCATGGGCATCTTTAGACACAACGGCAAGGAGTGGGGATCAAGGGGTGGTGGAATGTGTGTTGACACCATTCTCTGATCCACATTTGCCCCCGCTACTGTTTTCTACGTCCAGGGCCTAATCGCCGGGATCCTGCCGGCCACTTGTGATGCAAGCTCTGGGACTTGTAGTCCATGCAGGAGCGCGGCCGGGTCTGCTGAACCCTCCGCTCCTCACTGCAGCTAAACAACTGATTTTCACTGCTCCCCTCACCCTGGGTGCTTTGGGAGAGTGCATGGATGGTGTGAAGCAAGGAACAAGCTTTTCTGGAGTGAGGGATCGGGAGCAGACAGATCGACAATGGCTGTGAACACACCACCCGATGTCTTTAGACACAACGTTAGCCACAGGGACAGGGGAAACACGCAGTTGCCGCACCCAAGACATCTGTGCAACCAACAGGGAGTTAATGGGCAGCTAACGGGGGGCAGACCAGTGGCTAAAAATAGTGACGGTGCTGCTTAGACACAACGCACAGTCACATGGCGAATGTCGTAAGCACCCGATCGCTGTTGCGTCGAAAGGTGCCTCATATCTCCTAAGGGAGGGACAGGCCCTCTTTGGGTACTGAATCCCACTGGCCCTTGTTCAGGAGTTAAAAGTCCCTCTTTCAGGAGAAAGACTGGTATACAAGCCTCAGACACCTCTCTCCTGGTCGCCGCCCAGGAAAAGCACTTGAAAGGAGAATGAGGAGATGAGGGAACAAGAAGATGCTAAGTAGAATTATAAGAAGCAGGAAAGCTTCTGCCTCTCTACCCACTTGGAATATTGGAAGGTGTAAGAGAATGAGGGGGCAGATCTTATTTGCCGAAGGGGGGTGGAGCTTATTGGACAAGGGTTGGGCTTGTCCCTCTTTGGCTCCTAGGAACGCTGTGAGGTGTGGCTGTCTGCAGCCTAGGGTTACCACCTATGCAAATGTGTAAGGAACACTTATGAAAAATACATGTGGATGGGCCTGCATTGGCGCCTCACCCCGTAGTGGCCTGAGGTGCCAATGCAGGCCCTGCCACATGTATTTTTCATACGTGTTGCTTAAAAATGTGCATAGGTAGCAACCCTGCTGCAGCCCCAGGCCCCGGCTGTTCCCTAGCTGTGGCAGGGGCTTCTGCTGCGGGCAGATGTGGAGAGGGGGCTGCTGCTCCATCCCTAGAAGCCTGTGACCCAACCCAAGCACAACAAGACCCTGTTGATCCCATCAATCCTAGGCTGGGCCGGGCACATTCTCTGCTCAGGCTGGGCCAGGCTCCCTAGTTCTAGAGGCCCCACCCCCTTCAAAGCACAGTGACGACATCATGGTGCTCTTCAGAGCCTCCCTGCTCCAGCACCTCCATTACCGGTGTATGGAAACACGGCACCATCCGGCTTCCCTTTCCTTCATATTGGGAGGGGAGTAGAGTCTCGTGGCTAGAGCAGAGGAGAAGGGAAGGCTAGGAGTCAGGACTCCTGGGTTCTATGCTCACCTTAGGGAGGGGAGTGGTTAGATAGGGTCAGAGGTTTATTAAATTTTATTTATTTATTTATTTAAACAATTTGATAACCCGCCCCATCCTGCCTGGGCAGCCTTGAGTGGTGTACAATATAAAAAAATATAAATATAATCTAAATAAATACAATTAAAACACACAAAACTCCAAATGGATCATAACAACCCCCCCCCCAAACCCTCCCACTACCTACCCATCTCCCCCACCAAAAGCCAGGCAGAACAACCAGGTTTTACATTGATGCCTGAAGGAGAGGAGGTCTGGAGACTGGTGGACCTCCGCTGAGAGGGAGCTCCAAACATGAGGTGTGGCGGCTGAGAACGCCCTCTCCAACGTGGCCCCCTGCCAAACATGGGGGACCTCCAAAAGGGCGCTCCCGGCTGACCGCAGAGACCGCTCCGCAACCCAGGGGAGTGAGGCAGTCCCGTAGGTAGGTGGGGCCCAGGCCCTTAGGGCTTTATAGGCAAGCACCAACACCTTGAATCAGGCCTGGGAGGCTATAGGCAACCTGTGCAGCGAACGGAGCACCGCGGTTATGTCCTCTCGGTGGCCCGTCCCCATAAGGAGGCGGGCTGCCGCATTCTGCACCAGTCGCAGCTTCTGAACGGTCACTGGGGGTAGCCCCACGTAGAGTGTGTTACAGCAATCAAACCTTGAGGTGATGAAGGCACGGGCGATGGTGGCAAGGTCACAGTCTGAGATATATGGCCGTAACCATTGTACCAGATGTAATATACAAAATGCGCTCCTCGCCACAGCCGCCACCTGGACATCCATGCGGAGCTGCGAGTCGAGGAGCACATCCAGACTGCGAACCTGAGGGGCCAAGGCAGGGCACACCCCATCAATGATAGGGGCCTCCACTCCCTCGGACCTTCCCACCAGTATCACCTCTGTCTTGTCGGGATTCAGCTTCAGGCGGCTTACCCTCATCCAGTCCCTCACAGCTGTCAGAGACTGAGTGAGCAATGAGACTGCCCAGTCTGAGTCTGCTGAAAATGAGAAGTAGAGCTGGGTGTCATCAGCATATTGATGACATCGCACTCCAGATCCTCACCCAGAGGCTGGATATACGCGTTGAACAGGAGAGGGGACAGAACCGAACCCTGTGGGACCCCACACGTGACGTCCTGGGGAGATGAAGAACAGGACCCCACAGGGAGTTCTTCCAGCCAGAAATGAACAGAACCATTCAAAAACAATCCCGCTCACCCTGGCACGGTCCCGCGGACGAGTCACCAGCCTCTCATGATCATCGTTATCAAAAGCAGCCGATAGGTCCAACAGGACCGAAAGGGTCGATTGTCCCTGATCTAAAGCACGGTGCAGGTCATCAACTAAGGCCACAAGTGCAGTCTCAGTGTCATACCCCAGATGAAAGCCAGACTGTGTGGGGTCCAGAAAACCGACCTGGTTGAGAAGATTCTGAAGCTGCTGGGCCACCGCCCATTCAATAACCTTCACTAAAAAGGGAAGGTTAGAGACAGGTCGATAACTGGCAAGGGTGTTAGCGTCAAGTGATTATTTTTTTTAGCAAGGGTCTCACCACAGCCTCCTTAAGAGACCGTGGGGCCCTGAGACCCTAGGGTCCTGCCCTCCCGAAAGGAGATGTTGACCACCCGTGCCAGCACCGGCCCTATTGTCTCCCTGGTGGCCTTAACCAGCCAGGACGGCCAAGAATCAAATTCACAAGTGTGGCCCTAACAGCCCCCAGGACATCCCCCACATCAGCAGGGGTCACCGACCAAAATTGATCCCACAAAACAGGACAGGCCGGGGCATTCATAACCTCTGGTTCCCCCACTGTATCAAATGCAGCAGCGAAGTCATGGTGAAGGAATGTGAGTTGAGGCTAGAACCCAGGAGACAGTCCTGGAAGGGAAGCTAACCACTTTTCTCAAGGCCACCGACCCTCGTCCTTCACCCCTGCAGGTGATCACCATCTGCAAGTGGCGGGGAGCCGGCTGGAGGACGATGCAGAGTATGAGTGCCAGGTGGGGCGCTCTGAGAAGAGTGGCGGCATCATCTCCCACACCGTGCAGCTCAGCGTGCTCAGTGAGTACTGATTTGGAGGTGGACCACCCACTGGGGTCACTGAAACCGCTCCCACCAGGATCAGCTGAGAACTGGCCACCCCCCACCCACTCTGCCCCATCTCAGCCTCTCCTGCTCTAGCAAGACCTACCCTGTCCTCTGGCCCAACCTCAGCAGCCCAGGTCTTGACTGTGAGGGGCAGGGTTACCACCTATGCAAATGTTCCTTAAAAGTTTGCATAGGTGGTAACCCTAGTGAGGGGGCACCGATGGCTCCTGTACTTGGGGTGGGTGGACTCTAAATGGCTCTTGTGTATCCCCTGTGCCTTTTTTCTCACAGTCCCACCCAAGAGGGTCCTCATTGTGGAATATGAGGCCAACAGCACGGTGACCTGGGTGGCTGGTGTGGAGTATGGGGTGAGGTGCCAAGCGGATGATGCTCGCCCCCCTGTGGAAATTGCCTTCATCAAGGGTGAGAGCTGCCTTGAGGCCATTCCTTCCCTGGGGAGGGATCTCTGGATTCACAGAATGTAAGGCCATAAGAGATTGTTGGGATCAGCCTAGTTTGCCCTAGAGCACAGCATCTCGAGCCCAGCCTGAACTTGGGCCTCTGATGTGTCCAGGCTGCCATGCTGGAAAAGGGTGGGGTGAAGGGACTCTCCTGCCCTCTCTGCACCCACCTGAATTTAATTCTGCAAGCACCCCTTGGCACAGGGAGTCCTGTGGGACTGGGTATGTATTTATGGAATGGGGGCATGTGTGTGTGTGTGTGTGTGGACTGTTAGGGAACTTCCCCTCCAGCAGTTTCTTATGCTTCTCCCTCCCTCCAGGAGACAGCAAGCTGCCTGACACAGAAGCGAGAGTTCAGCCTGGCTCTGTTGACAAGCTCTTCAGCAGTGAGGCCATGGTGAGGTGAGGAGGGCTGGGTAAGGGGTCCGGTTTTCATAGTGGGGCCACCAAACATTCCTTCCCCCAAAGCTAGGCTAGTGTGGCCATGGCCCTTGGCACCCCCACATTCTTTAGGGCCTCACAGGAAGTGCTTGGGATGCAGGAGGAGACAGTGGCTCTCCGGACAGGCGCTTCTTGCGACTGAGGCCTGTTAATCCTGAGGCTTGCAGTGGAGCTCCTGGGGCCTCTGGGGAGTGAGGGTACAGCAGGTGCTTAACCACCATACCTAGGTAGGTCCTGCCCCTCCTTCCCAGTGACCCTGCCCCCTCCTGCCTTGTGCTCCCTGTCCCCTTGCTCTGCAGACACCTCCACCCTATGTCCCTAGGGTTGTCCCTGTTCAGGGCAGCCAACAAGGGGTGTTATCAAATGACAGACTAGCCCACTGGAGTCCGTGTTCGGTCCCTGCAGCTCCTGTTCGCTTGTTTAGCACATCCAGCCTAATAAAGTGGCAGCCCCCTGGCCATATTTCATGTGCTTGTGGCAGCCTCTACCAGTGGCGCTGGTGATTTCCCTCCCCATGGCCGCCCCTCAGCTGAGCGGCGTGCAGATCTCCCTCCCTCCCACATTCGCCCTTCCTGCCTCTCAGGTGGCCGGGCGCACTAGGCAGCACTCTATGTGCTTGCGAACCTGGATGTTGGTGAGGCTGTGGGTGAACCTGATTGATGAGACGTGGACGCTTGGGCACCTGTTAACCCTGATAGGCTCACACGGTGGGCCTGCGATGTCCCTGGACTTTGCCGTGAGTGGCAGCTCAGTAGTGACCACGTGTAGGCCATGTGTCGGACACCTAATAGGCCGGCACGCGGGAACGTGGCTGGTGAAGGGGCTAATGTTGTCTGTCGTTTTGTTTGATTCCCCCCAAAGTCTGGTCAAGTCACTTTATGGATGGGCAACCTCCCCAGAGCAACTTGGTGACAGCTCGGCCGGTGCCCCTCAGTACTGACTCTCTGCTGTCCCAACCTTGACTTCCCCCACCACTCTCTCTGTTGGGACCTCTCAGTCCCAATCCACAGCCCCCTGCCGTCCTGGTCCTGGGCTCCTCCCACCCCCAAATCCGCTGATGCCCCTCAATTCTACTGCATCCCTCGCCTCCTACTGTCTCAGCCTTTGGAGCCCCCTACAGCTTCCATTTTTGCTTTCCATTTCCAGGGTCACCCCGCAGAGCTCAGACAATGGGAAGTGGCTGGTATGCAGTGTCACTAGCGTGGCCACCGCAGTTCCAGTGGCTTCTGGGTTCACCATGAACATCCTGTGTGAGTAGCTTGACATCTTTGCTGGTGCTGTAACAGTCAAGGTACCAAACACCCCAGTTTGGCTGGGTATCAGAAAAATTGTCCCTCTTGGTGCCCCCAATTTATCCATGGGATGGGCACGCACCAAGAAGGGGAGCAAAATGAGAGGGATGTTTGCTGAATCTGTCAAATTTTAGCTCCATTTAGCAGACAACTTGTTTGAGAGGAAATGAAGTGGCTTGCGTTCTTTTTGAGCCAGTATCCAATATACGATGGGCCATTTTTTGATGACAAATTGCAAGTTGAAGAGGCAGATGTTATTCATCAGCTTAAACTTGTCAGGCACGTAATGAATGATTTGACCTCTCTCACATTTGTATTTGGTGTTCAGTGAAACCAAATATAAATCTCTCTTCTTCGGATTTTGCTTCCAGTAGGTGGTCCAGGAACATTTCCGGAGCACTCTGTTAACTTCACCAAGAGCGTGATCCTGATATTGTTTGGTGCTGGCACCAGCGCTTTGTGCCACCCCTTGGCCTCCCCACTCCTGTAGCAACCCTCTAGCCTCCTACCGCCTAACTCTCCCTCTCCCACACCCCCTCCCTTGCACTGCCTTCCCCTCCCCCACTTTCACCTGTTACCAGTCTTTGCTGTTTTGCCTATTCCACATAGTCTGCTGCTTTACATGGCTTACATGGTTTACCTGTCTGGTGTAGAGCCTCCTGACCTCACACCCAACCATGTCTCCATGCTGCCCCCAGCTCCGGGCATAGCAGCTGCCACAAGGGAAGGCAGTGTGCAGCCTGCATGGCTCTTGGTCCTCTGCGTGCGTTGTCTCCTCCCTACCCCTAGAGCCTCCCAATGGGCTCCAGACCCTTCCCTGAGGGGCCCTAAGTAGTTGCCTGGTCCAAACGTACCTGGATCCAACCCTGGAGGAGAGGGATGACAACACCTGACTGTGACTCCCCCACCCTCCACCAGGGGTCATGGCATGAAGGAGGCAGATTGAGTATCTGCGGCAGATACATCACTCTCCTGGGAGTTAAGCTGGGGGGCAAGGTCTGAGCCACCGATTCCTTGCATTCCCAGAGAGGCCAGGGCCAGGTTCAGCTGGAGGAGTGTCACTCCGCTGCTAGGAACAGCCTGTCCCTCCAGCCTCTGCCAGGATAGGGCCGTGCACTGGCCTTGCTGCCTTTTGAGGAGGAGAGCCTGAGGTGAATGATTCTAGAGTCTGAGGAAATCTCCGTGCAGCAAGGGAGACAGACGCTTTCTCTGCTCCAGGGGCCCCACGTGTGGGAGAGACTCTCTCACAGCCTGCAGGCAGAGGAAAGCAACCTCAGCAAAAAAATAACAAGGGAGTAAAAAAAGTGTGCCTGACTGTGGGAGATGGAGAGAAATGGCAGAGATGGGGGCAGTGGCAGGGGAAAAGCTAGGGATCATCAGGCACCAATGGTTCAGCATACCGAAAGTCTGAGATCAGGAAGCAGCGTTCGATGCAGAATGGTCTCTAGGGGGAGACCCTGAGCACCCTGCAGATCCCAGCAGGGTTTCAGTGATGCCTTGTGGGGGGGTATGACCCGCAGGATCATCTGCTAAGCTGTCCCTCTTCCCTTGTGCAGTCCCACCCCAGGTGCCTACCATCGAGGGATACAAGCACTCTGAGGTCAAAGCCGGGGATACCCTGAAACTGAATTGCATCTCCCTGAGTGGGAACCCTCTGGCCACCCTGCAGTGGCAGAAGGTGAGAGAGGGCAATGGGGGAGGCGGGATAGCCCGGGGGTGCTGGCTGGGACTGATGGCTGCTGGCAGACCTGGGTGAGAAGGGAGCTCCAGGTTGAGGCACGTTGGGAGTGAGGGGGTGCTGGCAGGACTGTGTGCAGCAGCAGGACCTCAGGCTAGGACAGGATTGAGGAGCACTAGCAGAGCTAGATGAGTGGGGAGTCCAGGACTAGGGTTGCAGGGGGCTGTGGGTTGGGAGCCCAGCGCTAGGGTAACAGGGAGAACCTGGAGGCTGGTATTGAGGTGCATTTGGAGATTTGTGAGTGGGGAGCCCAGGACCAGGGATTGGGACTGAAGTGAAGGGCAGTGGCAGAGCTGTGAGAGTTTGGCTCAGGGGTGCATTGTCCTGTATCCACTGCAGAACGGGGAAGTCATCTCCACTAGATGGGAAACAGATGAGAGCAGGCATTTTTCCCAGACCGCCCTGAGCCTCGGCATCAAAGCTGAGGACAACATGGCCATTCTGACCTGCCAGGCCCTGAACCAGGTGTCGCCGTTCCCGTTGCAGACCAGCATCACCCTGCGCGTGATCTGTGAGTGCCAAACCAGTGCCATCTAGTGGCCTGCCCAGGGCCCCCCGGCTCTCTCCTTCCCCCAAGCTCATCATACCCACTAGCACCCTTCTCCTTCCAGTCACAGACCCCAGCCTCCCCTCGCAAGCCCTGCATTGCTAGGCTGCTCCACATCAGCCAGTGTAGTGGGGGTGTCCCTTCCCTGGCCCTGGGGGGAAGCAGCAGCAACACACCCAAGAATCCAAAATGAAAGCAAGTACCAAACAAATGAACCCCCCCACTCCTTTATCTGGACGTGACCCAATCAATAGCCAGACTGAATGAAGGGGTTGCTTAACAGATCCCAGTCACAACATGGGATGTCGGACTCCCCTTCCTGAAGGGCCTTATTGCACCAAGTCAGAATCCACTCCAGCGTGCCCTGGCCTCTGTTCCAGAGGGGATGTTTCCAGCCCCTGCTGGCTGAGACTGGGGAGGAGGAGCTCAGCAATTCTCCTGTCCTGCTCCCTGTGGGGAGAGGCCTGTGGTGTCCCTGGGGCTCTGATCTCTGTCTCTCCCTGCCCTGGGGGCAGTCCCCCCAACAGAGGTGACTATCCTGGGAACCAACAGTGTTTCAGAGAACAAGCAGATTTACCTGTCGTGCTACACGGCTTCCAGCAACCCCCCTGTGCAGCTGCGATGGTGGCTTGGCATGAGGGAGCTGACCGCTACTGAGGTCACCGTTACAGAGGTGAGTCTGCCGAGCACAGTCCAGGCGATGGGGGGGTTCAGCGAAATTCTGCCGCCACGTTCATCTGCTCCACGTCTCCTCTGCCACTGCCCTCACCCACCCCAGTGTCTCCTAAGCCCTAAACCACCTTTGCCCCATTACCCAGGCTGACCCTATGCTTGGAACTCCCCTCCTTTCCAACTTTCAGATCTCTCCTAAAACGTACTCTTCCGTCAGGCTTTCCGAGAGACAAAGTGGTTCGAATGATCTCTTTTATTGGACCAACTGTTGTTGGTGGGAATAAGCAAGCTTTTGGGCCACACGGGGCCCTTCCTCAGGCATGAAGCATAGCCAGTAGAAATATATAAACTGAGCAAATGTAGTAGGGTAGGTATATATGAGGGGCATGGAATGGGTGGAAGTGGGTAGGACAAGGTGGGGGGTGGGGGGAGATGTGCCAGACATTTTAAAACAGCTGTAAAATTGTCTCCTACACCAATATATAAAGAAACAATAGGGTCATTTATAGACGATCCCGCTTACAAGCGGGATCGTTAAATGCTGACATTCCCCCCCCGCCTTCCTCTGTATGCCATGTCTGCTGTCCAGACACAGCGCAGAGTCTTTGTGCGCATGCGCGCCCTTCCGCGCATGCGCACATGCCCGCCCTTCCGCGCATGCGCACATGCCCAGGGAACCTGGAAGTGCGGCGTGAAGCCAGCACTTCGGGGATCTGCGTCTGAGGGGGCAGGATTGCCTGCCCCCTCAGACGCGGGGTAAGAGCCTGCCTCAGTCTTTAGACGAGTGCAAAGAAAGGCGGCTGATCAAAGGATCAGCCGCCTTTCTTGTCTCGTCTATAAACGCCCTAGGTCGTGGTAAATACACACAGAGGGCAAACATTGATATAGTGGGAAACAGCTTATCAGGTGAAGGGAATACACATATCAAAGGAACTGGGTTCACAGTAACACAAAGGTTGTGTATTCAGCTGACAGTCAGTTACAGAGAGGGAGACAAAGTAGTTTGAATGATATCTAGGAACTTGGTACAGAGGATAGCAAAAACTTAAAATGCAGTAGACTGTAAGGAATAATAGATATTTGTAGTAACTGGAGAGATATACGTCCTTGTTAAGTCCTTTATTTTTGGTGTCAAAGTTTACAGACCTACATTTGCTGAGTTTATATATTTCTACTGACTATACTACATGCCTGAGGAAGGGCCCCGTGTGTCTCAAAAGCTTGCTTATTTCCACCAACAATCGTTGGTCCAATAAAAGGTATCATTTGAACCACTTTGTCTCTCTGTCACTTGGGACCAACACAGCAACTACACTCTCTCTGGTCAGGCTTTCTCTAGCTCCCCTTCACAGACTGCTCACTGACACTCCCTCTACTGTCACCCTATCAGGGTCTCCTTCTACTGTCCCCCTATCAGGGTCTCCCTCTACTGTCGCCTGTCAGGGTCTCCTTCTACTGTCCCCTATCAGGGGTCTCCCTCTACTGTCCCCTATCAGGATCTCCATCTCTCCTTGTAACCAAGCTATGCACGTGCACTTCTGCAGCTTCTCAACTTCATAAATGTAGCCCTGTTTCTTCCTATATTCCCATCTCTTTGCCTCCCCTCTCCTGTCCATGCTAGACTGTGAGCCCCTCAGGGAAGGAACCTGTCTGTCATTCATGACTGTTCAGTGTCAGGCATATTGCTGGTGCTCTTTAAATTATAAATAAGTATAACACACTCCCTTTAGTCAACTATGTGAAGGAGGGGTCGAGCAAATAACAGATTGGGAGTCTAGGGAGTTATGGGGGAGAGGGGGCTGGGAGCCAGGATACCTGAGTGCTATTCCCAGACCTTGGATGGGGGAATGAGGGTTAATGACTCAGAACAGGGAGGGCTGGGAGTCAGGACTTTAACATTCTATTGCTGTGTAACTTTGGGTGTTTTTAACCGAGATGCTACTCCGCATGGCCACCCAGGAACCACTAATTCATCCAGCTGTGGCCTGAAGGTGGTGTGGGGGCCAGGGGAGGTGTGTGCTCCTGCGAGCCACTCAGCACCCACTCACTCATAGCGCACTGCCGAGAAATCCAGAGTGTGCCGTGCGGGGCAAGCCAAACAGAGCACGTGGCAACAGGCACCCACACATCCCCTGCCCGTAGGAAGCGGGGCAGCCACCCACGCCAGCAGACAGGTCCCCCGCTCAGAGGCACTGTGGGTGGGGACACGACCTCGGCAAGTCACAGGAACTGGCTGTGAGCACTGGGGAGCCCGGTTCCCCCACTGCTCATGCTGGGCAAGCCTGGCATGTTTCTTCCCCCATGGTCCGTGGCAGAGGGAGTGTGTGGTGGCTGCTGCAGTAGCCATGCTGGGAGCCGCCCATTAGAATCCCTCCCCACGCATCCCACCTGAGTGGCTGCTCTGCAGTTGTGCCACTCAACGACCACAGATTCTCCCCCACCCCCGCAAGCCTTGCTCATTTAAAAACACCCATTTACTGAGTTTGTCCCCCCTCTGAGCCTCCGTTTCCCTGCCTGCAGTCATACTGAATATCCCATTCCTTGCCCTGTTAGCCAGCCAGTCCTTCTGACCTAAGCTAAGTTCAGATCTGTCACCATCTATTGTTATGATTGATTCAGATTCTATGTATATTCATGGCTCAGAGTGGCTCGCAACAAAACATATTAAAACAAAATAGAGGAAAGGCCCTGGCTCCCATCTCTCTGGTCCCTCCTGCTCTCTGTTGCGGGCAGGCCTGCCACCTCTCGCCGTTTCAACCCCAACACTGTCAGTTTGGCCTATGGGAGCGTCAGGGTCAAAACTCTGAGAGGGGCAGCCCTCGATTGTGAGGCAGTGCAGGAAGTTCCTGGATGGGCTTTTCCCTCTCCCCACCCCCACAGGCAGCGCATGGCGGCAAGGTGACCATGTCAAATCTGACTCACACGGCACGGCGGGAAGAGAACGGGCTGCCCTTGACTTGCGAGGCCTTCAGTGAAACCATCCTCCAGGCGAAGAGCACTTCTGTGAACCTCAACGTGCAGTGTGAGAGGTTGGGGGGTGGATGGGAGGGGGCGCTGTGACCCCCAGCGTGCATTGTGAGAGCTGGGGTCCCTCAGAGTGCAGTGTGAGAGTCTGGGGGAGGGGGCGCTGTGACCCCCAGCGTGCATTGTGAGAGCTGGGGCCCCTCAGAGTGCAGTGTGAGAGTCTGGGGGAAGGGGGAGCTGTGACCCCCAGTGTGCATTGTGAGAGCTGGGGCCCCCTCAGAGTGCAGTGTGAGAGTCTGGGGGAGGGGGAGCTGTGACCCCCAGTGTGCATTGTGAGAGCTGGGGCCCCTCAACGTGCAGTGTGAGAGTCTGGGGGAGGGGAGGGGGCGCTGTGACCCCCAGTGTGCAGTGTGAGAGGTTGGGGAGGGGGCGCTGTGACCCCCAGCGTGCATTGTGAGAGCTGGGGCCCCTCAGAGTGCAGTGTGAGAGGTTGGGGGAGGGGAGGGGGCACTGTGATCCCCAGTGTGCATTGTGAGAGCTGAGGCCCCTCCGAGTGCAGTGTGAGAGTCATGGGGAGGGGTGGAAGTGGAGTGTGACAGTCTTGTGGAAGGGGAGGGGCAGGACCTCCGCATCCCTCTGAGTGCATCATGAGAGGGGTGGGGGTGCACTTGTCACCCTCAGAGTGCAGTGTGAGAACCCAGGGCAGGAGAGGGACTGTTATAGCCCTCTCAGCCTGCACTGTGTGTGAGAGAGAGCATGGGGGAATGGAAGGGTCCCCCATTCCCTTCAAACTCGTGCAGTGTGAGAGCCTAGGGGAAGTGCAGGGTCAGCCATTCCCCTCAGCATTCCATGTGGGACCCTGGGGGAATGGAAGGGGCCACTGTGCTTCGCAAGGTGCAGTGGGAGTGCACAGTGAGTGGCAGGGCCGCCATGTCCTCAGAGTGCAGTGGGAGCAGCTGGGATGGGGTGTCCGCAGTGTAGTGTACGAACCCAGGAAGGAAGATGGGGAAAGGCTTTGTGCCCCGGGGAATACAGTGGGGCAGGGTGCGGGGTGAGCAGGAGCTGGGAGGAGGAAGTTCTGCCATACCCTGCAATATGGGTGTGTGTGTGGGGGGGGGGCAGGACTGCCATGTTTTTCAGGTTGCAGTGTGAGTGCTGGGGTGGGGACCGAGTGCACTCACCCACGATTGGTGAGGGGGGTGCAGAGTGGATTGGAAGTCCTAGACTGCAGGTAGGAAGGGTGTGGGTGTGGGAGAGACGGCTGGCATGACAACATGGCATCTGATTTCCATTAACCTTTCCTGTGCATGTCACACTCCCCCCCTCCCGCTCCCCCACAGATCCTCCCCAGAAAATCTGGATTGAAGTCCCACCTGCAGAGAAACGCTTCCGTGCTGGCACCAAGGTCAAGTTGAGCTGCTTTGCCAGCTGTGGGAACCCTCTTCCCCGCCTCGTCTGGCTTAAGGTGCCTGATTGTCTCAAATGCTCTGCCCTGTTGTCGTGTGGCTGGGACTCCCTGCCCCACTCCTTCAGAGGCAGCTGCAGCCCCACCCCAAGTGAACGCTCCCATCAGTGTTGCTGTCCATCTGGTATCCCCATCCCTCCCTAGAGGCAGCTGCATCCCCATCCCGGGCGAGTGCTTCGTACAGCCAGGTCCCCGTGTATTTTTCAATTCCCGCCCTCAAAATGATAGACAGCCCAGATTCTGCAAGCAGAATAAATTATGAAAATAACCTAAATATTGTAAATTATGCAAATTTTGACTGCAAATGGATTTCCCAGTATTCCATCAATTTTGAATGAAGAATGCAAAATTCCATCAATTTCCCCCCATCTTTGAAAAAGCTCACAAAATACCACATGGACCTATCTACTGGGAGGGTGGGGTCTCTTCTTTGTGGAGGGGGTCATGGGGTTCTCCTGTTCAGGTATGGACCCAGAATCTATACCAGCTGCTAACAGTGCCAGCATCCCATTGGTCAGCTGACAATGCTGGCGTCCCACAGGCTAACTCACAGTGATCCCCACTCAGGCTGTAAATCTGCACTGGCAGAGGCAATTTCTGCGACAGTTTAGCCAAATGCCAAAATTCTGTAAAAATGGCTGCAATCGCAGCAGCACAGAATTCACAGAATGCTGCCTGGGGTATAGTAGTTGCTGCTGTCGCACAAAGATGACAACATCCTCAGAGCCACAGTCCGGGCATCCCCTCTATCTGGCTTGTCAAATGTGCAGAGTGCTCTGGGTGGCAGGGAGGTAACCGGTTCTCCTTCTACCTCCCTGGGACCTGGGTTGCTCCCCTAGGAAACGAAGCCTCCAAAAGACGGCACCCAGTCCCCCCAGATGTCATCGGGGAAGATTGCGTCCAAGGAGTTGATCCTGACCACCAGCCCCAGCGACAACATGGCCACGTATCGCTGCAACGCCTCCAACACCTCCAACGATGCCAAGAACCCCCCTCTCACAGCACACACCCGCCTCCATATCCAATGTGAGACTACGTCCCACCGGCCCCCCAGCAGGTCGGGGCGGGGGGGGGGGCTGGCACACTGTGGGGTCGTAGCATTGTCTGAGTATAGACAATGAAATTGGGACACAGGGGGGGACACAGCACCTCGATCCAGGGGTGGGGGGTGGGCATGACACTTCAGTCTGGGCATGGGGGGAAGCAGGAGGGAGCATGGCACCTTGTTCCAGGTGTGGAGGGGGCAGAGCACCTCGGCTGGGGGAGGGGGCATGGCTTTCTGATCCAGGCATGGAGTGGGAAGGAGCACTGAGGGGGGAAAGAGAGGATATCGAGGTGACATGGCTCCTCAGCCCTGGGAGGGACTGATGGATTTGGGAGGTATGAGATTAGAACTTGGAAGGGGCTGTGGCAGTTTATCCAGGGGGAGGGAGCTGTGCTGCAGTGGGACGTGGTGGCACTTCATCTGGGTGAGGTGTGTGACACTCGAGAGGGGACACAGTGCGAGACCTGGAGGGTAAGCAGTACGCCACCCGGCGGGCTGAGATTAGGGCCCGGAGGGGATGCAGCCAGCATCTGGTGGGCTGCTCACTGTGTCCCCCAGCTCCTTCCCAAAGCAGGCATCCTGTGCCTTAAGGTAGCCTGGGCGATGGCCTCCGCTCTCACACCCTTGTCCCTCTTAGTCCCCCCCATCGACGTGAAGATCACTGCCAAAGCCAAGGAGGTGAAACGTGGCCAGCCCTTGACCCTGACCTGCGCCTCTGGCAGCAGCAACCCCCCAGCCAGCCTCACCTGGTTCAAGGATGGAGAGAAGTAAGAGAGACCCCCTGCTCCATGGATGCCCTTAACCTCAACCCACACCCCCTTGCTTCACTCTGTCCTGAGCTCTGCCTCACCCCTAATGGACCTCTGCTGATGCCCCTTGTGCCTGGCTCCTCCACCCCCAGCTCTGCATGCTGTGCTTCAAGTCAGCTTTCAATCCTTTGCTTCTCTAGCTCTGTCTCCCACCCTGCTTGTTTATCCCTGTGCTGCTCTTCCAGGCTGAAGGGGAAAGATTTTGGGCAGAAAAATGCAGAGTTCAATGGTCGTTCCACTTCGGGGCAGGTGATGCTGGTGGTCTCGTCCTCAGATAATGGGAAGCTGGTGACCTGCCAGGCCTTTAGCTCTGTCCTCTCAGAAACGGTCAACAGCTTCTACCAACTCAGTGTCCTCTGTAAGTAACGTGTTCCAGGGCGGCTCTAGAGGGTGCTGGGCTGCCAAAGATGGGACAGGATGATACCCTCCCCTCACAATGAAGGCAGGCTCCACTGTAGCAGGGAGCAGAGGGATGGGGAGCTCAGGACAGGGGGCTCTCCCCCCTGTCAGTGCCCCAGTATGGTCCTAGTAGGCCCGGTGATGCAGAAGACAGGTTGGTAAGTAGGATCACTACAGGGTACGTACCCCTCTCAAATATTGCTGGCTCCTGTGCCCCCCCCCCCCGCACAACACTAGGGGGTGCTGTTCTAGTTGTTCTACAAGGAACTGGGTGGTGGCTCAGTAAGGAAGTGAGTCTGGCCCCAATGTGCCGCTAGCCGTGATGGTGGCACTAGCAGGTGCTATGCTGTAAGGATTAGGGAGTGGGGGTGGCTCAACAGTGGGGTGCTCCCCGTTGGCACTGACCCCTTGGGTTTACACAGTTCCTCCTGAGTTCTCTGCTGAGCAGCCCCTCGTGGTTCGAGCTGTGGAGCATGGAGCTGTCCAGCTGCCCCTGCTGGTCTCTGCCAACCCTCCTGAGATCAGCTACCGCTGGAGCTTCCGTGGGACAGTTCTCCTGACAGGTGTGTCCCATAGGGCCTCTGCCTACTGGGCACGGGTGTGTTTATTAAGAGTTAGGTGGGGGTGGCAGGTAGTTTATGGGGACAGTTTGCTACAGGTGGATCAGACGTGTCTAGGCTGCTGTGCAAGCCCCAGCCTCTTCTTGGGTGGGACTGGGGTTTGCACAGTGTTAGGGAAGCGTAGGGAAAGGGAGGAGAAGGAAAGGACGAGGATGCCCACACTCTCGTCTCCCAGACTCCGCACTCTCTAGGGAGCAAAATAGGCCTTCAGGATCTTATATGGCCCTAGTGATCCCTTACGCGATGAGGCCAGATCATCACCAGGGCGATGGTCAGAGGTGCTGAGAGTGGAGACCGCCCACTCTGCTCTCAGCTCACCACGCCACCCACTATCCAAACAAACGTGTTTTCACCTGCTCTCCAGGGAAGAAGTTAGTGCACTTGTGAGGTTCACAGGGGTAGGATCCAGGAGGGCAGGAAGGGAAACCCAAAGATACACACACGCTCAGGGAGACACTCAAAGGGAAGGGCCCACACTACGAGGGGACAGGGATAAGGCTTCACCACACACACAAATCACGCGCACACTGGCCCACACTTACTTTCAAACTCTCTAGTCATGCCTTCACTCTCTCCACACCTTCAGTCTGCACGAGCATCAGTTCACAAAGGGCCAGTGTCTCACAGCAAGGCTGATCACCGGCAGCACGCGTTGCTACCGGCTCCCTTTTATGCCGGGCTTGCCCCGCCCTGCCTTGAGCGCAGGCGTGCCTAGCGCCGAAGAGCAAGTGGCTGCCCCGCCCCGCTGTGCTCCTCTTGTGTGTCCTGAGGGACGGCCCCTACGTTGTCAGCTGTGCATGGGGCGGACCCTGCCGGCTCGGCCCCCTTGGTCTTGTCGGGGCTCGGAGTTCCGCCGCGGCCGAGAAGCATCCGCCAACGCCGGCTCTGGCCCCGCCCCCACAGGTAACCATGGCGGGACCTTGCACACAGCAAGCTGGAAAGAGCTGTCTTGCTTCCTGACACCCTTTCTGCCCGCACCACAAGCCCCAGAACCCAGCTGGGAAGAGGTTGGGGACTGGAAGTTAAGTTATGTGATCAGGTAGAACATGGCGGGCAGGGGTAGGAAGCAGGACCGAGAGTAATTAGCACAAGCGCAGACAAGTGCGGGACGGTCCCATGCTGGACTCTACCCAAAGGTGGGGGAGGGAGAACTGCTCAAATCCCTGCCCCCTGGAATTAAGAAGGGGAACTGTAGTTAAAGAACCACGCTTCCGGGGCTCCCGGCGCGAAAATCCCCAGAAGCGTGGTGAAAGTGATTCCCGGCCAGAACCAAAAAAAAGTAACGTCTGGCGGGATCCCCGGCGAGATTCCGGGCCGTGGTCAAACCGGCCCGACACTGCGGCGGCATTGGGCTCGCCGCCTGCCCGTCTCCCCAGAGGGCAGGCGGCGAGGGAGCGTGGAGGGGGCGGGGCTGTGCGGCTGCACATTGCGCTGCGCGGCCCCACCCCCTCCCTGATTCCCCGCCGGGATTCCCAGCACGTCTGTTTGCCGTGCCTGGGTGATCCCGGCGGGGAATCTCTGGGTTGTTTTCGGGATGGGGCGAAGCCGCCCCGTCACGTCTGAAAACACCCACAGAGCAGAGCCTTTGAGGAGCCCCTCTGTATGCTGAGGCCTGTTGCAACTCAGAAGAAGCTGAGTTCATGCAGAAATAATAACCAAACCCAAAGGGCCTGCTACGCAGCTCTCCACAACCTTGGAGTCGCAACTAGGGGTTCCACCTATGCACATTTTTAAGGAACACTTATGAAAAAGACATGTTGCAGGTGCTGCATTGGCGCCATGGCCCTGCGACATGTCTTTTTTGTAAGTGTTCCTTAAAATTGTGCATAGGTGGCAACCCTAATCACAGCCCTTTGACTATCAGTGTCTCAGTGAAGCATGCTGCTTTCTCTGGCGATGCAGGGGTCATAATTCAGGGTCCAACTTTCATGGTACGGGCGTGCAGATTTCTGTGTGCACTTGTGTGTGAGTCTCTGAGCACCCTTGTATCCTCTGTGTGTGCATCTGTGAATGGATGGGCTGCAACTTAGGTAATTCCCCCCCCACCCCCACCCCCTGTGCACAGAGGGCACCCCTCGGCACTTTCTGCGAGATGGGGGCATGCTGGAGATCTGGAACGTGACACGGGCTGATGCTGGCGATTACCAGATCCACTGCGAGAACCCAGAGGGGCAGAACGAGACCAGAATCCAGCTGGACGTGCAATGTGAGTTCCGGAGCGTACACATGAACTCCTTCCCCCTCACCTTAGGCCAGAGAAACCGGGGGCCAGGCTGGCGTCAGGGCCCTCCTCCTCTCCCTTAAGCCAGGTTGGTTTCAGTGGGTGTTTTCGGACGTGATGGTGGCACGGTTTAAAATGCTTTAGTGCGGATTAGTCTGGGTGTCACTGTCATGCCAAAATGCACCCGCTGGATGGTAGCACGGTCTGGCTCCCCTGACCATGATTGGGGCTAGCCTGGGCTGTTACTTGGGGAAATCCCTGGCTCACAGCTTGGACTAGCCCCCACTACTGTCGGGATTCAGCACTGCGGTCCACAGTGGCGGGGAACGCGCCATGGCGGCCTCCATTGGCCGCTCGGTTGCTGGAGGGTGGGGCTGCTGCACGCAGTGCGAGGGTGGAGCTGGGCAGATGCACATCTGTGCATATCTCTTCCCCTTTCCCGGCCGCTGTCACATTCGTTCAGCAGCTGGGCCAATTCCTGGCCAGAGCGATGGCTCCCACCACCGTCTGGGTAAGACCGCAGCAGCGGCAGGAGCAGTCATGTCAAAAAACACCCAGTGTTACAAACCTTTCCTTCCCCCTTGAAGCTATCGAATCACAGAACCTCAAGAGACTTCTAGTCCAACCTTCTGCCATTCAGCAGGATCCCCTGTGCCTACACCATCTCCCACAGATGCCTGTCTAAGCTATTTTTAAAGGCTTCCACTGATGGGGCCCCCACAACCTCCCCTGGCAAATTATTCTACTGCCTAACTGTCCTGGAAGTTAGAAAATTATCCCTAATGTTTAGGCTAATCTTATTTTCTCTTTTTGAGTTAAGCCCATTCCCTCTAGTTCTCTCCTCAACAACAACCAGAGAGGACAACTGGGCGCCATTTTGCTTTTAGCCAAGCTCATCTCCCTGTCACCCGTATCATTCACCTCTCCTCCAAGCTGTGCCAGTCTCTTCCTATCCCCCTAGAGTGGGCTGGCCTCAGCCCCCGCAACCCCATACTTGCTCTGGTCTGAATATTAGCTTCCCCTTGGGCTGCACCAGTCTCACCTTCCCCTGAAGGCTGTTCCTGTCTTCAATACCGGACTCTCTTGGTCAGGTCTTGCCTCCCTGCTGGGGCTAGTTGTTCTCAGCATGACTTGTAGCCTTCCCTGTTCCCATCTCCTCTAGACTCACCTTTCATTCGCCGCATTGGAGACCCCACCTACGTAGACTTGGGGGGCTCGGCTGAGATTGTGTGTGAGGCTGACGCCAACCCCATCTCTGGGGACATGTTCCAGTGGAGATGGCTGGTAAGGAGGCCAGGGCAGGACTGGAAATAGGGCATTGTTTGAGGCTGGGCTGGGAGGTGACCCAGGGTCTCTGCTGCTCTAGTGGGGAGAAACAAATTAATTAGATCTCAGCTGGTCCCCAGGGGACCTTGCACCATTGCTCCCTACCTCCCTGTGACCTCTGATCTTTCCTAATTCTCCTCATGGTCAGAGCTGGACTTAGGAATTTTGCGCCCCTAGGCCCTTCTCAGGCTGCTGCCCCCAAGCCAAGCCCTGCCACAAGCCCTGCTCCCAAGCCAGGCCCCACCCTGATGCTGCATGTTCATGGATGGGGGAGCCCCACGTGAACGAGGTGGCACACGTGCCCACAGTGAGTGGGGGTGCATGTGTGCACCCGCCTAAAGCATCCCCACTCACCCCCCCACACGTCCTCACGCACGGAGCAACCAGGGAAAATGGCAGTTGCTCCGTGGGTGCGGATGAGTGGGGATGCGTATGCGGCCGTGTTCACGCCCAGCCCACGCACTGACACGCCCACG
>QEPC01012762.1:7631031-7646181 GCA_003113815.1 Sphenodon punctatus
GGGGGGGGGGGGGGGGAAGAGGAAGCAAAATCTAAATCTTAATAGCCTGCAGATCACAGAAGGGGCATGGAGCTGGGGAAGAAGATGGGCATTGGTGGGAGAGGCTGAAGGAAGCGAGGTAATGGTCGGACACAGGACAAAGGTCAAAGGAGAGGTCAGCAGCAGGACGGTCTCTGGAGAAGATGAGGTCGAGAGAGTGGCCGTCGGTGTGGGTGGGAGAATCAGTCCAGAGGCGGAGTTCAAAGGAGGAGGTTAGGGAGAGAAAGCGGGAGATAAGAGGGCTGGGAAGGTGCGTCAACATGGATGTTGAAGTCACCAAGAATGAGAGCGGGGGGTATCATCAGAGAGGAAGAAGGTGAGCCAGGATTCAAAGTCTGAGGGGAAAGGGGGCCAGGGGGGTGGTAGGTGACAGCGATGAAGCTGAAGGGGGGGGAGGGGGAGTAGAGATGCACAGAGGGAGCCTCGAAGGAAGGGAAGGCGAGGGAGCGGGGAGGGAAAAGGGGCTGGAATCGAAAAAACGATAAGCATCAACACAAGCCATCTTCCTTAGTGGCTCATGCAGAGCTGTGAATCCCCTGGTTGGGGCTCCCTGTTCCCCAATGGTCAGCTGTCAGGCAGGAGACCGAGATCCCAGCTCCCGCTGATTAGCTCAATCAAACCAACCGGGCTCCCTTCTCTCCCCTCCCCCAGTCAATTTCACTGCAAGGCATTCACGCCAGCTCTGACCAGGCAAATGGGCATGTGGTAGATTTCATCAAACCATTTAGTGGATGAACGGTGGCCTGGCTGACCAAGGTCCTGCAGCAGGGGGGTGGCATTGGACAGGCATTGATCGTGCACCCTGTTATTGGCTGCGCTGTGGGTCTCCTAGGAGTTCACTGGATTTGTTCTGGGTGGCAAACCCATGTTGGAGTGAACAAATACAAGAACCCCTCCTCCCTCCCCCATGTTAGGAAGCTAGAACGGGGGCGAGCGTTGTGTGTGCAGACACTCTTGTTCTAGAGCTGGGAACCCCAGGGGCCAAAGGCAGCTTGTGGTTAGTTTTATCTGGCCCCTGGGTCCAGTTCCTACTGACAGAGCTCCGGCTAAGGAAACGATGAAGGGATGCACACAAGAACGGGACAGATCCCATGATCTAGAGCAGGGGTAGGGAACCTCAGGCCCAGGGGCCAAACGCGGCCCACGGCAAGTTTTTACGTGGCCCCTTTCCACTTCCTGGATCTGGCCCCCAGATCCAGTTCTTACCTCCAGTCACTGAAAAACTGAGCTCAGGGGAAGAGAGCAGAGATGCCACTTTTAAGGAACATTTATGAAAAATACATGCTGTGGGGCCCTGCATTGGCACCTAAGGCAGGCCCTACAACATGTATTTTTCATAAGTGTTCCTTAAAAAGTGGCAACCTTATCTGGGAAGGGCAAGATTCCCTATCTTATTTCCCAGGTAACAGTTCTCCTTTCAAAGTCCCCACCCACTGCAGAGGCCCACTCTGCTGCGCCACACAGCACAGCCCCCGTGAACGGAGGCAGCAGGCAACTCACCCTCATGTTGACAAAGTGCTGGAGCTCAGTCCCTGGCAGCTGCAGCAAGAACTGGGCCAGGGGAAGATTGGTCGCTTGGACAGCCAGGTGCAGGATGGTCTTGCTGCTCTTCAGATCCTGGAAGAGAGAAGAGGGAGCCTCGGGCAGCAGAAGCCACAGGGGAAACCCGGCCCCTTGGCCGTGCCGAGGGCCAGACGTTCCCACCTACCTGGCTGGTGTAGCTGGCGCCGAGCCGCAGTAGCAGCTGGATGCAGAGCAGCGTGTCCTGCAGATGCTGCTGGGCCAGGGGGTCCATGCTCAGTGCCTGGAACGCGGCATTGTTGGCGATGACGGCACAGTGCAGCGGGGTCAGCCCTGCACAGAAGCAGCAGAGTCAGTGCTTCGAGCACACACAGCAAGTGCCCCCTACAGATACTTCTGGACCCCCCTCTGTAGGAGAGGCCAGGGAGCATCAAGCTGGAAGCTCCCTCCACAGCTAGAGCATCCAGCCTGGCTCAGGAGCCCTCTCAGCCCAAGTTCCCGGTCAGCAAGAAGATGCACCCCCATGATAGCATGGCATTTCTGCAAGGGTACCATGGCATTCTTAAGCCCCCTTCCCTCACTGACATGCCCTCTGCCCCCACAGAGCACCAGGACATCACAGCATTCAATGGGGATAGGGGAGCAGAGAGAAGCCATTGCCCTGCCTTTTCCCAGAGCAGAGTCACCCGTGTCAATGGGCATGAGCAGAACAGCCTAGCATCTATCAGGACCAGGCTCGGGTTGGTCCTTGCAGTCGGACTTGGTTTGGGACCGATTTGGAGCCTGTGTAGGGGCTCTGTGTAGTACTGGGAATACAACTGCTATTGTCCTACCTTCAAAGTTTCTGGCCTCAACGTAAACTGGGGCTCCTGCCATCATAACAGCCTGAAAAACAGAGATTGAAAACCAGCTCCTGAATGCTGCCAGATTCTAACACAAGGGTGGGGTTGGGGCGCCTGTCCCATACTTACAGCAATGACACTGGGGAGCCCATAGGTGGCGCCAAGGTGCAGTGCAGTTTGGCCTTTCTGGTCAGCCGCATTGGCGTCTGCTCCTAGCAGGATCAGGTCCCGCACAATCTCAGGCTGGTTTGCTGCAGCTGCCACCAGCAGCGGAGTCTGAGGGACAGAAGGGAAGAGCAGTGAGCAGCTGTGGCTAGGCAAACCAGTACTGCTCGCTCCGGTACTGGAGACGCTGGCATGCACAGCATGGCCAAGAGGCACTGCTCACTGCTCAGAGCAAACCAATCTCACCCGGCCCCAGGCACAGAAAGGAGCTGGAATCTCAATAACGGGCCAAATAACAGTGCCTGTGTGAGTCTGCAGAGAGCCTGAGCCAATAGCTTCAGAAAGAGGGGCAAGGCACACACCCCCTCCATGCCCACACAACAAGGCTCCCCACCTGGTGCAATCTGCTGCTCATTATATGGTCACGTAGAAAGACAAATCCTAGCCCCACCTCTCCCACCCACTCCAAGCCCTGGTTTCCATTTCACCCCTCATGTGGGCCCTGTTCTTACCTTGCCCCTGTGCTCCTTGGCATCCAGCTGCCCACAGTCTTGGAGGATTTCGGCAGCAGCATAAGCCAATGGGCGCAGCCCCTGGGCCACAAACAGGTGCAGGAGCCTGTTGGGGGGGGGGGGGGGATGCCAATGTCAGGGAAAGAGGACACTGTCAGATCCCCAGCATCAAAGCTCCCCACTGTGCTCCTTCTGTCCCACCCTAGCCTTCCCTCCCCCCTCCAGCTCCCCAAACTCTACACACACACCCCAATACCCTTCTTAACAGCACACTCGGCACCAGTTCCCCTTCCTGGGCACGATAGATTGGCTGGCAGCCACCCATTCATTTTCCCCTGGCCCGTAACCCCCCAATCTCCATATCAAGACACGCAACCCTACCAACCCCCTCCATCCCCTTCTGTGGAATCATAATGGGTGAAAACAGACATGACACCAACTCCACTTTCACACCACTAACATTTCTTATGCATGTTGCAGGGCTGCATAGGGCACCCAAAAAGCCCCACAACATGCATAAGAAACATTGTTGAAGTTAGCGTCGTGTCTGTTTTCACCCATAGTCTCTTGTCCCCAAAGCCAGGGAACTTGGGTGGCTCTGACCTACTGAACCATTCCTTCCCATAAAGGAGGGGATTCCCAGCATTGATTCAGAGTCCTAGCACACACACACCCCCCCCCAAACTCACGTGTCCCTGTCCTCATCCTGCTGCAGTAGCCGTGCCAGCTCCATGCTCTGGATCTTGACTCGAGCCTGGGCCAACTCCACTGGATCCAACTCTGCAGCCAGGGCTGGGAAACCGCCCGAGGAGTCTCCAGGGGAGGAGTACAAAGCTGCCTTCTGGGGAGGAGAAAGTACAGATAGGACATAACAATGTGGCCAGTGCCCTCGGTCCCAACCTTCAACCTAGCCAGCTTTCTCAGCTCCTAGACCCCAGCCTCACCTCATAATTCATCAGTACTGGCATCTTGCTACCATAGGCTTCCTCGGCCTCTGGTCCAGCTGCTCCGTAGATCCCAACTCCCAGGGAGGTGAAGGGGGCCGCCATGTCGTACTTAGCCTCTGGGGCCTGGGGGAGGTAGCTGCTGCTGGCATCCGAGCAGTGATAGTGGCAGTCGGGGAAGGCGGCATGGCAGGAGGTGTCTGTCTGCCAGGCAGGGAAGGCTGTGGGCAGGTACTCGGGAAAAGCGGTCGCTCCCGACACAGATCCCCTTTCCCCTGCTGTGTCTGGGGACTCCAGGAATGGGTGCTCAGCTGGGGAGACAGAGGAGAGCGCACATGGAAGAAGAAGCCAGGAGAATGGAAACCTCCCCCCACCCCCATCCTTACGATGGTGGAGAGAAATACCACCTGGGTGCTCAATTCAACTCACCTGCTTGGGCAGCTTCACCAGCCACAGAGGCATCCTGGGGAAGGAGAAGAGAACCATTGTGGATCAGACTAAAGCCAGCTCGGGTGGCTTGCCAGGCAGCGGGATAAGAGCGACACAGGGCAGCAATCGGGGTCTTGCATACACCGTGGGGATACTAGGTATCCAGGAGGTGGGCTGCAATTCCCCCACGCTGGTATGTGGCATGCCTATACCAAGTGCTGGCCTGGGGGAGGGAAGGGGATGCTCACCAGGGGTGCTGGGCTATGCTGCCAGACCATCTGCTGCCGTCGCTTCTGCTCCAATAGCTTCTTCACCGTCTGGGGTGGGAAACCACTGCGCTGTGGTTTGCAGCCTGCAAGGGGAGAGGGAATTACTTGCAGCACAGATGGAGGGCAGGAAGTCTCTGAGAGGAGAGGGTGGGGCCCTGCAGATGGACTCTCACACCCAGGGGTCCAATTCCTTGGGCCACTGGTCATTCCTGCCTGTCCTGGGTACAGGCTCAGTAGGGATTACAGAAGCAGGGGAGGTGATGGTGGTGGAATGGGATGGGGAACTGGGAAGCAGAGTTTATAGATTCAGTCCCCAGCACTGGGTGGGGAGACTGAAGTCTAGCAGGGTGGTAGGACTGGATGACTCTGCCCTACTCCCCCAGTGTGGATTCACCTCTTCACATAGACACACAACACTTTCCGGGAGAAGCACCCAAGTCTGGGCATAATGGGTTTTTCTGATCAAGCGGGGACAGGACACAAGCGTCACAATGGTTTAGAGAAACACACTTGTTCCCTGGGTTACAGCTGTGGTTGCACGCTACCGCCCTCGGCGCACAGACGGAGCATTGCTGTTCCGTCCAGGGTGGAAGGAGTGACTGCAAGGCCCCACTGTCTCAGAGGAAGTGACACGTACCTGAGCAGCATGGGGGCTGGGAGTGGGGAGGGAGATACGCACTTCAGATACATGGTCCTGGGGAAGCCCTGTTGGAACTCCAGGTTCCTCTCCACACACCCCCCCCCCGCCCAAACTAGACCACACTCGAGAATCCAACAGTGCAGCTAAGAAACAAGGGCACTGTCCAGTCCTGTGGGCTTGCAAGCCGTGCTTCTGGCCCCTGTCAATGAGGGGACAGGACACTGTAAATGAGATGGGCATCCTACATGACGAGGGCAGTTTCTTCAGACTACTGAAGGGGGAAACCTGGAACACATCTTATTTCTAGGGGGGGGGGCGGGGGGAGGAGAGATTTACAAGGAGAGGCAATATCCCTCTCCCATTATTGTTACAGATTTATATCCCACCCTATTCCCAAAGGGTCAGGACTGCTCACAACATCCTAAAGAAATACATATCAATGGCAGAAATCATCATACGCCCCTCATCTCCCTCATACATGCCTCAGCATTTCCCAGATCCCATCATACAACCTCCAATGGGTGTGGTTCTTGTTCTGCAGTTTAATAATGGCAACAACTATGCAATCTCCTGTTTTGGGAGAAGGGAGTTCCATGCTGTGTGTCCAAATGAACCCCAATAATGGAGCCTTTGCCAAACTTTGTGAAGTAGTTGATTTTGTCTCTGTGACAGAGTAGCCCTGTGTACGAGTGTCCCCAGCTGGCTTTGTCCTTGCCCCAAAGGATCAGAACATGTCCAGATCTCCATCATCAGGTTGCCATAGCTCCAGAGCTGGCAACAGGAAAATTCCTGTGCAGGCATAGCATGTTGGGACTAGTACACTCACTACCTGACCCCAAGGCTGGAGGCAAGCATGCTCTATAGCAAAGGGAGCTAAATGCACTGATGGACGGACAAGCCCTGTCAGGAACCAATCTCGGGGGACCAAATGTTTCATTTTGCAGTTGGGGACCTCTGCAGGCCAGTCCAGATGGCTCATCACTCAGCTCCTGCTCGGACTGGGAGGGGTGGGGTGGGGTGGGGAGAGGCAGGAGGGGATGCCTCAGGAAACCCACAAAGTATGCACAGACTCACCCCCCTCCCCAGGGGGCTGGGGATTTCCCTGGCTGACAGGGGGCTGCATGTATGGGGAAGTGATGTCAGGGACCCTCATCCCCCCCACCCTCGCCCCAGCTTGTGAGCTACGCTCCACTGACAGCAGAGGACCACAACAAGGCAGCTTGCTGTTGGCTCAGCCCCATAGCTAAGCTGGGGGAGGGAATGGGGGCACACTCCCCTGTAAGATATTTTTTGTGCCCCTCAAATAGAATTAAGATGTATTCGAAGTTTTTCTCCTCTGACTGCTACTTCTTCTGAAGTAATTGCTCCCCCATCCCATCATGCAGCCTGCCCCCCCAATTATTGGACTCAATGTGGAGCCCGACCCCCTTCCAACCCAAAAGTGGGGACATGACCTTTTTCTTGAGGGGGGGGGGCTGGGGGCATTTGCCCCAGACCTCACACATGGAGGGGGCCACATCACCAATGTCAAACAGTACCAGAGAGAGAGAGTGTAAACCCAGGGGGAGGGGGCTCAAGAGAACATTCTGCCCCCTGGCCTCTCCAAATCCGAGTTTCACGGACACGTGGAGTCTGGCTAACCTGGCAGCACCAGGCGGCGCTGCTAAACCGTGTCCCGCCCCCACGCCGCGTTTGAGAAACGGAATCCCCGCTGCGTCACGGGGAAACTCCTGCCCGTGACGTCACCTCCCGAGAGCGACCAAACTAAAGGGCTGGGGAAGCCGCTTTGCTCCCACCCCCGAGGGACCTCCAGATCAGACACCCCCCTAGGCCTCTAGAATGACGGCCTCTCCCTCCCTCCCTGCACGTCGCCAATTGGGAATCCCAACAAACTGCAGGTGCCAGGGGACCTCCCTGATGACCAGCCGGTCCCCTCCTCTTGCCACTAGCCTAAACACCGCCCACCCCTCGCTGTTCTGCGTGCAGACCCTATTCTGTGTGAAGAGAGAGCGCCCCACAACAAAAGCCATCTCAACACCCCGGTGGCGCCGGCTCCCACGGGGGAATAACACCATCTAAAGCGGGAGTCACGCTGAGTGCAAAGTCATTTCCCAGTTACCGCGGGGTAACTAACACTCAGATCCTGGAATGTGTGAACACTCCGAACTGAAGGTCTAGCAAGAACAAGCGCCTCATGGGAGCGAGGAAGGGCACCTAGCAGCCACGGTAGCGAGCTGCAACAGCCGACAATGCAGACGCTACCAGAATAGAGACCTCGCTCTTTTCTGCTTAGTAAAAAGGCGCAGCATCCCTTCCAGCTGCCCCCTAGAGCAATCGCAAAACTCACCATTGCTTTTCGGCACTCGCATGCCGGTGCTCTGGCCCCCTGGGGCGTCAGACCCCGCACCTTGCTCCGCCACCTTCCCCAAATGCCACCCAGCCGCCAGCAGCACACTCTGAAAATCAACCAGCCAGCGGGAAGCGAAGGACCGCTTATAGTGAGAGGAAGTAGCCGCCCCGCCCCTCGGAGAGGAAACGTCTCTAGAGATGCAAATTTCCCCGGGAGACCCGTGAAAAATACATGTTGCAGAGCCCTGCAGCATGGATTTTTCATAAGTGTCCTGGGGCAATGTGCATCTCTGGCCCTGTAACATGTATTTTTCATACGTGTCCTGGAGCAATGTGCATCTCTGGCCCTGCAACATGTATTTTTCATAAGTGTCCTGGGGCAATGTGCACCTCTGGCAACCCTACTCTACCCCAAACCATCATTCTGGTAGCACTAGGTCTGGGTGAACTTTCAAGAGACAAGGACACCTGCCCCACCAAGAGTAATGCTAACCTAAAGTCTTTCAGTCCCAATCATAGGGTGTTTTTAGATAAGCGCCTTCCCACCCATCATGCATGTTGCAGGACTGCATAGGGCACCAGTGCGGCCCTGCAACATGCATAGTGGGAGGGCTCTTGTCTTTAAAAAAAACACCCCTAGATACCAGAGCAGTGTCCTTTCCAGACAACTTTTAGCTTAAGGGTTGGAGAACATTTTCCCTCCCTCCCAGGGGCCTGCTTTGAAAATTAGTATAAGCTCCAAGGGCTGCTTTGAAGTTGGGGGCAAGAGGTGCATAGGGAGTGTGCTTAGGGAGAGGAGAGTCCAGATCATGGCTCTGCCCCCAGTCCTTGAGTGTATGACCTCTTGCCTTATCCTTTGCCCTGCGCTCACTCTTTCAATGATTGGGGGGTAGGAACTGGATTCAGGGAGGGCCAGTTTCAGGAACTGGAAAGGGGCCACATGCAAACTAACCACAGGCTTCATTTGACACCCACACCCCCCCCCCGAGTTCCCACCCCTGCTTTTAGCTGTACCCTTCCCTCACTGCAACGAAGCACAGTCCTGATATAAAACCACTGCTAATCAGTGGGGTAACTTTGGGCTAAATTGTTGGGGGGGCTGGATTCCCTTGATCCACATTAGCCCCACTGTTGGAACTGTAGGGGGAGAGATCCCTCACTATAATTACACCCATGTTGCGACTACACTTATGGGCTGGGGAACTCCCCCCCCCCGGAATGCACATTTCCCTAGAACACATGAAAAATACACCTTGCAGGATGAGCCACTTTGAAAATGAGTTGAAGCTCGCTGGCCTGTACTGAGTTGGTAATGAAGGGCCAGGGTGTGCTCAGGAGGAAGACGAAAGGATCCAGAGATCATGGATCTGTGCTGTGCATCCATCCCCCAGACTCAGGGACCTACTGTTCACTGTGTTTTGTCCACTGGTGAAAATGCAATGAACTGAACAGGAGTCCCTGCCTATCCTTGAGGGCATGTCCTCATCTCTGCTCCCTTCTCCTGGGCTCTCTCTTTCCATGCTTGGGACTGGGGACCTGGATCCATGGGGCAGATTCAAAAGTCGGAAAGGAATTCAATAAGAAACAACCACAGGCTGAATTTGGCCACAGGTTCCATCCCCTTGCTGAAGTAACATACAAGTCCGAAAGTAAACTAAGAACAAACTTGGATTTATTTATTTATTGATAAATAATAATAATAATAATAATAATAATACATTATTATATCTAAATAAATAGATACATATAACCAGACTTTTATATTCCTAGTTTTCATTTTCAGACATCTTCCAGTACGAGAACAATTCAACTGGAGTGGAAATATAAGCTTAAACAAACCATAGCCATAGTCATAGTTTATTAACAGATACTGGCTTCTGCCTTGACCCAAACAAAAGTACAAAATGGTTTAAACAAACTGGATTTTTTTCAAATTTATATTTATGTATTTGTATATTTATTTTGGTGCTTCTTATCCTAATTCTGCGTTGGCATCAGGCATCAAAGCAGGGTACAGGCAGAGTAGCAACAGAATGGAGACCAGGGGGTGAGTAACCACTGGATCGGGGCCAGGCAAGTCAGTTCTGAGCAGGGTATATGGGGTCAGGTCCAAGCAGAGTTGCCCAAGTACAAGCCAAAAGAGCAGAAGCTGAATCAGGTATCAGGCCAAAGGGCAATCCAGGGTCCAAGAACAAGCACAGGGTCTAAAATCAAGGAGTTAATTTAATACAGGCAGGAAGGCTGGAGGGCAAAGAGCCTTTGTCCTGTTGGTGCCTCAACCTTGCTCTGCCTGATTTCTTTTTCCTGTCAGATGATTCTTTATTCAGCCAGGCGCCAGTGGGTGGAATGCCCTATTAGACTGGCAGGGTGCTGAAGCAGGGGCCTAATGAGCTGGAGCAAGACTCAAATTAGAGCATCACAGTGGTGCTTTGGAACCATCTGCTTCCTCTACGGTCCCAGGGGTACTGGTTCTCATCCCTGACCGCTAGGTAAAAAGTTCAGTATGATTATAGTCTCTCTCGCCCCCATTGTTTTTGGTATCATCTGTTTTTGCATGAACAAACACCACAATCAAAAATGATAACTAAGAGCAAAATAAGCATAACCTAGGGACCATTGTCACTATACCAAAAAAAAATGCCAAAGCCTGCTAAAAATGCTAACCCCAAATTCCAGGACATGCTGTCACTGGAATAAACGATGCAAATTATGCATTTTCTTAATTATGCCTTCAAGTATTTTGCAGAATTTTAATTACCTTTTGTAATTTGGGGTGGTTTTTTGTTTGTTTTTTGTTTTACAAGGATTGAGGGGGAAGAAAGGAAATGAAGTGTTCAGAGCTAGTGGGAGACGGGAGAGAGACTGGAGTACTGGTGGGGGACATCAAGGGCAGGCACTGGAGGAGAAAGGGAAGTAGGGAGACATGGAAGGGGATAGGAGGAGGTGGCTCCAACAGCTGCCCTTCCCTGCCTTCATCCAACAAGGGAGTGGGCCAGATATTGGATCATACATGGCCCCTCTTGCTCAGGAACTAGCCAGGTGGAGAAATGTCTGTTAGAAGCAGCATCCGCAGCTGGGAGATCAGACTACTGCTCTGCTCCCTGAGTTGTCCAAGCCCCAGGAACCAGTGCAGAGAAAGTGACAGAAGTACAGTGGGACGGGAGGCTGGCAGTGAGCCTGTGCAGGACTGCAGAGGAGAGTGCTACACATGATTACAGTTCACAGCTTGACCCTGGTCCCAATTCTGCACTCGACAACCTCATTTCTGTGCAAATTTGCCTGCCGATTGCAAACTCATAGACCATCCATGAAGGAGGGGAACCCAATTAACCACATTTACCTGACTCCTTCCCAATATTAGGCATGCTGTATGCCCCCCACGGTAGTTTACTGGGAATTTTTTGAAATTTTGCTGAGAGTAAAGGGCTAAGTATGGCTCATAGGGTGTCTTCAGATGGACAGCACACCTGCTTCTGCCCCACCTCACTGCCAGGCAGGCCGTCTGTTTAAGTGCGGCCCTCCAGATGTGCAGGTGAAGCGGAGGTGGGGCAGGCTGTCCCTGCTTCAGGGCAGCCCTGCTGGTGGTGATCCGGAACATCTACAAGCGAGTACGGAGCAGGCAGCCCAAACCTGGGCCACCGGCCAAAGGCAATGGCAGATGGGTGCAGCAGCTCTGGTCTCGGCCAGGAGTTGCCCAACTCTCCCCCAGTTACCTAGGAGGCAAGGAGATAGGAAAATGGTGGTGGGGTAGCTCGGAGTCAGGATTCGAGGCACTCCTGACATCTCCTTTGCATTGTGGACGCTCTAGTCCACAACTCTAAGGTGTTGGGGTGGACTGCGGCCGTGGCAGCCACCAGGTCATTTTAACCTGACCCAGGCAGGGCTACAAATGGGCAGATACGGGGGTGCCACCCCTGGACCAGCTTCAGGGTGAGTACCCCCACATCGATGCGACAACGCCCATGGCAGAGGGTTTAACTGGATGAGCTGGATCCCTCCTTTAAACTTGGTCCTTTTGGCATCCCATCACTGTCCACCACTGTCCTTCTAGTCAACTCCCCACCCCCCACTTACACACTATGGCTGATTCCAAAATGGGCAGGACAATCTTCCACCATGAATGTCAAAGGGAGTTTTGTCACTGACTGCAACGGGCGGAGGACTGAGCCCTATCGGGGAGTGTGATGCTATGGGACTGTGAGTGGGGTTTGTTCAAGCTGTGGCATCCTGAAATAACAGACAGCAGACCTAGAAGGTTTAGAAATAAGGGGCAACTCCTTAAAATAAGGGATATCCCTGAAAACAAGGGAACACCTGGCAAACTGGCAACCCTAGCACTATCCACATGTGCTCCCCTACACACACTTTGCCCCACACCACACAGCAGAGGGCAAGACCATGGGTTCCCCACCACAACCTCTCCACCTATGGGTCAGGCCTTTGCCAAGGGTGTGCTTCTCTAGACAAGCTGGGTGGAGTTCAGCAGAGGCAGTACTGCTGGAAGTAGGGATGGTGATTTTGCACAGGTGCTCAGGAGGCCCATTTAGAAATAGGAGGTGATAATGAGGGCCCAGGGCAGAGAGTGCTAGACAGACTCTGCCCATGCAATTGCATTAGCCTTGGCCCCTGATTGAGTCAGTGTGGGTGCCTAGAACAGGTGACTCAGTTACTTGGGTGGAGCGTGGAGTCCACGGGGGGAGGTAGAGGTCACTGATTAAAAATCTGTCACTGATGCCTGAGATGCATTTAAGAAGAACTCCTGATTCTTTCTTAGCTTTATCCTATACATTATGTTAACCACAGGGGAAACTAACTCTGTGCTGCCGCTGCCTACTGCAGCGTCCTCCCGTGGCTGTTTTGGGTTTATGCTGCTGCCCTCTGAAAGTTGACTACTAGGCAGCATAAATAGGTGAAGCCTGACAAAAGTCTCACTGGTGAAATTGATAAGGCAAAATTCCCATTGGTGAAAAATAACTTGGCAAAGCTCCCCTCTCTGTCCCTCCCTCCTGCTGGTGAAACTGACTTGGCAAAGCCCCACTGGTGAAACTGACGTGCATGAGACCCTGCTGATGAACAGCCCTCCAGTCTGTGGTGTGAGGGTTGTTGAGGACTTCCCCAGATACGTTCCAACCTGGAGCAAACATCCAGGCAGCAAACTCCTGCAAAACCATGTTTTCTCTGTGGCTAATTCCCAGGTTAGAGTGAACAACCATAATACTTGCCCCTATGGTAGGAAGTGATGTGGGAATGGTGGCAAGGGCTATATGTAGAGACACCCACGGTCACAACAACTGTGCATCTCATCCGGTCACTAATGTATCATTGAATTGAATTGGGAGGGGTGTGGGATCTAGTGGTTAAAGCAGGGAGGATCTTGGATCCACAACCCTGACTTCTCTTTCTAGTTCTATCAGGAGACTGAGATATCGTGGATTGGAGCAGGGGGACATGGAGCCAAAGCTTCTGGGTTCTATGCCCTGCCAACTCAGCTTGAGTTTTCTGTAAATGTCCAGATCACACAGGAACAGTAACAAGAGCGCAGTCTGCATAGCAGGGAGGCTGTGGTAGGCCAACTGTGTCCGTGTCCCAGTTGTGCCCCTCACCCCCCAAGGGCAAGGAGGCAGGGTCTCCCTAAGCAGTGGCTCTCCCAAAGAAGCTCCTGGCCAGCCTTGATTTCCCCCCCACCCACAAGTGGTGGCATCACCTTGGCTCCCAGCAAGTCCCCAACCCCTGGAGCAGCAGCCACTCCAGCAGGAAGGAAATTTTAAGAGAAGGAATCTTTATATGGTAGATGTCTGACTCGGGGGGGCTTTGCAAGTAACTGGACTCAGCACCGCTAGGAAATTTTCAGAGTAGGCAGCCCCCCCCTAAAATCCAGGAGAGGCCTGAGCTACACCCCAGAAAGAGAGTTTTCTAGTATCTGCACATCAAGTTCTGCCCCCTCAAGCCTCATCCCAGAGGGGAGAATTAAAATGAGAACAAGTTTCACTTTGTACAGAGAGGAATCAAGCATTTTTTTTGTGCACTGGGAAAGTGGAAAGGATGGAAACGACTAGTTATAAGGAATGAGAGTAAAGGGCTAAGTATGGCTCATAGGGTGTCTTCAGATGGACAGCACACCTGCTTCTGCCCCACCTCACTGCCAGGCAGGCCGTCTGTTTAAGTGCGGCCCTCCAGATGTGCAGGTGAAGCGGAGGTGGGGCAGGCTGTCCCTGCTTCAGGGCAGCCCTGCTGGTGGTGATCCGGAACATCTACAAGCGAGTACGGAGCAGGCAGCCCAAACCTGGGCCACCGGCCAAAGGCAATGGCAGATGGGTGCAGCAGCTCTGGTCTCGGCCAGGAGTTGCCCAACTCTCCCCCAGTTACCTAGGAGGCAAGGAGATAGGAAAATGGTGGTGGGGTAGCTCGGAGTCAGGATTCGAGGCACTCCTGACATCTCCTTTGCATTGTGGACGCTCTAGTCCACAACTCTAAGGTGTTGGGGTGGACTGCGGCCGTGGCAGCCACCAGGTCATTTTAACCTGACCCAGGCAGGGCTACAAATGGGCAGATACGGGGGTGCCACCCCTGGACCAGCTTCAGGGTGAGTACCCCCACATCGATGCGACAACGCCCATGGCAGAGGGTTTAACTGGATGAGCTGGATCCCTCCTTTAAACTTGGTCCTTTTGGCATCCCATCACTGTCCACCACTGTCCTTCTAGTCAACTCCCCACCCCCCACTTACACACTATGGCTGATTCCAAAATGGGCAGGACAATCTTCCACCATGAATGTCAAAGGGAGTTTTGTCACTGACTGCAACGGGCGGAGGACTGAGCCCTATCGGGGAGTGTGATGCTATGGGACTGTGAGTGGGGTTTGTTCAAGCTGTGGCATCCTGAAATAACAGACAGCAGACCTAGAAGGTTTAGAAATAAGGGGCAACTCCTTAAAATAAGGGATATCCCTGAAAACAAGGGAACACCTGGCAAACTGGCAACCCTAGCACTATCCACATGTGCTCCCCTACACACACTTTGCCCCACACCACACAGCAGAGGGCAAGACCATGGGTTCCCCACCACAACCTCTCCACCTATGGGTCAGGCCTTTGCCAAGGGTGTGCTTCTCTAGACAAGCTGGGTGGAGTTCTGCAGAGGCAGTACTGCTGGAAGTAGGGATGGTGATTTTGCACAGGTGCTCAGGAGGCCCATTTAGAAATAGGAGGTGATAATGAGGGCCCAGGGCAGAGAGTGTTAGACAGACTCTGCCCATGCAATTGCATTAGCCTTGGCCCCTGATTGAGTCAGTGTGGGTGCCTAGAACAGGTGACTCAGTTACTTGGGTGGAGCGTGGAGTCCACGGGGGGAGGTAGAGGTCACTGATTAAAAATCTGTCACTGATGCCTGAGATGCATTTAAGAAGAACTCCTGATTCTTTCTTAGCTTTATCCTATAC
>QEPC01012768.1:8611-23636 GCA_003113815.1 Sphenodon punctatus
TGCCAAGTCCTGCCGCTTTGCCTCCATAACATCACTCGGATCTGCCCCTTTCTCTCTATCTACTCTGCCAAAACCCTTGTTCATGCCATGGTCATTTCTCGTCTCGACTACTGCAACTTTCTCCTTGTTGGCCTCCCTCACTCTCATCTGTCCCCCCTTATCACCATCCAAAACTCCGCTGCCAAGGTCATCCACTCAGCCCGTCGCTTTGATCACGTGCAGCCTCTCCTCTCCTCTCCTCTCTCCACTGGCTCCCCCTTCCCGAACGCATCTGGTTTAAACTCCTGGTATTCACCTATAAAACACTTCACAGTCAAGCTCTCCCCTATCTCTCAGCCCTAATCTCCTTATGCACTCCTGCATACGCCCTCCGCTCCTCCTCTGTCCCCTCCCTCACTCTCCCCCGTCTCCTATGCTCCCCTAACCACCTTCGTCCCATCTCCCTCACTGCCCCCCATGCCTGGAACTCCCTCCCTACCCACATCCACCTCACCTCCTCCCTCCGCACCTTCAAATCCCTCCTCAAGACCCACTTCTTCCGTGCCGCCTTTCCCAATGCCTGCTAGTTGTTTTTCCCCTAATACTTATGGTCTACCCTCCTCTGCAGACTCCTGCCGAACTGTAACCAAGCCAAGCACGCACACCTGAGACTTCACAGCCGCTTGCATGTTTGTTTGCTTCTCGCTTGTCTTCCCTTTGTCCCCTCTCCTTGTTGCCCCCTCTTTGTCTTTTTAGATCGTAAGCCATAGGCAGGGACCATGTCTTTATCTTTGTTCTGTAAAGCACCAGGTACACGACTGGTGCTATACAAATGTTTATAATAATAATAATAATAATAATAATAACAACAACAACAACCCAAATTTATTTATTTATTTTAAAAAACCCAACCATCAGCAGCTATCCCTTTGGGAAGACTGTGAGAGAGGAAAAACCAACCTCTGGTTTTGCAGCATTAGGACCACACCTACCGTCTTTATTATCAATCTCCAGACATGATTTTTGCTTTCAGAATCTCTGTATTTTATCAGTGCAAACTCATAAAATAAACATAACCCGTTGTGGCCCCTTCTGTGAGGCAAAACTGGTCCCTTCCAACCTTTTCTACTAAAGTGAGTCCCTCGGTTTCTCAACCTCTAGTTTAGTCAGCTCCTGCTTCCTCCCTGGTGGTCTCTCCCAACTGCACCATCTTTATTAAGGCCCAGCTCTTGCAGCAACTTACCACAGCATTGCACAGAGACTCACATGGCAAATGTTCTTCTAGTTTCAGTGCACTATCGGAAGGTGCTCTGATAGGTAGCACTAACAACCACCAAACTGTAACCCCCTCCTTGTTGGTGGGGGGGGGGGGGCTAGCAGCAATCAAACTGTAATCCCCTGCTCCCTCATCCATTCAGAGGTGAGTTAACAGCCTCCACGCTATGGCAATTTCCTCCAAACACTTGCTAGTTGAACTTGATAGGCAACAGCATGTTAGGTTATCACTGCAGAACAAATTGGACAACCAACCACAGTCACAACCATGTCAAATCAGAACAAAGGGAAAAAATGTCCTCCCCACCCATCCATTATTGTACACACACACACCCTGGTACAAATGACCAAATCAGTAATTTTGTAACAGAACTGGCTAGTACCACCAAGGGCCTTTGTCCTCTTGGAGAGCCTCCCCTCCCCACCACTGCCTTAAGGGCTCGACACCCCCTCCCTGGTGCCACCCAGAAACTCCTTTCCAACCACCAAGTGGTAGGGGGAAGATTTTCTACCTGAAGACAATTCCCATAATTCTGGGTAGCCCATTAGGTGAGCAGAGCACTCATCAGGCACCAGATAGGCTGCCCAAAATTTCAGGAATTGCCCACAGGTAGTGAAGATGTTACCCAGTTCAACTCTAGCTAGCAGCCAGTGAGAAAAACCACCAAGCAGGAGCTCAGCAGACACAGTGGCAAGTAGATTTGCATCAAAGAGGACTATTACAAGGAAGCAGGAACTCACTTCAGCTTCAATGGGACACTAAGCAAATGGATGTGATTTGGCTCCATCCTGGACAGAGCCTTTTTCTTTTAATGTATTGTACCACTTATTGTGCAGTAGGTTTTGTTTAAAATCCTCTGTTAATTGTTTATATTCCATATCACACTATCCCTTTTCTTTAATCCCAAATGGTCTAGAGCATACTTTAATTGTAGAACAAATAGTTTCGTACTTTAGCAGAGTCTGGATTCAGTGTTTCCTGGCTTGCCTGCTGGAATCCCATTAACAATTTTCATTGGACAAACCTTTAGTAGATAACCCGTTACAATACTGCATATATTCATAAGGAATTTTTTTTTAAACCCTGTCAAAGTGGCTTTATCTAAAATGTCCATTGACATTCAAAAAGAACCGCTGAATACATAACTGACAATGAAACAAAATACGGAATTGAAATGAGCTAATTGAATTAAACAAACAAACAAACAAACCAGATCTTGCCAAACATCCATGTGAACCAAGACAAACATCCAAATTAGAAGGATGCTATATTTGTTTTGGATATTTGTTTCACCGCTCGTAGCACAAAGTAAGGTATTTGCAAGAATACCAACAGCTTGGGACCCACTTATCTGGAAGATTGCCTGGCCTACCATGTCCCATTATGGCCTTTGCAGTTGGCCAGGGACACCTGTCTAGAGATTCCAGTTTTTAACTTGGTCTCCATGATGAGGGCATTCTCGGCTGCTGCTCCACAGCTGTGGAACTCCCTCCCCCGGAGGTTCAGTTATCTCTGTGCTTGAGCACCTTCAGGAGACAGTACAAAACAGTTCTATTCGTAAGAGTGTTTGGCAGTGGGGGCTAGGGGGAGTTGTGAGGGGAATATGGGTGGACTGGGAGATGGGGTAGAGAGTGATTGGTGTAGAGTTGTCAGGTATCATGTTTTTGTATTTATGTTTTATTTTATACTTGCATTATGTGTTTTAATATTGTAAGTCATCCTGAGCCACCTTTGATGGGAAGGGCAAGGTAAAAAAAATTAATATAATAATAATAATAAGAAGAAATCCCCTCCCAAGATATTTGCCTTCTCCAGAGGCACTGCCCCCTCACTTGGCAATGTGATAGCACACCTCAGTGCCAACCCCCATCCCTTCCCTGAGTGGGATCACTGTGCTAGAGCACTATCATCATGATGAGCATGCTCAGGTCTAGCCCTTCTTGGCTCACCTCAGAGACATCCTTTCTTCCTGACTGTCGGTCACAGAAGAACACGCAGGGGCAGAGGAAAGGTGCTGCCTGAGAAATCAGATTTTGATTTGCAAAACGGAGGGTAATTAGAGAGAGAAGGAAAACCGGACCCTCCCCCAATACCTAAGTCTCTTCTTGCATGTAGTAACCCCCAGAGAGGAGAGGATCTATTAATGCACACGCCTTTCTCCAGACGCACACGCACACAGCCTCCCCTGAGAGTGCTGCAATCGGCTGCAGTTCGCTCCTACTGGCCTACTTTCCAGACTACATCAACCACAGGTTTACAGAGCAGAGGGGCCTGAGTGCAGGAGGATAGGAGTGCAGCACTGCTCATGCCAGTAAGAATGCTGCTGGAATGCCAGGCATGGGGCACTCACAACCGATTCCATCCTTCCCAGAAAGAAACTGGCCCAACCTTGGAGTCCAAGGCAGGAGGGAGACTCAGATGGCAGGGAAGTCACAGATGAGTGATCAGGACAAGACATAGAGCTTGATCTGGCTGTCATTTTGCAGAAAGAGCAACATTCAGAGGGAAACTGGCCTGTCTGGGGAGTCCAGGAAATTCACTGACAGCACTGACCCCACGCAGCAGGGGCAGGACTCTACTTTTTGTAAGGAGAGGGGAACTGGACCCTATTCTAATAGATGTAGAAATGTAATTACCCACCAGGTCTGTATGCCAGTGCCAGTAAATCAACAGGTCTCTGTAAATGGGGATCTGCTGGTTAGGAAGCTTGGTGTTGGAGTAGCAAGGTGTAATAGCATTTTGTCGGGGGAGGGGTTGGGGGAGGATTATCCATAGTGGCTAATGGGACACAGCCCCACCAGCAATCCAGGGCCTGTTGCTTCTTGCTGCCGGTGCCACCTGTGCCTTGTGCACGCATGCAGTGCGACCGGTCCGGAGGTGCTGCTATCAAACACACCAGACACCCAAAATGCAGCTAGCTGATTAAGCGCATTATGCCATGAAAAGAGACATATAACCAGTTCAGTTGTGCCCCCATAATCAGTTCATGCTGCCCCCACCCCATAACCAATTCATTTGCACCCCCTGTCCCCATATAATCACTTCACACTGCCCCCACCCATAACCATTTAATTTGTGCCCCTGGGGCAGCGTGAATTAATTATATGGGGGGGGGCGCAAATGAACTGGTTATGGGGTGCGGGTTTAAAGACAGTATTCCTGTTGGCAATAACTTCATTAAGAAGAATTAGTGAAATAGCAGCCATAATAATCTCAGAACCATATTTGCAGATTTATTTTCCATGACAGAATAGATATTGCTTTACGTCCTAAATTCCTACTTAAGATAGCGTATAAATAAGACAGTTGTGAGAATGTGGCCCTTGTTACACAGGCCTCTCCCAGCCATGAACACTGCAGATTTCTGTGTATTCATGGGTGGGGGAGCCCCGTGTGAACGACGCGGTGCACACACCCATGGTGAGTGGGGGTACGTGCGCGCCTGCCTAACACGCATCCCCATTCACACACACCCCCTCGTCCCCACGCAAGGAGCAACCAGGGGAAACGGTGATTACTATGTGAGTGTGGGTGAGTGGGGATGCGTGTGCAGCCGTGTGCATGCCCTGTCCATGCACTGGCGCGCCCACGGACTCCCCACCCAGCGGAGCCATGCCAAGATATCATGTGAGGAGCCACTTGAAGAAGAACAGAAGGTTGCTATCTTGTAAATAAGGTTCTTTGAGATGGCTCCCAACATTCTCACAACACCCACCCTTCCAGCCCCGCATGGAATTCTTTTCTTATATTTCTAGAAAAGGTTGGAAGGAACTGTCATTCTGAGGGGGAGAGTCAGTGCTTTTTATACTAGAGGAGCTCAAGACTATCACGTGGTCTATTATTTTAATAGGGTGAACAATGCATGAACAACCCAGTTGTGAGAATGTTGGGAGCCATCTCGAAGAACCTTCTTTACAAGGTAGCAACCTTCTGACCAGCACATGGGGAGGAGTTGTTTGTAAACAAACAGTTATCTCCCAGTCCGATCTGGTGTTCCCGCTGCGAGGGAGAGGCAGGTGAGGGATGGGGTCTGGATCCAGGGAGGGGAGGCAGAAGAACTTATTGGGGGAGCTTATTGGGGGAGAAGCTGGCTGCAGCCTGCTGCCCAGCGAGGCAAGTGCGGGGGCCCCAGCTGGCTGGCACATGCCTGGGGCCGACCCTGTTTGTTAGTGTGTTTGACGGGGGCTGCAAGGCAAACGCCTCACTAGTAAAATTGACAGGGCTGCAGCAAAGCAAACTCCCATGCATGTGAAAACCAAACCCTGGCTGGTGAAACTGACAAAGCTCAGGGCTGCAAGGCAAACTTTCCACTGGTGAAATTTACAAGGCTGCTTTGTGCTGCATAGCAAACTCCCCAAGAGGTAAAACTGACCAAGCTGTTTCCAACTGCAAAACAAACCCAGGCCCTACTCTTGTGTTCAATACAAACTCTCCACTGGTGAAACTGGGGAGGCCACTCTGGCTGCACAGCAAACTCCCCAGCAAGAGAAACTGTAACAAGCCTGAAACTGCTGCTGCTGTTGCTGAATGAACAGACACTGGGTATCTTTAGATGGACCACCTCCAGACCTGCTTCGGGGGTGGCCAGCCCCGCATCCGGCAGCTGCCACAGCCCACAACCCTCCTGAGAGGCACTCCTTCCCCGCACCACAGAGCTGTGGGTGGATTGACTGCTACTCTAGGTTGCCACCCTCAGCTTAATGGCATTGTCAGGGCAACTGCCAGCCTGAAGAAGCGCTGCAGTGGCCCATGCAGTGAGTAGACAGACTGCTGCTCTGCCCCTGGCTGGTGCTTTGGGTTTGGCCCATGCTCTGCTTGCGGTGCTCCAGGATCTTTTGGAGCACTGCAAGCGGAGTTAGCCTGGAACCTCTGCTCTGCCTCACATCTGAGCGGCCTGCCTTTAAACGGATGGGCCAGTCAGGGATGAGGTGGAGCAGAGGTGTGGGTGCAGTCTGTGTAAAAGCACCTATTGATTCAGTGGTATTTTCAGCTGCCCCGTGGGTCTGCTGAGGAGTTCCCCAAATTTGTTCCAGGTAACAAGCCTTCGCAAATCCATGTTCCCGCTGTAGGTTAGTCCTGGGTTTGAGTGGCCACATGAGATTTGCACCCATGTTAGGAGGCTGGAATGGTGGCAAGTGTTATGAGTAGAATGTTTCTGTCTCTGTGTGTGAGAGAGGGTACTAGGGTGTGAGCATGTGTGAGAGGTCTGGCAGCCTTGGGCTCCTATTCCCCCAGCTCCACTGAAAACTTTAAGCACCTGACACCACTGTATAATAGGCCAGATAGAAGTGGCCTGTGTTTTCATTTGGGCTCAGTATTGAGCCTCTCTTCCAGTCAAGAGAGAGGGTGAACTCACATGTAACTCTGCTAAATTCTGATGTCTGCGGGGCCCCGGAAGCTGTATAAACAGTGCTAGATGATCTCCAGATCGCTGTTGCGTGTGAGCAAGGCACTCTGAGTTCCAGCCCCACTTTAAACTCAGATCTGACAAATGAATCAGATCTAAACGTCAGATCAGAGTTTCACGTGGAGCTGCAACTCGGAGTGTCTCACACACACAACAGCAGTCCAGGGATCATCCAGGGCTGGTTATACAGCTTCCTGGGCTCCATGGACATAGGAGTTAGCAGAGTTATGTGTGAGTTCACACAGAAAGCTTGTTTTGGTTGAGGGGCATTGGAAGTTTGCTGTTCGTTTCTGAGTACTGAGTAGCAGGAGGAATGGGCAGCCTTTGCTATAGGAGTTCCTGTGCTCACACAGTATTCCCTTACTGAATTGCATCTGCAGGGTTTATCCCAGCCAGTTAATAATTTGTTAAGGTTTGGCCCCAGATCTAAGTCTTGGACATTAGGATGGGTTGAATGGTGTAGTTGCCCCCCATTCAACCCATCCTAAGCTAGGACAATAGTTTTCATGAAGAGCTGTGTCTGATTGACAACAGGGATTTCAGCTTCATGCAGGAACCATTAGGCAACTTTCTCTAGCCTGGGTTCTTGAGGAAATTGGAGCAGGTGAAAAGAAAGAGAGGAAAGAAACAAAATTGAAATGAAAATTAAAAAAAAGTGAGGACATGTTAGACACAAGATGTTTCAGGGAAGGCCAGTCATACTCCTATTTAGTCTGTTGCATGAAACAAAGAAGTGCTACATGACAGCATATTTAGAACTGACCAAAAAGAAAAAAATAAAAACAAAACAAATTTTATTTTTAGGCCGTTTTTACACAGATGGTGCAACAGCGCCGATAGGTGGAGATGGGTGTGGGTGGGTGAGCGCACCCAGCGAACACCCAGTGGCGCCAAGCAGGGAGACATTTACACATACAGCGCTGCAGGGGGTTGTAGGAAGGAAAGGGGAGGGGCCGGCAAAAACCCAGCGGCCAAACACCCATCCCAGGAAGCACCCAGCAAACACCCATGCAAGTACACGGACAGCCGGACCAGCGGGGAAGCCCCGCCTGGCACAGTGATGGCACAACATGGCCGACTGAGGGCAAATGGAGCCGCGCAATGTGGACTCGCCCCCAAGCTCCCAGGACCCGTGCCGGCAGGGCAGGAGGGAGATGGAATGACAGCCGCTACAAAAGAGTCAGCCCGGACAGCCCGGTGTCAGCCCCCGCCCCCCAGAACAGGCAACAGAAGCACGCAGGGACAGGCACACGGAGAGCAAGGGGGGGACAGCACCCACAACACCCAGGCAACCCTGCAAGACCCCACCAGAGTCACCTGCACAAGGGGAGAGGTCAGAGCAAAGCACAACACAGACACGGGGAAGGAATACAAATGCCTTTAATGAAAAGGGGAACCAGCAACAGGGGGCAACAACAACAGGACATGGAAGGGAGACGGGGCAACAGAAGGGGGGGCAGTGCCAACAGCAGCAGGCCCAGGACAGCACCCAGTCAATAGGGCCAGCGACCCCGCACCCGGTGCCAGCGCTCAGCCTGCACGTGTTCCAGCCGGTGCAACCGTTCCAGGACGGGCAGGAGGAGCTCCAACAAATCCCCCTGCTCCCAGGTCTGCTCCATGATCATGACTTGCACTGAATGGGACAGAGGGAGAGGAGACAGCCATCAGAGCCGGCCCTGGGCACCAAAGAACAGAACCCCCCACGGAGGGGCACAGGCACAGGGCCCAGCAAACAGGCAGCACACTCACGGATGCCATCGAATAGCCAGCCCACCGCCCGCATGTCCCACGCTGCCTGCTCCAGCTGCTGCACCATCATGCCCAGGAGCAAGATTGCCAGCAGCATGACAACAGTAGCTGCAGGAGAGAAGGGACAGGGCAATAGGGAGTGCCCACACCAATGGGCCCTGGGAGGGCCGGAGGCAGCAACAGCACCAGGGGCACACCCCATACGCCGACAGCCACCACCCGGAAGAGCACCCGGACCCCTGCACGAAGGGGGATCAGAGGGGCCAAAACCCGGGGACAGCACAACCCCTACTCACGCTCAGCTGCCCAGCACCCATGGTGCTGCTGCCCATCCATGCCACCACCACAGATGGCTCGCATCAACAGGGGGCAACAGCAGAGGGGAGCGGAGGGGAGGTGCAGGGCCACACCAACACACAGGCAAGTCCAGGGGGTGCCCGGTCAACTGCCCACTGCCAATACCACCCCTTGAACAAGTCCAGGCAGCAGCGCCCAGCAGGGAAGCAGCCAAGGGAACACACACCACACAACTGGTGCACACCCCACAGGTCTGGAGCCCACCAGTACACACCAAGCACACCCCCTGCATGCAACCACACAGAAGGGGGCAGGAGGGCCACCAAGGGGAGGGGGCATCCAGTCGCCAAGGCAGCCAGAGAAGCAAGGCACGACAGACCACCACAGAACAGCATTTTATTGGTGCCCGGGGAACGGGGTCCCCAAAGCAAAGAGAGGCAGAGCAGGGGGGTGCAGGTGGACCCACGGCCAAGCAAGAGAAGCACAACAAGAGGGCACAGGTGCGCCCGCGGATAGCGGCTGAGGGCACCAGGGAAGCCCCAGAAGGAAGGAGCAGTGATCACCCAGAGGGGGCGATGGGGTTTAGTGAACCAGGCGGCAGCCAGCAGCAAAGCAGATGGCAGCGCACAGCCTGATAGGCGGCGGGGGGGGGGGGGCAGGCAATGCACCATCCAGGGCACCGGGGTGGCTGCGAGTGGGTGGAGGCAAGGGGTCACTCATGGACAGTCCGGTGAGCGCTCCCAGGGCGGCAACCCCTGCGCTAGACTCTCCCAGGCGAACAGGCCCCTTCGGAAGCCTTGGGAGCGCATATGAGCATCCACCAGGAAGCAGGGAAGGAGGAGATCTGCTCCGGCGGCCGCAGCCCGCACAGCTGGAAGGTCCCTCACTGATCAAAGGGCAGCGAGCTCCGCAGCGGAGGGGTCCCCGGTCCGGAGTGGGCCACCAACCTCAAGGGACAGCAAGCCCAGGTCCCAGAGGATGGCCCCCACATCCGAGGGTGCACGCGGGATGCCACAGGCATGCAGAAGGGTGCCAGTGTACAGGGCAGAAACAGGGGGACCCCCGGTCAGCAAGGTGAGGCTAAACCTGGGTTGCTCCATCAGCAGGCGAGCCACCGTTAACTCTGCAGCGGTCCACGGCACGACAACGGCGGCGGGTGCCCCCAAGGAGGCTGGCACGGGGGGTGGGGTGGGGGTGTGTGAAGCTGAGCTCGAGGGAATGGCCATAGCATGCAGGAGCACCGACCTGGTGAGCCATTGTCCACATGTACCATGACAAGAGCCGAAAGCCATCCTCCACCGACAGGGGGTTGCCCACCAACAGCTGAATGTTGGGACTCAGCCAGAGGGCTGCCAACAGCATGTCTGCACAGGGCGACCACCCCTCCCATACATCCCCAGCTGGGCCCCGCAGAACGACCGGCCATGGCAGCAGTGGGGCCCGCTCCGGTGAAGCAACAGGTGGGAGACGGAGAGCTGCAGCGACTGGGACGAGCACGTAATGAGTGGCTACCCTCGCCCACAGACGGCCTTGCATGCCAGAGAGAGGCTGAACTGCTGGGGCGCCGCAACCCACACACAGGACAGCAGGGATGCAGCACAGGTGCCGAGAGATGAGGGAGCCCACGACTGGGCACTGTGCCAGGCCAAGGAGCTGAACCAGGCATTGTATGCACACTGCACACAGCTGCAGCATGCAAAGGCAGACCATGGCAGGGGGGACTGTAGTGAGGGTGTGGAGGCAGCAGTACACTGGGGTGCGCGCGGTCCCATCCCCCCCGGCGGGCATGCGGCCGGCACACTCACGGGGATGATCAGTCAGGCCTAGCAACCGGTGGCAGCCCCAGCACACCATCAGTGCAGCACCAATCAGTGCCCTGCCCCCACTGGGCTACACAGTACATAAGCGAGCCGATGCAGGTGGTCAATCATGGGATGGAGTGGCTGTAGCACAGGGTCGAGCAGCAAACAGAGAACGGCGACACCGAGCTGGGTGGACACAGAGAAGCACCTGTGATACCAGGGGAGAGTGGGCCAGGAGCATGGGCCACACAGTGGAGCGCGCAGCGGCCAGGGCACGTGCCAGCAGGGGGTGGCTGGGAGTGGGGAGCGGTGGAACCATGCAGCCAGGGGACGGGTCCCCACAGCCCAGGCACATGCTGCTGCGACTCCTGGGTGCAGCCCTTCTGCTGCTGTGCATGCTTCTGCAGCAGATCGACGTTCCATCCTTCTGGGGGCAAGGCGGCGGAGGGCAGCAAACTTCAGGAGGGCGACAATCATGCGATGGGTGCAGCGGGCACTCGTCTGACGCCGTGCCCTGTTGGGCTTCGCGGTGTCCCAGCAAGGCCAGCTCATCCTGGCCCGACGAACCCACAACATGTACAGCCGCCATGTGATCCTACCAACCCTGCGACGGCACTGGTCGTGCTCCCACATCAGTGACTGGTGGGAGAACATGTTGGCCATCTGGACGGACGGGGAATGATTGGACCACTTCTGGATTCCCCGCTCCCTCCTGACCCACTTGGGGGAGCTCCTCAACCCCCATCTCTGGAGGCGGGAGAAAACATGCGCTTCTCACTGCCACCAGGGATGCACATGGCCATGGCGGTGTGGTGGCTGGCTACCCCCGATTCCTGCAGGACTGTGGGGGAGCAGTTCGGGGTGGGCACCGCCACCATGAACAGGGCCCTCCATTATGTGTGTGACCTGCTCGTGAAGCTCCTCTTGGAGCAGGTCATCCAGTTCCGTGACCCCGAGGAGGTGATGCATGGGTTCGAGGAAATGGAGTTCCCTCATTGCATCGGGGCCATTGACAGCACCCACATCCCCATCATACGCCCCCCTCATGCAAAGATCGACTACATGAACCGAAAACAGGCCTTCTCCATCAATCTTCAGGCCGTAGTGGATCATAGGGGCCTGTTTATAGATGTCTACGCAGGCCAGTTGGGGCGGAGCCATGACACGCGTATCCTGCATGCCTCCCCCTTCTATGCATGCATGTTCGACGGGGAGATCGCCCCCAACCTGTACCATGTGATAGCGGGGGTTCCCATGGCTCCTGTTGTGATAGGAGACCCCACCTACCCACTCAGCCCATGGCTCATGCGGGCCTATCCAGTGGTGCACAACCCTGACCACCGCCTGTTCAATGAGTGCCTGTCGTCCACATGCAGTGTGGTGGAGCGGGCCTTCGGGCTCCTGAAGATGCACTGGCGCCTCCTGATGAACAGGAGCCAATTCAACCTGGACCAACCCCCATCCTTGTCCTGGCAGTGTGCATCCTGAACCATGTATACGAGACAGGAGGTGCTGCCCTGGACAACCCACCACCGGTGCACAGGGACGGCCCCATGCCCCTGTACCAACATACCCAGGGAGGGCGTTCCAGCACATCTCAGAGGAGAACAGGGATGCCATCTGCTGCCACATCGTTGCCCAGGCAACCAAACACCGGGCAGTACCTGACCCACACCCATGTCCATAGTTCTGTGAACCCCTTCAATAAAGCTGGGTAGTACTCATGAACCGCAGCCCTACCTCCGTGCCATGTGTGGGCAACAGGGATCCAGGGACTGGGAACCAGGGGCTGCTGGGTTGCATGTGCACTCCCCTCGCTGTCTGCCGTGGGGTGCTCGGGCCCCGCGGTGCCCTGGCAGGTGCCCCTCATCAGCCCGCCAGTGACGGGTCTGTGCCCACCTGTTCCAGCCACCGTGACTGGCAAGTGCCTCACCGGGCTGGGCCCCAGCGGCCACCTAGGCAACTGTACAGTGCCCCCCCGCCAGGGAACCCCCCCCCAAGCCCCCTCCGGGATTCCCCCCCTGCCACCTGTTCCAGGACAGAGGAAGTGACAGCGAGGTGTAGGTTCATCATCTTTTTATTGGTGGGGGATGTGTACAATGGGTGGGGGTGGTTAACGTCAGGGGCATCCACGCACCCTCTTGGCTGTACCACCAGGGCTCACAGGCTGGTGAGCCCTAGCCGCAGCTGACCGCAGTGATCGCCGACCGGGTGGTCCAGCCCCCCTTTCATCCACTGGCTGATCCATCCTGGGGCCTCTGCTGATGGTCCCTGCAAGGAGGAACAAGAATGGGGTAAGCGATCATCATGTGCACCTATCTCTGTCCCACGCCGGGGCCCATGCCACTGGGGGTGCAGTGGTCACCCAGGGAGCCCCCTACGCCCCACACGAGCATAACATGTAATGTGGAGCAACCCCCTATGAAGGGGACTCTTGTACTGACCCTCCCATGGTAGTACAGACCCTGTGCAGGCCAGACCTGCTTACCGGAGCCGGTACACTTGGTGGTGGCCATGGTCATGGCTCCACGGCTCCTGTGGCACGTGTGCTCAGTGTGGGTTCTGTACTGGGTTCCCTACTGGGGCGGTGCCCTGTGCAGTGCCCCTTCATCCCCATCCAGCCCCCCCATAGCGCCCCCCACCCCACAGGGTCCCGGGGTGCTGCATCCTTACCGGAGGGGGTGGGGCAGCCACCATGGGTGGTTGGTTGTCCTGGAGTGCCCAGTCCTGGGGTAGGGGCATCGCTTCCCGGTGGAGGGGTGAGGGTGGCAGTGGTGGCGGGACTTCAGGGGTGTGGGCTGGAAGGGTGGCCCCGCCAGCAGATCCTGTTGTCCTATGTGGGGGAGGGGGACCCCGTGGACCAGGCCTGGGTAGAGTTGCTGCTGGGGGAACCATGGGTGGCCGAGGTGCAGGGGGGGCAGCTGCACCAGTGGGAAGCTGCCATGGTGTTGATCAGCCACTGACCCTCCTTCCATGGCATGGCAGGGCCTGTCATGCTTGGGGTCACACCACAGGGCCTCCATGGCCTCCCCCATGAGGTCCATGAGCCATGTGGTCTGATCCTCCTGCCCGTCACAGGCGCGCCGCTGCTCACGTTGGAGGGTGGCAGCCTGGCACCTGTCCCAGAGGTGCTTAGTGCGGGACCGGGCCATCATGGCAGCCAGGATCTCCCGGTCCCTTTCCCCCTCCCCTCTGATGAGCTCCCTGGTGAGCGCGAGCTCCCGGGAGTGCACCGTGGCTAACCGTTGTGATTCCTCCAGCAGCTCCCTGCCGAAATCCTCCCTCCGGCACCAGTTCCTGGCCCACATCTCCCGGTTCCACTCCATGCTGCCGGCAGCTTCACCCCTCGCGCGAGCGGGCGTCTGGTCTGTGAACGGGAGGTTGGATAGAATCTCAGTGCTTCCGGCCTGTGTGCCCCGCTGCCCGCTACCGCATGACCTGGGGTGCTTGGTGGGGCAGCCCCCTAGTGTGGCAGCTCCCCGTAGCCCTTCCCTGTGGGGTCCCCCTGCCCTCTCGTTGGGATTGCCCCCCACCAGATGATCTCCGTGCGTGGGGCCCATGACAATCAGGTGTGCCGTGGGGGCCACTGTGGGCCCAACAGCCCCTCCCACCTGCCCCCCTCCTCCACGACCTCCACCTCGTGCACCTCCAGGCTGCCTTGTGCTACGAGATGGGGGGCCATTAGTGTTTGCTGGCCCCCAGCCCCAGTCGCTGCACCTCCGTCTGGGCCATTCCCCACCCCCACACCCCTGGTCCCACTGGGGCGATCATACCTGGATCCTGTTCCTCCACTTCCTGGGGGCCGTCCCGGGTCTCCGCTTGCTCTGCGCGCGCCCTGTCCCTGTGGCCGGTAGGCCTGTGGGTGTTGGAGGCGCACGCTGAGTGTGGTGGTCCGGCACTTGGATCCCCGGGGTGCCTCCTCCCCCTGTGGGATGGGGCTGTCCCCTCCCGCTTCCTGGCTGGCCTTGCCAGGGGCACCTCCCCCCCTGCTATGTGAGGTCTGTCAGGGGGGGTTGCATGGTGGCCAAAAAGCAGGGGTGCAGCACAAATGGTCTTATCCTGTCCTGGGGGACAGATCAGGCTGCTAAGAAAGAAAAAGAGCTGCACTAATTTGTGGTGGATGGAAATCTACTACAACTCTGGCCAACCCAAAGAAAATGACTGGTCAGAATGTAAACAATACAAAAGCGACATATACAAAAATGTAATAATTATTAATGCATGTATACAAAAGAAAGAAATAACATACATAGAGATGGAGGCCAATGGTGCAAATGATGGCCTCTTCAAAGCAAATTGCCTCTGAAAGTCATGAACTGCAGGCAAAAAATGGCAATGTGGCTGATAGTTCAAACATAAATGTAATAAACATTGGCATTCAGGCCATACTATATTCAATTCATGATAATACACACATAAATATGGTGAACATATGCATTCAGTCCATGTTATGTTCAGTTCATTAGTGTTCAGTTCAACGAATTGACCACTACCGATTGCGCGTGGTTCTCCTGG
>QEPC01012768.1:33151-109802 GCA_003113815.1 Sphenodon punctatus
GTCGGGAGCATATAACACCTGTGCTCCGGACTCTGCATTGGCTGCCAATAGTGTGCTGAGCCAGGTTCAAGGTATTGGTATTGATCTATAAAGCCCTTCACGGTCTGGGCCCCTCGTACCTCAGGGACCGCCTCACCCTCCACGCCCCAGAGCGGCTCCTTCGGTCTGCCGGAGGTGCCTTCTTGGAGGTCCCCTGTGTTAAGTGGGAGGCCACAATGGAGAGGGCATTCTCAGTAGCCGGGCCGCATCTTTAGAATTCCCTCCCGGAGGAAGCTCGCCTGGCCCCAAGCCTTTTGACATTCCAGCGGGCTTGTAAAACCTGGCTGTTCGCCCAGGCCTTTGGGGAGGAGGGGGGGAAGGTGGGTTAGGGTTTTAGCTCTTCCCATCCCTTTTATTTTGATTTGTTTTCCTGACCCTGTTTTGGTTTTAAATTGTTGGGTTTTAAAAAAAAATGTTTTATTTATTGATTTTTTTAAATCGAATTGTACATTGGCATGGGGGGGCGACTAATAAATGTATAAAATAAATAATAAATAATAATGACACACATAGCAGAGGAGAGCCAGCAGAGACTCCGCTCTCAACATTGGATGTGATCCCTTGGCCTATCTGTCAGGATTGTTTTGGCCTCAGGCTGGGAGGCTTGGGCCCCTATTTCTGGGACTTGTAAATCCTCTGCTAATCTGCCCAGGCCCATCTCTCCAGAGGGGCCAATCCAACAACAGCATTAACCAAGCCAGGGGATGATGAGATGCATTAGGAAAGGTCTGTGATGTCTCTGGGAGTAATCATAAACACCCCCACTTCAAAACTCCTCATTGCTTCTGCCCACAACTTTCTCAGAAACATTTCTGCTCTGGCTGGGACGTGGCCTTAGTGATTTCCTGCTCAGGAGTGGGAGGGTTTAAACTAAATTAGCTTTCCCCAAAACTGGGAGGCACACCCAACCACACCCTTTTGAAATAGCAGCATATCTCTCAAGTGTCCTGGATTTTCCAGGACATTCCAGATTTCATACCTCTTTTGTTATCCTGGAAATCCCACATTAGAGAAGGGAGAGGGAGGGGTGAGGGAGAGCAATTTGCAAGCCATCAATGGGGACAATGAGATGGATTCTCCAGCCTGAAAGTGCCAAGCAGGTTTCTCTGGGCAGGGTCAAAGCAACCCTTCCAATGCTGTAGATAAGGGTCTCTCTATTCTCCTCTCCGACCTACTCTTCTCCTTGCAGTCTTTGAAATTTAAAACAAGAAACAACAAAAACCCACACACCGCACCCTGTTTGGGAGCATCAATGTGAAACTATCATTTCTAATCATTTCTCTTGAAAAAAATGTGCTTCCAATGACCTGTTCCCAAAAGGAGGTGGATTGCCACATTCTGCATCAGTTGCAGCTTCCAAACAGTCATCCAGGGTAGCCCCACATAGAGTGTATTGCTGTAATCCAGCCTCGAGGTGATGAAAGCATTGGTGACAGTGGCCAAGTCCAAATCAGAGAGAAAAGGCCGCAGCCAAACTTGAGAGACCGAAGGGGACCGAACCCGATCAATAACATGAGTCCCAATTCCCCCCAAGTCGCAAGTCCGGCCAACCATCATCACTTCAGTTTTGTCAGGATTCAGCCTCAATCAGCTCAAACTCATCCAGTTTCCCAACAGCAGCCAAAAATTGGGTAAATTTCAGGACTACAGAACCTGGGTCAGATGAAAAAGAGAGGTAGAGTTAAGGTGGGCCTGGAGTTGTCCGGCAAGCATCAATTCAGTAACCTTCCCTAAAAAGGGACGGTTAGAGACAGGTTGATAACTGGCTGGAGAGTCAGCATCCAAAGACGGCTTCTTAAGGAGGGACAGGACAATTGCAGTTTTAAGGACGTCCAACACCTTACTCTCCTGAAGGGAGGCGTTGACAACTGCAGCCAGCAATGGCTCCAATGGCTCCCAGCTGGCTTTCACTACCAGGACAGGCAAGGATCTAATTCACAACTGGTTGCCCTCATTGCCACAAGCACCTCCCACACATTGGTAGGTGATACTGACTGAAACTGATCCAAATAAACAGGACAGGACTGAGCTCTCATAACCCCAGACTCCAATTCTACAAACAAAATGGCAGCACCCAAGTCATGGTTAATATGAGCGATTTTGTCTGCAAAGTAATTAATACAAAATATCACAGCAAGCATGAGATGACTCCAGTTCTGGGAAGAGCCAGACTGGATTAACCAGGCCCCTCATCACCCAGAACAGCTCTACTGGATGAGACTTTGCAGATGCTATGATAGCGGAGAAGAAAGCTTTCTTTGCCACCATCACAGCCACAGCATAATCCTTTAAAAATGATCTATGCTATAATCAGTTGGCTTTAGAACGAGTCAAGTGCCACCTGCACTCTAACTGCCTACCCTTCTGCTTCAGCCACCTCAGGACCTCCGTATACCAGGGGGACCTATGCTGCCGCAGTTAAAACAGATGTCTGGATGCAACCATATCGATGGCCATGGTCAAAATGTCATTCCACAAAACGACCAGGTCATAGACTGAGTAATTGCTAAGGTCAGTAGGTAAATCCCCCAGAGAATTCTGGAAACCAGAGGATTCTGAATCCATTAGCCTCCGGAAGCGGACCAACCTAACTGGTCCACCATCCCAACAAGGGTATAGGAGGGCCAGGATCTGGGTTTTCAGAAGGTAATGGTTTGACCAGACAACGGTGTTATAATGACATCCCCGATAATCGGGATCTCTGTATCCAGGTTGGTTCAAAATATCAAGTTTAGTGTGTGCCCTGTCTCATGTGTTGGGCCAGATATTATCTGGGATAGGCCCATGGTTATCATGGTGGCCATGAACTCCTGCTCTGCTCCTGAAGGGCCAACCTCAGCGTGTATGTTGAAATCACCCTAGACAATAGGTCTGGGTGACCTCAACACTACCTCCGAGACCAACTTGGCTACAGCAGTTAGGGAATCAGCCATGCAGCAGAGTGGTCGGTACACCAAGAGGATTTCCAATCTATCCCCAGCCAAATCCAACACAAGGTGGACACACTCCATATTGGATGAGTCAAGCACCAGATATCTTTGAAAGACTAAGGTGTCTTTACAGATCACCGCCACTCCATCCCACCCCCCGGCCCCTAGTCCTAGACTTATGCTGCACTGAGTACCCGGCTGGCACCATCTGGGACAATATAGGGCCAGATGCCTCATCCAGTCAGGTCTCTGTAAAGTATACGAGGTCAGCGGCCTCATCCTGAATAAGATCAAAGAAGGTAGATAATTTATTTGCCATTGACCTCACATTAAGCAGCATCAGCTTCAGATCAGGGGCCCTCCTGGCCTCAGCTCCCAAATATCCTGAGATAGGAGGGGAGTAGGACACCAGAACAGACACAAGGTGCCTCTCCTCATGTCCCCAATAGTATTTCTTCCCCTCCCTGCCGTATTTCCCCATGCCCAACACAACCCCAATTGGTTCAAAAGCTGCCCCACTCTCTAGCCCCTCCAAGGAGCCCCACCAGCTCCTGATGACTAATCCCCAACCCCCAAGCACAATCACCCTCACAAGGCTCCAAGGGGAAGGGGGGCAGAGATTATGCCCCGAGCCTGGCATCGCCAGACACGGATCAACAGCAAAGGCAGGTGGGGTGACCCCCCCCATAATCCATCATGCCTAAGCCCCCCCTCTCACTGGGAGGCCATGGTTCCCCCCCACCTCACCAACATCCCCCCCATAGAGGGGCCAAGGCACTCCCCATCCCTTCCCATGCCCCCCCTCCTCATTGGATGGTTGAGGCAGTCCCACCCTCCCCAACAACCCCATACCCTCTGTGCCTACGCCCCCCTCACAAAGGAATCGTGGCACAACCCACCACTCCCCAATCCCCTATGTTTGCACTCTGCCTGCCTCAAGGGACCCCATGGTCACCAACCCTCCCATATTCCACCCACCCACCCCATCTAATGGGGGTAATAACACCATTTCCCATTCCCAACCCTCCATACTAAAACCCCTCTCTCTCCCCCACAATGTCCATCACTCCCCTACCCAGCTATTCCCTTTACCCACCACAACCCAACCAGCTAAAACCACTTAAACCCAATATAAAACTAATAATAATAATAATAATAATAATAATCTTTATTTTTATATAGCGCCCCTTTGTCATGGCACTCGGAGCACTTTACATGCAACAATTTAACACAATTTTTAATCCTCACAACAATGCTTTGAGGTAGGTTAGTCTGAGAGTATAATGCGACTGGCCCAAGGTCACCCAGTGAGTCTCTGGCTAAGGCGAGACTAGAACTGGGGTTTCCCCCCTACCTCCCGGTCCAAGTACTGCACACTTAGCCATTATACCACATATATAAAAACACAACAAATAGAAATATTAAAATACAAATGGAGGGCACACCCCATCAATAATGGGAGCCGCCATCTCCTTCGCCTTACCCACTAACATCACCTCTGTCTTGTCAGGATTCAGCCTCAGTCGATTAGCCCTCATCCAATCCCCCACCACCGACAGACACAGAGTAAGCACCAAGACGGCCATGCCTGGATCTGTGGAAAAAGAGAGGTAAAGCTGGGTGTCATCAGCATATTGATGACACTGCACGCCAAACCCCCTGATCACGTCGCCAAGTGGCTGCATATACACGTTGAACAGGAGAGGGGACAAAACAGAACCGTGCGGGACTCCACATGTGAGGTCTCGGTATGATGAAAAGTAATCTCCGAGCACCAATCACTGAGTTCTCCCAGTCAGGAATGAGTGGAACCATTCAAGAACAGTCCTGCCCACCCCTGCACGATCCTGCAGACGCATCACCAACCTCTCATGATCAATGGTATCAAACGCGGCTGACAGATCTAATAGAATCAACAGGGTTGAACGACCCCAATCCCATTCGCGACATAGATCATCAGCCAAAGCCACAAGTGCAGTCTCGGTGCCATACCCATGCCGAAATCCCGATTGAGAGGGATCAAGAAAACCGATATGATCAAGATGTCCCTGGAGGTGCCGAGACACTACCTGTTCAATAACCTTCCTTCAAAAAGCAAGGTTAGAGACAGGCCGATAGCTGGTGAGGGAGTCAGCATCAAGCAATGGTTTCTTGAGCAGAGGTCACACCACTGCCTTGAGACAGCTCGGCACTCTGCCCTCCCAAAGGGAGGCACTGACCACCCCAGCCACCAACGGCCCCATTATCTCCCGGCAGGACTTAACTAGCCAGGATGGGCAAGGATCTAATTCACAAGAGGTGGCTCTGACCACCCCAAGAACATCCACCACATCGGCGGGTGTCACCGACTGAAAGTGATCCCATAAAATCCGACCAGGCAGAGCTTCCATAACCTCCGGTTCCCCTAATGTAATAAGTGCAGCGTCGAAATTGTGGTGAATACGAGTGATTTTATCCACAAAATAATCCATAAACATGTCACAGTGTGCAACAGATGACTCCACTCCAAGGTGGAGGGAGGTCGGAATGACCAGCCCCTGCACCACCTGGAACTCCTTTTTTGCTGCCCGCATAGCCATGGCATAGGCTTGTAAACTGGCTCTATGCCGCAATCTGTCAGCTTCAGCACGCGAACGACACCACCGTCGCTCCAACTGCCACCTTTCTTGCTTCAGCAACCACAATTCCTCAGATAATCAAGGAGACCTGCGGAGCTGTTGCTGGGACAGTGGACACCTAAGAGCCATCTAATCAACGGCCTCCATCAGCAAGGTATTCCATAACACAATGAGGTCATTGATGAGACGGTCATCAAGGTCAGAGGGAAACTCCCCCAGAGCAATCCGGAACCGTTCCGGTTCCATCAACCTCCGGGGGTGAACCATCCAAATTGGTTCCATGCCCCTCCAAGGGCAGATGTGCACTGGGAGAGAGGCCTGCAGGAGGTAATGATCCATCCATGACAAGGGCACAGCTGATATCTCCCCCACCAACGCCCCCCCCCGCCTCAAGGCCGGTGCAAAACACAAGGTCTAAGGTATGTCCCCCCGATGTATCGGGCCGCTAACTATTTCGGACAGGCCCATGGTTGCCATGGCGACCATGAACTCATATTCTGCACCTCCAAGATCAGCGTCCGCGTGAATATTGAAGTCCCCCAAGACTATCGTCTTCGGGGAGCACAATACCACTGTCGACACCAACTCTGCTAGAGCATGTAAGGAAGCCGCCATACAGGTAGGTGCACGGTATACAAGCAGCACTCCCAAACTGTTCCCTGCCAAATCCAACACCAGATGGAGACCCTCAACACCCAACATGAATTGCACCGGATACCTCTTAACAGCCCAACACTCCCTAAAAATCATGGCTACACTACCCCCCTCCCCCCCAGACTGTGTTTGGTGCTGCACAGAACACCCACCTGGAACAAGTCAGCCAGAATAGGCCCCAACTCAGTGTCCAGCCAGGTTTCCGTGATACATACGAGGTTGGCCACATGGTCCAGGATCAATTCCTGGACCGTTGCTGCTTTATTTGCTACTGACCTCGCATTAAACAGCATCAACACATGCTCAGGGGCCCTCTGATCCAGAACCAACTGCCCAACTGCCAGGGGGATAGTGAGTGGGACAGACAGCAAACTTCTATCCCGTTTCACAGCTGTCACCCACCCCTGAGAGCATGTGCCCAGAGATCAGAAAGCACACAAAGAACCCTGTGCTTATTTTTTTTTAGTCAATCTTGATATTTAGGACTTGCCTTGTAATTTTTGGCACATGGGTTTGGCAATTTTTTGTGGTCTGCCTGATACCTGGGCCAAGACAGTACTGCCTGCCTGTAACCCTCACAGATTCCTGGGCCCTCAGGTGTGTTTTCTTTCTTGCATTGCTTCATCTCTCTCCTGCCTTTCTCCATTCCTCTTTCCTTCACTGTCAGACTTCCTCTCACCTGTTCCACCTTCCTTTCTCTCCCCATATGTTAAACTGGTAACTTGGCTGCCATGGAGGAGGAAGCACTGTATATGGACTCTGCAGGAAGCTGCAGGTTAGCTAGCCACACTGTATATGCAGGATCACTTCCAGGTGGGACATTCTTTAGGAAGGACTAGGGGCAAGGGGTTCATAGGCAATGGACGTTTCCCTAGCTACATACACTGTATGGTGTGGCAGAAGAGGCAAATTTGCTCTCAGCATTGGTGTCTGGCTGGATAGAAATCTGCGCCTGGGGGAATGGGTGTTAGTGAACGGCTGAGATCCATGGAGGGAGGACTGGAGACTGCTGCATGCTCTTTGGGACACCTGTATTGCAGGACTGGCATATATGGTACGCAGGGTCCACACATCTCTATAAAGCGCTAGGTACATCACTGGCACTATATAAAAGCTTATAATAATAATAATGGTCATAGCTACCATGGAGCAAGGGGGTTCACTAGAGCCCAGGCCCTAGACTCTGAGAGGTCCTTTTGCCAGTTGTCTGAGCACCGCTAGGAAACATTCAAAGGGGAAGGAACGAGACCAGCACTCCCTGCTCTGAAAATTTCCTAGTGGCACTCAGGCAGCTTGCAGAGGGCCCTGCCCACCAAGAAAGTTTTCAGAGTGTGTGGAGGTGGTGTTGGCTCCACCCACTTTTAAAACTTCCTTCCTGGCAGTTGTTGTTCTAGGGGACTTACTGGGAGCTGGAATAGCGCTGTCTTCATGGGTAAGCCCTACCCCCACCCTGGGGACCCTGTCCCCTTGCTTTTAGGGGGCACATCATAGCCTTGTTATGCCACTGGCTCCACATCTCTCCTGTCTTCCTTGGTGAAACTGAGCTGCAGAGTGCCTGCTTGGTAAATGGGTGGCACCAGTGCCAGATCCAGGGACACTGGGGCCCTGTGCAAGATGGTCCACCCTCTTCTTAGATAGGAGTTTGATGGACATACACTGACACACACATTAGAAAAAGGAAAATGTAATAAATGTTTAAGTCAGTTAAACATAACATCCCCTTCAGGTGTCCCAGCTCCCTGCATTGTAGGCCTGTCATCTAAACCCATGTTATTTCTAGTTTATTCATGGGCCTCATATGTTAAGAGGGGGGCCCGCCTGATTCACTGCAGACCCTCCACAGGGCTCCACACGACTGAGGTTCTGTGGGCTTGTATTTTATGCCAGTGCTTCTCAGTTCTTGGGGTAGCTCAGCTGTGCTGCCAGCTCTTGCTATTCTATCATTTTCCTTCCCCTTCTACAGGCAGGTGAATGCACACATCACAGCCTACATGTTTTTAAAAGAGTTTCTAGATGGACTAGAGAACAGCTTGAGACTGTGCTGCGTTGAAAGACCGAAAAGCCCCCAAACAACTGAAATGGTGCAATGAGTAATGCTTTGTACAAAAGATCTTGTGACTTTTAAGCCAATTTCTTGATTTTTGAGGGCTGGGCTTCGAACACTTAGGGCTGGCAGTACTGCAACCATATATGATTTTTGGATTTCAGGAAGTCTGGACATAGCTCCCTATTGTGTGTTGCTCTGATTTACATGCACTAGTGTAGTGGTTTTGAAGAAGCACAGTTATATCACATACCCTCCAACGTTTGATGGAGAGAAATAGGTACACTTCATGCCACCCCTAATTTGCATGTTTATGAAAATTTGTAATAGCTAACTTTGGGGCTGAGCTGGAAAAAAAAGGATGTCTGTAAGAGAGGCTCTGTGTACACATATGTTTGTACATGCAGTTCAAATTAGTTCATGCAGTTCAAGTTCAGATGGTTCAAATTACAACTCTGCGTATTAAAAAGTCAGAATTCTCAAATGTGAGCACTGACTTTGACTCAAGTTTTAATTTTACAAACACTCAGGGGATTCCAGGTGGAAGCAGTGGGTCCCTTTCAGCACACTAAAAAAATAATCTCACAATCACACTTCTTATCTTTTATTAGTTTTCATCTTGATCCCAGGCACACAGCTCCCTCCTGCCTTGTTAAGTTTGTTAAAGTCAGAAAAGGTGCCCCACCCTTTCCTCTCAGGAGTGAATACATAATAGGCAAGGGAGTTACAGCTCTTTCACCTGCTGGATTAATAATGATGACCCCCCTTTGTCTGCTGAACCCAGTATAAACTTTACACTGCAGGGAGCCTGGTACAAGGTAACAAAACTAGTTACTGTACTAGGGGGAAAGGTAGTGTTGGAGGGTATAATACCATACCAACTCTTGCACATTCCGGCTACTGTGCAGTTATGGCTTGCTCTGTCCTCAACTCCTGCAGTCCTTTGCAGAGGACAGAGACCAGCAGTTGAATACATTACCAAATGAGCAACATTATTTGAGCATAGAGACAAATTAGCTTGGAATATGGCAGCATGTTGCTAGGGTGGTGGTGGGGCAGCATCTCCCCAGATTTAAAGTTATCTTCCAAAGAGAGACAGGGCAGGAGGGAGGAGTTTCCGCCCCTCTCAGAACCAAATGACAGCAGCCCCCACTCCACCTTCCTCAGATGCTAACGGCTTCTTTCACTGCCACCTCCCCTGTAGCTACTCATTGTCAGCTCAGTAATATCGGTCACTCATTGAAAATTTAAAAAGTGGGGCAGCAGAGTATAAATTAAATAATCCAATGAATTCTGCCCTGATAAGGCTGAGCTGGAGACAGGGAAGCAGTGATGGGGCTGTGTGCACAGCTGGAGAGAGTGACAGGGTCACTGCCCATAACTTAGGCCTCGTGTTGCATAGGACACTAGGCCTTGGCTATGTGAGTGAAACAGAACTAGGGTGCTGGGTGACCTGCTTCCTACCCTCCTTTAGTCTTCAAGTCTCTTTATATCATAGTCTGTCACTCACATTGCACTGCTGTTGTGACTGTTTCCTTAAAAGTATAGCACACATTAATATATTTATCAATGATATGCTAAATGGGGTGAACAGTGAAATGGTGACATTTGCAAATGATACAAAATGGTTGAAGTCAGCTAGGTCTGCAACAAACTGCAAAAATTTACAGAAGGATATCACAAAACTGGGTGACTGGGCTGTATTAAAATGGCAGATGAAATTCAGTGTTGAAAATTGTGAAGTGATGCACATCAGAAAAATAGTCCTAACTGTACATATACAATACTGAGGTCTAAATTAGCCATTACCACTCAGGAAAAAGAGTCCAGGGCAATAATAGATAATTCACTGAGAACATCAGCTCAATGCATAGCACTGATCAAAAAGACAATTGATTATGGGAACTATTAGGAAAGAGGTAGTAAATAATCATTATGCGACTACCTAACTCCATTGTGTGTTCAGTACTTTGTGCAACTCTGATCTCAAAAAGGCTAGAGTGGGAAAAGATACAGAAAGGGGAACAAACATGATCAAGGTCACTAATGGTTTCCACTGAGGAGGGACTTAAAAAATGAATATCAAAAAATAAGACATGCCATACTGGGTCAAACCAATGCTACGTCTAGCCCAGCACTGGGTCTCTGACAGCAGCCACCTTCAGTTGCTTCAGAGAAGTGCACAACAGGTCATAACGGAGTGATCCATTTCTTGCTGTTCACTCCCAGCCCCTGACCAGCTCAACCAGTAGCCTTTTATGAACCTATCGTCAACAAGAGGCTAGGGCTCTTCAGTTTAAAAAGCAGACAACTGGGGAGGAAGAACGTGGTAACAGTACATAAGCTCATGTCATGACTGATGTAGAGAGAAAGTGAATTGGAAGTTGTTATTTACCATTTCTCCTAATAAAAGAACTAAGGGTCCCTAGGTTAAATTAACAGCAGATTTAAGATAAACAAAAGGAGGTATTCTTGCCCATTGTGCACAAATGATCTGTTTAATTCAAACCATGGGACATCATGAAGGCCAATAGTTTGGATCCCATCCATCAGTGATCATTTAGCCAAGATGGCCAGGATGTCCTCTAAACCTTTGACTGCTGGAAGCTGTGGGTGAACAGAAGATTAATCACTCCTTATTTTCCCTGTGGCTTACTCTGAAACATCTGGTACTGGTCACTCTTGAAGACATAATACTGGACTAGAGGGTCTATTGGTCTGACCCAAATAGGAACTTTTATGCTCCTGTCAGCCCTTCCAGCACCTCCCTCAAGCGTGTGTCTCATTGGCTGTCTTTGATTGGTCTCCTACACCATTTTCACAGGATTTAGCAAGAGAAATAGCAACTGCTGTATTCGTTCTTCACAGCCTGTAGGAGAAATAGTTTGATTGGATTCCAAGTTATTTTCTGTGTGTCTCTCTCTTTTTCTCTGTGTCTGCATGGGAAGCAGCTATTAAGAGGAAAGCTGTCAGAGAACTGAATGCAATTTAGGCCTTGGGTTCCATCCCAATCTGAGGTCCAGCTCAGAAGTAGTAATTTGTTCCTAGCTAAAAATTCATCTTATTTTTCCAAACCAGAAATTAGTTTATGCCTGCAAATCCCTGTATAATGATAACTAACTACTCTATTTACTGTATCTGGATAACCTTATTATCCAGATAAGTGTCCAGTTTGTTTGTTTTCTGGGGTTTGGGTGTGTGGTCCCCCCCTCAATCTTTTACAAACCCTGTTAATCTCTCCCCTCTCTTCAGATCCCTGCAAAAAAATTACTTTCCCCCCACTCCTCAAGCAGGAGCCTGTTTCTAATTATTGCTTTTTCAGTGCCAGGTACATTGCTGGTGCTATATAAATACTAAAGAATAATAAATAATCTCTTAAACTCAAGGATATCTTGTAGAAATGAATTCCACAGAATAATTAGGTTTTGTATTAGTTAAAAACACGCCCCCCCAAAAAGAGAACTTTAGAAATACACAAAGGAATGTTTTAAAGCAGCACACATTTGGCAGGGTGCAGAGGACAAGGTATCATGGGGGAAGAGGGACCCCACACTCTAGCGCAAGCATACATTTCGAGCTGTGCCTATCTCTGGTGCGAGTTACAGAGGCACAGACTCTCAACGTATGCCTGTGACCCAAGACCAATATAATTATTTGGCCTCATACAGCAAGGACATATAAAGTATACATGAACCTACCTTCTGGTTTTAAAATCTACTAACCTATTGCCTCAGGGTTGGGGGTGCTGAAGTGGAAAGGAGTCTATGCTCCCAAAATATAGAGCAGGGGTGGGGAACCTCAGGCAGGAGGGCCAAATGTAGCCCACAGCAAGTTTGTATGTGTTGCCTTTCCAGTTCTTGGATCCAGTTCCTACCTCCAACCACTGAAAAACTGAGTTCAGGGTAAGGAAACAGAGACCAGGGTGTTCACACAAGAATAAAGGACAGATCCATGGCATAAATCCATGATCTGAGCCCTACTTTTATTGAGTACACCCCATAAGCACTTGTGGCCCCAACTTGTATGTGGCCCTCTGAGCTTGTACTAATTTTCAAAGTGTCCCCTGGGACTGAAAAGGTTCCCTACCCCTGATATAGAGGGAAGAATACACAGTGGGGTATGAGATACAGCGAGGTGGGGTACATTGCCAGAGTAAGGGAGATGTGATGGAAGTGAAAGGGCCCAAGGTCTTCTTATGTTGGCGCAAATGGGTTAGAGTTCGGGCAATATTGCTGTGGTAGAGAAGACACCTGGGGGGAAGGTATTCAGAATATAGGGTCCTGGGTAGAGAGGATGGAGCACTGGGAAGGTGGCTCAGGACCCAGAGTGGAGAGCCACCAGCTGGGAAAGAAAAGCCGGTTGGCTGTAAACGTATTGGTCTCAGGTCTTGGGGAAGCGTGTGAAGGGGGATCGGTAGCCCTACAATGGCTGGGGAGGGAGGGAGCACATAGCCCTGGCATGGAAGGCAGTGGAGGTAGGGAAACTGGGGCTCTCCACTTGGAGTGGGGGCAGAGGTGCTGAATAAGGTCTGCAGTCCCAGGGACTAGGAGGAGAGTCCCGGGAAGGGAGATGGAGCACTGCGAGAGGAAGGGCCTAGGGCACAGAAGAACCCAGCGGAGCAAGGCTCACGGCCGCCTCGTGGATTTTCATCGAGGAAGCTTGGGGGCAGGGGGGACAGCGAGGCTGTGCCCGGTCCCTGCGCGCTGGGTGGCGGCCTCCGAGAAACTTCCCCTGCGCCTGCCAGGAAACAAGCGGCGCTCTCCCAGTTAGCTCAGGCTCCGAAGGGAACAGGGGCCGCCCACTCTGCACGAACCCCCGACTTCCCGGGCAGCACAGCAGCTGACGGTACGGGCTGGGCTCACGGGGCCAAGTCCAACAGTACGGGGACGCATCCCTCGGCCGCAAAAGATCCAGGCGTCCCGATCGCCGCCCCTTCCGCCTCTACCCCCCAGGGTGTAGGCTCCGTGGGCCTCGATCCCCCCCTACTCCCTAGGATGCAAGCTTCGTGCCTCCCAATCCCGCCCCCCTCCTGGATGCAGGTTCCGTGCGTCCGGTCTTGACCTCCCAACCCCATGAAAGCTCTGTGCAACACCCCCAATATGCGGACTCTGTGCACCTCAATTCCCCCCCCCTCTCCCGATGCACCGAGCTCCCTGCGTCCCCCCCCTCTCCAGGCTGTGCACCCTGCTACCCCCCACCCCTAGATCCAGGTTCCCTGCGCCCATTCCCCTTCTATCCAAGATGCAGAATGTGTCCCGATTCCTCCTCTTCTGGATGCAGGCGGCGCGCCCTGCCCCTAGATGCAGACCCCATGCGCCCCAGATCCCTCAATCCCCTAGATGCAGGCTCCGTGCGCCCATGCTCTCCTCCCTGCCCCCTAGATGCAGGGCCCGTGCTCTGCCCCCTAGATGCAGGGTCCGTCCGCCCGTGCGCTCTCTCCTGCCCCCTAGATGCAGGCTCCATGCGCCCCCGCTTCCCCCAAACCCCTAGATGCAGCCCTCCGTGCACCCCAAATCCCCCACCAGTCCCCATAGATGTAGGCTGTATTCGCCCGCATCCGCCTCTTCCAGAATACAGTCTTCACGTGTCCCGAGCCCTCCCCCTCTGGGGTATAGGATGGATCCATGCGCCGGTTCCCCGCCTCTGCACTTAGAATACAAGGTCTATATACCCCGATTCCTCCCTCCAAGGTGCAGACAGGCTTCCTGCGTCCAGTCTCCTCGTAAATACGGGATCTCTGCCTCCTGAATCCCCTCGCCCCGGATGCGGGCTCGTGCTCTCTCTTCCTCCAAGGTGCAAGCTCCATGTGCCCTAGTCGTCCTCCCCCCACCCCCATCTCGGGTATGGGTTCCGTGCGCCCCGTCTCGCCACCCAACCCTGCCCACCCCCTTCGTGCGAGCTCGTGTGCCTGGGTGGGTCCTTGCGTGGGTGTTTCGGGGGCGCGGGAGCATTGGGGCTGGGAATGCAGCGCACCGTCTGCTATTTCCTTCCTCGCAACACCCTCTTCCCAGTATGCTGGGGTAGAAGTTCCCCTTCACGTCTCCCTCCATCCCCCGGCCCTGGCTGCGGAACCCCCTCTGCCCGGGCGTGGAGCTCCCGCCCCTCCTTAGGGTGTGGAGTCTGGTTCCCCGCCCTTGTCCGGGTGTGGAGCCCAGTCCGTCGCCAGTGCGACCTTGCCCGGCCCCTCCCCGGGTGTGGAGCTCCCCCTCCCCGGACCGGGCTGTGCTGGGTGCGGAGCCCCCTCCCTCCAGCTCTCGTTCCCTCTCCGGACTCGGCTGGCTCCGCGCAACTCCCCCCTCCCCGTGCGGGTAGGGCTGGACGCGGTGCACCCTGGGAGCTGTAGTCCCCAGGGCAGGGCCCGGCATCCGGGGGAGCGGGGGCGGCGAGGTGGTGGGACTACACTTCCCGTGAGGTCTCGCGGCGGTGGCTCGCTCTCGCCCTCACACTCCGGCTGCTGCTGCCAGTGTCTCCGCCGCCACCGCCGAACCCTCGCTCGCAGCGCCCAGTGTCCGACCCACCGTCGCCTCCTCGGGCAGGGGCCCGGCCCGCAGCCCCGCTGCCCGCCGGGACCCGGAGCAGGTGCGTGTCCCCTCCACGGACGCCTGGCCCCTCGCCCCGGGCACCCCGGGCCCGTGCGTCCCGCACCCACCGCCGGGGGAATCGGACGGACAGAGCGGGCGGGCGGGCGGCCCGGCCGGGGTCTCCATGGAAACCGACCCCGGGACCCCTTCAGAGCAGTGGCGAGTGCGGGGTTTGGGCGGCGACATCTGGAGCCGGACGGGACGGGGGAGTGGGGACGCCATCCCGGGCGGACGGTGACAGCGAGTCCTCGCGGAGAGCTCTGCGCTGCTGCTTGGCCCTTCCCCATGGTGCCCGTCTGGCTTGGCGTCCCGCACGCAGCTGTTGCGCGCCCTGCCTGTCACCCCGCACCTGCTACCCCCGGGGGGACCCCGCTTCCCCAGGGTAGGAATCTTGCGGCTCCGCAGCGCATGTGGACTTTGGCTCCACAGCCCCTCACGAGCCCTACCTGGCTGGTCCCTTGCTCGCCAGGCGTTGGGACTGGCTGCGGAGTTCCCTGCGCTTGGTTAGCGCAGCACGGAGTTGCCCCTTATCCCTAGCGCAGGGGTTGCGCAGCGAGTCTGGGATCCTCGCCCGGCCGGACCTTAGAGGAAACGGATCTGTGATCTCCCCCGAGGAAGGGGGACAGCAGCCGGGTCCCTGCTAGATGCTCTTCTCGGGCTTCTGACGTATTGCCAGCGAGGCCCTGAGTTGGGTCGAGTTTGGTCTCTTAGCAATTCCTGCAACTTCTAGGGCTTCACGCTCTGTGACGAACAGCAGGAAATGGAGTGTCCTGGTGTCCCATCTCCCTGCGGAAAACATTAGCACCCTAACCTCTTCTCGCACCCAACCTCACAGTAGAGTTTGCCATCTGTTGGGAAAGATGGTGTCCATTCCTCTAGAAGCATTAACATAAGAAGGGAGGACAGTTCATAAGAGACTTCTCACTGGGAAACCCAGTGTGCCTGCTTGAGAGAGGTTATTTCTAATTGTGTTATCCTGGTGCCTAAATATTCTGGTTAGGATTAAATGCAGGACAGTAATGCAGAGTAAGTAAGTACTTGCCCCAAAGAATGTACAGTCTATACTTAGGTAAAGGGGAGTAAGACACTGCCAATGAAATGGGCTTCCTCTGGCAGAGCGCTCTGTGGATTTGGCTGCTGGAAGAAGTGATATACAGCTCAGCAACAGAGTTGGGAATAGAACCCAAGTATCTGGTGCCCTGTCTATCAGGCCATGCCCTACTCAATGTAGGCCTTGCTTTCCCTAAATCTAAGCAGTTGAGTCAGCACCTGGGTTCTTGTGGGAGAGGTGAGGAAGCTACATAAGTAATCTGCAGGGAGGAAAGTGATGCCACTGCCAAAACACTTGCATGCACAGGATTGGCATTACTTTCACTTTGCTTTTCATGTTGATTAATGGTTTTCTACAGGTTTGGGGGGTTCTGGGTACTAGGGCTTGTTGTATGGTGTATTCCAAAAGAACACCAGAAGTATTCAGTGAGGATGTTATGTCTAGTGCCTGCCGGGACAGTGAGACTCACTGAGGAGCAAAATGAGACTTCTTTAACGTGAGCAACTGGGCAGACTTATAGCATATCCCACACAAATGGTGTGCAAACCTTGATTCTTCTGGTGACAGGAGCTATACTGAGAGCACCTTGTGAGAGATTCCTCTGGAATAATAGTGAAGGGGAGTCTTGGGTTATGGTCATGCATTGTTTGGACCTTTCTCGCCGTGTACGGTCCCATTGAAGTTGGGACATATGGTTCTGCCTGTATAGATTTCTTTTCAGGTTTAAGACCATAGACGGTAACTATGTTGTTCAAACTCCCTCCTGCCCACCCCCCATTCCTCTGGTCGTTGCAACCACCAGCTCAGTTCCACAAGTGTTGGTGCAGCATTTTTAAATACCATGTCATTTTACCGTGCTGAGAATAACTGTGGAATTGTAGAAAACAGAATTTTGCATCGGCAGAAAGATATGTATGAATGGAAGGGGCTAAAACTGAATTAGGAATGAAACTGAAGCTTTGGAATAGCTAAAAAAGAATCCTAAAATGTATGATATTTTCTGTGAACTTTTAACAAAGATTTACCAGTGTTTTTAGGATTTTTGCCTGTTTTGTTTTTAAAACCTACCAGTCTGTTGTGGGAAGCTTCCCCACAGAAAACCTTTCTCTGTTAGACTGTGAGGAGCAACTGAGAGACTAATCATCACTAGGGATGGAGATGTGCTATGAACTCATTTCTCAATTTGTTGGAACCTTTTCTAGTTTAAATGGGGATAGATTTTATATTGCACACTGCCAGTGTAGTATTTTGGTCACTCGTGCTTAAAGTGTTACTGTACCTTTAAAATGGCATAAGCAGATACATGAAGGCAAAGCTTAGCTTAGCTCAGCACAGTGGCAGCCAGGGGGTCTCTGTAGACATTTGCTACGTTAGGCAGCTGTGGGGAGACCCAAGTTTAGTTTGGATTATTTTGCACTCTGAAGGCCAATGATGTGCTGCACCTACTGAAGCTTGTGGTAGATGTATCCATGCTTACTTCAGGCCTGAATTTGTTCCAGGTCAGTAAGGCCTTATCAGCTATGTAGTTTCCAAAGTCTGTATTGATAATAACATGACCAAAATAGGGTAACATGGTTTGCATCCATGCTACATTTTTTAAAACCGGTTTTGCTTACTGGATTCAAGAGCTGCGTGAGATCCTCCCTGCAAATGATCATCTGATTCTGTTCCAAGTCTTTAATGTTGGTAGTTTGTATGAAGTGTGTGTGGATGAGGCTGAAATTCTTTTAGAACGTTTTTCGAAGCTCTTTGCATGTGTGGACTGCACTACAAAGGGAAACTGCCCTCTTAAAGATTGTATTATTGTAAACAACCATAGTTCTTTTCCTGTGTTGCTAGCAGTATGGAAGACTGAAAGAGATCCAATAATCCAGTTTACTTTTAACTTTTGATGCTGTTTGTTTCCTTTCTGCCTTTCTCTCAGCATCAATGAAAAGCAATGAAGTCAGTTTAAGTTTTGTTAGTCACTTTCACACAGGTTCTCAAAGTTGCAATGGCCGAGTTGTATCCAATGTACATCTTCATTTGTTCAAAACCGACTATTTCCACTGAAATTTTTAGTATTGGAAACATTTGTAGGTTTTGCCATTGACTTCAATGGATGGATGATTGAAGGACATAATGGCAAAACTCCTGTTGTTTTTAATGATGGAGGATTGCCCTGCTAATGTTGGGAAAGTATCTCCTGTGAAATTGTTTTCAGGGTCAAAGTGTACCTCTTGTTAAGATTTGATAGTATCCCCATATCCAGTAAGTAGTACAGCACTTTAAAAAGTGATCATACGTTCCTTTTGATAGTCCTTGCTATGTATGACATGAGAGGCTGGGAAATCAGAAGTCTGGCAATTCCCAATAGTTTTCTAGCCAAGGCAGTTCACTAGGGTGTTCTGTTTTGACGAAACAGTGTCCAAGATGTCCTGCTTTGAGAATATGGTGTCTAATGGTGCTTCATGGGGCAAAGAGGAGGGAGCATAGTAAGGCAAAGTTTATAGTGTTTTTAAAGTACCTGAACTCTAGCTGGTGTGAAAATAATGCCTTGGCTAGACTCGGAGGTATCTCCAATGGCTTAGCCTGCATTGTGGGTTTGCCAGTTGCTGCTATCACTGCACTGATGCAATGTCCAACACTGACAAAGCCATAATTTGCCCCAATGCGTGTGCTGCACCATTGCAAGTATCAGGCCCGCATGTAACTGGGCCAGATCCTGGAGTGGAGGCTTTTTTCGCACTGAGAATTTTTAAATGTCAACCATTGGTGCACTCTGGCTGCCAATATTTGACTGTGGTGACATCTGGCACGTACTATAATGAGGGTTTAAATGAAACAGTGGTGATAATCCTGATAGCTGGTCTAGGTTAACTAACGCTTGCACACATGCTACAGCAGAATCCTCTGGGAGGCACAGGGTTTAAAGAGAGGGAAGTTATACCAGGATTACCCCGGAACCCTCTGTCCACAGAAACTGCTTGCCATTTATCAACATATATTATTTGCCCCTGCCCCTTCCTCCCACCCATGTTTGTGTAAACTGAGAAATCATTTTCTGGCGTCCTGGAAAATGCCAGAATTCTCAGGGCCTTGATTGAGACGAACGAGTCAGCTCACACCTCTGAGTTATTATTTTAGGCTGTTTACAGGTTTGGAAGGAATCACTGCAAAAATTCAGACTCATGGCTTTCATGGTTGTCTCTGCAACCCTCAGGGTTGAAACGTGCATTTTGTTTTTTAAGAAAGACAAGCAAAATGACAGGGCAAGAAAAGGGGAGAGTTGTCTGAGATGTTTGACCCCTAGGTTGAGAACCCTTACATAGAACACATCAGGGATGGACCTTGTGCTCAATTCTGTCTGCTGCCTGTATTGACAATAAAGTTTTGAGGATGGAGAAAAGGCATTGGGGTAGAGAAATGGAAGGAGTAACAGTGGTGATGTGGGGAGTGTTGAAGGGGCAGTGGTCAGTACCATGAGAATCTTCCCCAAAACCCAGGGATGCTTGGCCATGGTTTCTCCCTCTTACCTTGAAATGGCCATACTGTCTGATCATTCGCCAATTCCTGTTTTGCAGTCCTAACCCCTCAGTTTTTTCCTCTGCTCACTCTTTTTAACTCAGCAGTGTGGCAGGTGGAGAATTCTCTCCCAAGAAAAAAGTCTGCTTCTGGCATCTTCCTGTGATTTTCTCTGAAATCTAGACCTTAGTCTACCTGAATTATATTTTATTTCTCGACCTTTGAATTTCTTGCTTCCTTCTCCAGGTTAGCATCCTGATTTCTTTCTCTTTTTGATTCTTCATTTCCTGGGAAATGCCTCTGGCATGTGTCCCAGGTTCTCCTTAGGAAATAGAGGCCAGTAATCCCTGTGCAACGCCCATCTCTGTCATTTCATCCTTCTAGAGGCCTTGTTGCTTCTGTCACTGACCCTTTCTTCTTCCTGCATTCAGAAATGTGTTTTTTTTTGCAACTGCTTGTGAAATCTTGCTCTCAGCTTTCTCTTCTGGCATCTTAAATTTCAAGCCACAATGATTCTGCCCCATCTGTGCTTCCCTTGAGGTTTCTTAGCTCAACTTCTCCCCAAACTTCCTCTTCATCTAGTACAGTGCTATACTTTTTCTCCCCAGGTCTCACATGGGCTTCTCTAGGAGTGCTCCTCTTGCTGCTATTGGCTTTGTTTCAGTTCAGCACAGGAGGGTGACTTCCCCTCTGTGTAACTTGTCTGTTCTGTTGTTTTCTTGGTGTTCTTGCATTTCTTTCTGTCCTGTTCCTGAGTCACTTTTTTTCACTCTGGGGTTTGAACGTGTTCCAGGGTTGCTAGCACGTATGATTTTTATCATGAAGCTTCCAGTGTTTGGTGTTTTTCTTCAAACTCTTAGCTTCTGGATTCTGATACTTTACAGAATAATCTTTCGTTTTTAATTAAAAAGTCAGCTTCTAGCCCCTCATGGTTGTGGAGAGAAACTTGAAAACATGATCCCTAAAGGCTCAAAAATCACAAGGCAACTAAACAGACTTGTCAGTTGCTGTTCAAGAGTATATGATTTTTAAACCAATGTCATGATTACAGTATGCTTGGGGTTGCTTATAATGCTGTTCTCCTTTCTCGCTGTGTGTCTTGCTGCACCCTCTTCCTTATGTTTTATTTGCTTGAGCTGCTGCTTCTCACCACCTTTGTCTGCTCTGACTCTGACCTGTGTTTTGACTGACTCCTACTCTATTACTTTCTAGAGAAAGTAAGGTTTGCCATGTTGGTCCCAAATACAGACAGTAGAGACAAAGTAGTAAAGTGATATATTTTATTGGACTAACTACAGTTGGTGGAGGTATGCAAGCTTTCAGACCTCACAACATCCTTCATCAGGCAGGTCCTTCTGCCTAACAAAGGAGCCTGTGAGGTCCAAAAGCTTGTATACCTCCACCAACTGTAGTTGGTCCAATAAAAGATATCGCTTTACTACTTTGTCTCTATTGACTACTTGTTTCACAGGGTTGTGGGATACTCTTCCCCCTGCCCTCCCCATGTGTTCCAAAGGAGTCCCAGATACACTCCACTGAGCTCCAAAGCCCTTTTGAACCAGTTTTAGGGGTGTTGCTACCAGGCCCTAAGCATGGTGACAGCAAATTTTGAACTGGCAATCTAATACCTCAGATCTATCTATCCTTTTACAGTTGGCTCCGTTGTGAGTTGAGATTTAATGCTTGCTGCATGTGACTTCATCTATTGAGAAAGAGAAACATATAAGAATTTGTGTATAACACTTGTCCCTCAATTTTCACCTGCTCTTCTAAAGATGCTATTCACCTTTGACACCATGTGTTTAAGATTTCTCAGAATCAAATTTCTATGCGACGATGTCTCTGTCCTCCTGAATCGCTCTTGCGCAGACTGACTGACCATGCACTTCAGATCGTGCACTTCAGATCTTCAGTGCTTTCTCTGAACCATTCATTCTCCTGAGCGTTGGGTCTCAAGCAGCATCCCTGTTTGCAATATGCTTAGTGAGCCAGCATGACTGCAATGGATGGACATATACCCATCTCTGAAGGGCCCGAGCCAGGGGACACTGCACCATAGTCAGTTTGCAAATATCAGGTCTTCTCTCAGAGCTCCAGTACCTTCACACCAGCACTGAAGTAAAGCTAGTGGTGAAAACAATGTGAAGTTTGCCAGTCAGTGAAACAATCTATTTTCAGGCTCCACACACACTCAGCATTCGTTCCTGTGCAAAAAAACCTCCTCTCACGTGGTTGCCTGAGCAGTCGCTATGCCATTACCTCAGCCGGTTGGGTGCTGGCTAATGAAGTAGTTAGTATGTCACCTTCTGCATACTTGTCCCATCAGGGAAGTTCAACTCTGTAGGGGAGCAGGAATGGGGTGGTTCATCAGGGCACTGCAGGGGAGTGCTTGAGGCTATTCCTGAAGTCTTGGCTAAGTTTCTCTGAGATTGTGTCCCGTATGGAGTTTTCAGAAGAGTAACTGACCTTCATTTATTTGCTAATGCCAATAGTGAGGCCCTGCGCAAGTACTGAATACTGATTTAGAGTGGCTTTTCCCAGTTAGGTTTAACTTGATTAGGAACAGGTTAGGCTTAACTGGGGAAAGCCATCTTTAATCTTCAGCAATAGTGTCTGCACAGGGGGATTCATTTGGGTAACCCACTCCATGCTAACTCATACGGGCTACTTGAAGCAAAGTGTTAGCCTGAGTGTAAGTCACACGTCATGTGCCCTTGCCTCCTGAGAGCATTCCTCCCCAGGCAGACTGTGTCAGCAGCAAAGAAATTACTCTGCAGGTGAGGATGAGGCTGCTGTGTGTTTGCAAACAGTTTCTTCAAACGGTTCTTCGGACACACAGCTTATTTCCTTGGTGAGCTCCCCAATAAGTACAGCTGTGTGGAACATCCTGGGAAGGGTGTCTGATGCTTTGTGTTGGCTTTGCAGGTGGAGTGGCCACACAAGCTCTAGCAGGTCCTGGTTGGTGGTGAGCGGCTGTCATGATCTCTACAGCACCTCTGTACAGTGGGGTGCACAACTGGCCCAGTGCAGAGCGGATTCGCATGTGTGGCCTCAACGAGGAGAGGTGAGGTGCGTGGGTGGCTTGTGCAGGTGGGAGGGGCTGGTGACAGGGACCAGAGAGGCCAGAGACAGAAAAAACCTCTTTCTTTTTGGAGCCAACACAGAATTGTTATTTACTGTTTGTTTTCTGAGCCCTAAAGGAGAAAGGGGGCAGGAAACAGACTCCCATACAGTAGTCATGAGATCAGTCCCTCCCATGTCCAAGGGGGAGAATGTCCCAGTACTGGCAGGTGAACTGTAGGCAAGAACTAGTAGACATGGGAATGCAGTCCTGAGCTGCTGGGGAGGCTGCTTGTGATTTTGGTGCTCCCACTGTAGCTTTCTTGCAACGTGGTTTGAGAAATGGGAGTGGGACTGCAGAGGGCAGAGAACTGAACGTTTCCAGTGGTTGGGAGTGGGAGTGCTTTTGCTGGGTGATGGAACCCCATCCAGGGTATTAGGAAGTGTTAGCAATGAGGAGCCAGGAACTGCTCCTTGCAAGAGTCTGTCCGTTCCCTGACTAGACAGTTCTCTCCCAGCTTGCCACAGTGGCACCTGCTTGCTCCTTCCAGTACCCTTAGGTTACATCCACACCAGAAGTTTATGGAGCAGGAGGGTGTTAGGTCACCACTCTCTACCTGCTTCTCCCTGATGTGTGTGGATGTCCGCGAGGGCAGCTTTATTTCTATTTAAATAGGGGAGTCGTTTCTCTGCTTCTCTCCTTTTCCGACCTTCCAATGCACCATCAATGGTGACTAATTAAGTGTATTATTTAGATTTATTTAGTTAAGTATATTATTTAGATTTTATTTAGGTATAATTTTATATGTTGTTTGCCGCTCCGAGTGGCCATGGTGCGGGAGGATCCGGGGTAAAAATGTATTAAATAAGTAAATAAATAAATACAGTTGCTTCGCAAAGATGCTGCTGTACCAAGAGGAGTAGGGTGCTGTCGTGCTCCTGGTGATGGAGCTCTGCCTGGCCTGGGTTGCCAGCCATTGTTCTGTTTCTTACTCCGAACTCCACACTCCTGGTTAATGCTTGAGTTTTGGGGACTATTCTCTCCTGTTGTGGGAGCAGACGAAGGGCACAGGTACCATCAACACACTTTACAAGAACCAGCCGCTGTGGAAGCACAAGTCAGATGTGCCACAGGAAGATGTTGTCATTGGGCCAGTTCTTCCTGGCTCAGCCCCAAGGCTGGCTGGTAGTTCCGCCTTTGCCAGCTCAGTGTCAGAACAGGACAGTTACCTGTTCCAGGGAGAAGCCTGCTTGTTCTGTGCTGTGTGACCATAGGCAAGCTCCTTCACCCAGGTTAAAATAATAATTTAGTGTGGATTTCTTAAAGAATAGCAGCAGGAGAGCATGGGGTGTGGAAAGGTGTGGGATTGGTGTATTTACCACCATGTGTGGCAAGGCTTGCTTTCGGTCAGGGAAATAAGGGTGTCTGATCTGGAGTGGGTGCAATTGGCCAGTGAGGGCTTCTGGGCTCCCTATACCAGCATGTTGAGACTGAATGTCGTCGTCTTTTTCTTCTTCTTTCTAGCATGTGGTTTCAGCAACTGCACTCCTTTAGGGGGTTGTCTTGGGCTGCTTAGGGGCCTCAGTCCTGGGCCTTGGACATAGTAGGCTCACAGGGAGGAAGGAATTGGACTACTTGGTCGCTGGGCTGGGCAAGGCAAAACTAGAGTAAATCATCATAAGCAGAAATCTGAATCAAGATGTTAAATCTTGTCTCCACTAGCTTTTCTTTCATTCAGCTCTCAGACTAGAATGCCCATGGCAAAGGCCTGAGGGAGAGCGAGCATGGCAAGGGGCCTTGCCCTCGACTTCTTAGGACACTGAATGTACTGGGTACCATGCTTCTTCCCGAACTCCCTGCAAAACCATACAAAACAGCCTTGTTTCGAATGCCATAATTCCCTCTCCTGTCCTGGTTTAGGCCTCTCCCTATCCCTTGGGTGTAAGGTTGCCAAAGCCTCTTCCACCAGATCCCTTTTTCTGGAGATGATCACAGTCTCTGCTCTGAACTCTCACTTTCATCCTGCGAAAACTCCTTTGCCCCTGTTTGAAGGCAGACAAGCACTGCCTGGTATGCTTTCTTGGGCAACCTGTTGGGGAGGATGCACAACTTCTTTTGAGCCACCCCGAGTCGCCTTTGAACAAGAGGAGCGGGGTAGAAATATTTATAATAAATAATATATAAACTATGGGTAAATGGTGTATACACTGAATTTTCCCCCAAGTGTACATGGGATGCATGTTCACTTCTGCAGGAAATCCTGGGGTAACTCCAGTTTTCCTGTATATGAGTCCCTGGAAAAAAACTGGAAGCAATCTCCTATCCCAGAAGTGGTGAGCACTCCTTGGGGTAACTTAAGCAGTTTGCGCGGATGTAGCCACAGGCTTGTGGGTGACTCCAGTAGAATTTGAGCCAGAACTCCCTGTGTGTCTCCTACTCATGGCCCTGGATATCTTCTGCATAGGTGCTACTCCTTCCCCTACAGCTCCTACTCCCCTCCCTGGAGAATGGGTGTGTGTATCTGACTTTCCTACTAGCCCTGGGACTTTCTGACACTATGTGGCTTCATTTCCAGGGTTCATGTCCATCTGCACTGGACTCTCTGTGAAGTCAAGGAGGGTGGGGGAGAAAAGACAATCTTTTCCCTGCAGCAGCCACTTCAGGTTATCAGTTGCTGCTAGTTCCCTCTCTCCTCTGGGGGTGGCAGGGATAATGGGCCTGCATCTCATTGTGCCTCCCTTCTTGTCTGTGAACCAGGAGAGCACCACTTTCTGATGAGGAGTCTAACACCAGCAGCTCCCAGCACTTGGGGTCTCAGGAGTTCTGCGTTGGCAGCAGCCTTTCCAAGGTGAGTTCCTTGTACAGAGTGACTGAACTGGAGAGGGGAAGGAGATATATGGAGGAGTCCATTTCTGTCCAGGGTCCCTTCCACTGAGGACCAGACGCAGCACTGACTTGCTAGTCCCTTCTTTGGGCATATCTCTCTAGCTCTTCTGGAAGGTGCTGGCTCACCTTTCTGATGGTCCCTTTACTTTTTCTTGATGCAGGTGGAGCTCACAGCTGTCAATAGCGGTGGCAGCAATGCCCAGGGGCTTGATGCTGGTGGCAGCGTGGAGAAGACACTTGGGCCTAAGTTGGAAGAGCAGACACCTGATACTTGCCCAGAACCAGAGTGTGCTGGCAAGTCAGTGAGAGGCTCTGAAGAGCTGGACCCTCTGGCAAGCCAGGGAGATGACAGAGGGGTGGAGCCATTGGTGTTGGGAGCTGTGGAACTGGAGAGCAGCATCGCCGACTGTACCTGGCCATCTGCAGAAGTTCACAGTGACAAGCAAGCTGGTGCTTCTCCTGCCTGCCTTCGGCCTCCAGACAGTGAGCATGCTGGGCGAGAGAGGAGTGCTCACCCTGCTGGGGCACAAGGAGCAGCGGTACCCATGGAGGGGATGCAATCTGTGACTGCCACCAACTGCAGCTCCCTGTCCTCGACCGCAGCCACCTTCAGTTTTAATAGCATGTGTTTTCCCACAACTCAGGCCCCTGCTATGCAAAAAATGCCCTTGTCTTTTCAGCCTGGGGCAGTTTTGACCCCAAGCCAGCCCCTAGTATATATTCCTCCTCCCAACTCTGTGGCTACACTTCCCAGCCCCCTGGGGGTCTCCTCCACACTCACCCTCCCTGTCCTGCCTCCCTACCTGCAGGAGCGCTGCTTGCCTGGCATTCTAACCCCCTCTGAGTTGCGCTCCTACCCCTACTCCTTCTCTGTGGCCAGACCTTTGACTGCAGACTCCAAATTGGTGCCTGTGGAGCTGAACCAACTAAATTGCCCTCCTCCTTCAGGAGAAAGTGGCACCCAGGCTGTTCCTGGTCCCTCTGCCTGTACAGATGGCTCTCCCCTTTCACCCAGCCAGCCTTCCCTGGCTGCATCGTGTGGGAGTGCAGCTCCCCCATCGGGCACTGTCCTGCATGCCAAGGTCCCTGGCGCTCCAGAGCAACTTGCTCAAGGGGCTGTGGCTTCCTTTTCTCCCTTGAAGTCCCCCCCACAACTGGAGCGTGAGATGGTCTCCTCGCCAGAGTGCAGCGAGATGCCCCTTGATCTTTCCTCTAAGTCCAACCGCCAGAAGCTGCCTCCTCCGAGCCAGCGCAAGACTCCTCCCATGCCTGTGCTGACCCCTGTGCACACCAGTGGCAAAGCGCTGCTCACCACGGTCCTGTCCAAGTCCCAGCGTGTGTCACAGAACACAGGGGGCAGCATGACCTCGTGTCTCAGCACTGCCCCTCCCCTTGTTATTTTCCCAGAGTTCCTGCGCAACGGGGAGCAGGGCTCTTGGGTCAAGAACTCAACTGCGCTTATTAGCACCATTCCAGGCACCTACGTTGGGGTGGCCAATCCAGTGCCTGCCTCGCTGTTGCTCAGCAAGGACTCCAGTGTTGGTTTCAGCAGGGACCCACGGCATCTCCCCAAACAGGAGCCCATTTCCATCATTGACCAGGGAGAGCCCCGAGGCACTGGCCTGCCCTGTGGAAAGAAAGGCAGCCAGCCTAGTTTGGAGGGGCAGCAGGACCTGGCCAGACAATTCATCCATGGTAGAGTTGCCCCTGAGGCTCCGCTGTGCCAGTCCAAGGAACTGTCCGTCTGGAATCCTGGCCAGGGAAGCATCCACCCCCGATGTCTTGTTACCGGCAAGCCCTCCAGTCCCCAGCTTCTGCCAGTTGGGTGGTCTCCCTACCACCAGGCCCCTTTGCTTTCAATTGGTATTTCTACAACCGGACAGCTTCCCCCAAATCAGGTTGGCCCCTCTAAACAATCCAGTGCAGGTGAACTTCCCATTTTCCCCAGCATACAGCCCGCTGAGTCTGGCACAGCAGCCCACAAGACCCCTGAGGTGCAGCTGAAGCTTCCATCTCAGGAACTGGAAGCTCTGGGAAAGGGTAAGAACTGCAGGGCCTTACCCAAGTTCTGTGAGGAGCCCCTCAAACCAGTCCTCTTGGGCATAGCACCAGCTCTTCAGACCAATGCTACAGATGCAAGAGAGCTGAAGGGGAAATTGGAAAGTCCTTCTAGCAGCCAGGGGTGTGATGAGTTAGAGACTGACTCTAGCACTGAGAGCATCGTCCAGCCTGAGACTCCGCAAGGGAGCTGTAGCCGCAAGCAGCCAGGAGAGACAAGGCCTAAAAACCAAGTCCTGGCTGCCTATCTGTCACATGACCTGTCCTTAATGAATCAGGCACGCCTACGCATAGCCTCCGACCTGCCAGTCACACCTGTGGAGAGCCAGCGTAAGGAGCTGGGATGCAATACATCAAGGGAGCAGCCAGCTGCAGAGGCCCTGCCGTGCGCACACCAGGTCAAATTGTGCAGGGTCAAGAAGGAGCGAGTGGAGTGTGAGGTGCCATTTGCTTCTGCAGCTTGTTTACCAGCTGGTGCTGCTCCAAGAGGGATCCCTGAGACCAAACTCAAGGGAGCAGCCCAAATCAAACAGGAGGTTGGCTTCCACTGCAAGTCCAAGGGGCAGCACGATGGGCCGCTCAAGCAGGCCCGCAAAAGACCCAAGTTCAGAACCAATGACAGAGATGATGTTCCAAGCAAGATGGGGAGCCGGAACCTGCATGGCCAGAAGGTGGGTGATGGGCTTCCCGGGCAGGGAATGTGTGGCACGGACTTCACTGGATAGTAGGGTCGCCAGATATGCAAATTGTAGAGGACATGTATGAGAAATGCAGGTTGCAGGGCTACATTGGCACCAATGAGGCCCTGCAACCTGTATTTGTCATAGGTGTCCTCTAAAATTTACATATCTGGCCACACTACTGGATAGGTGCAAGAGGAGTTAGAAAGTAGGTTCAGGTTTTGGCCACTACAGGGCCTTTCTATCCACTTGCTTCTGTTTTCTCAGAGTTAGGTCCTTCAATTCCACATTGGAGGCTACAGGAAAGATGTGTGTGTAGGGAAGCCCAGGGTTAGATTGACAGAACTGATTGTGAGGAACACATAACAGGTCTAGCAGAAAGAATCCAAGGTTGGGAAATCAGGAGGCCTGTGGGTCATGATTGGGGGCCCTAGCGCTAAAGATCAGAATGTTGGAATCCTCTCTGACCACCTACTCTAGCATTATTATTATTATTAACAAACATTTATATAGCGCCAGCAGTGTACCTGGCACTTTACAAAGTAATAAAATAGACACGGTCCCTGCCCCTTGGGCTTACAATCTGAGAGACAGGAGCTGGGGGAGAGACATAGGAAGGGGAGCAGAGGGGTAGCATGACTAATGATGCGAAGGCCCAGTTTAAAAACAGAAACTTGGGGGATGGGGGGGGGATGGGACTGGAGATCTTCCTGGGTTTGTTTGTTTGTTTTGTTTGTGGTGGGTTTTTGTTTTGTTTTTCCTCCAAGGCCTGGTAAGGAACATTTTGGGGGGGGGGGGAATGGAAGCAAAACTGTTTCATACATGCTATGAACCAACATACCAAAGGAAAAGTCGGACTTATACTTTTCAAAACTATAATACTAACTGTTAGTCGTTATGTTTTATAGTATGGCTAGTTTTCTCTGCAGTTATTAAATTTATGCATACTCTATTAAAAGCAGTTGTCTGGTATTGTCACAATATTTTGGATACACCCAAATATATTAATTTCCCAGTTGTTTGTAGATACTACAAACATGAGTTTCTTTTGTATCTGTATGATAATGTTGGGGCAGGTCTATTTTACATATTATTTCTGAGCCCAAAGGATATAACCATGTTTGGTTATGTTGGTTATAACCATGTATTTCAATTTTTCCAAAATTTTCAGTTTTTAGGGGGTGGGGAGGAAAAATATATATTTTTTTCTCTGCCTGCAAGATTTCTGGAAATTCTACATCTCTAAGCATGACTAGGTTTGTATTTGTAGAGAGCTAAGGACTCCAGTGGGTTCCAGCTGAGACATTTCTTGGGGAGGAAATTATTAGAAGGGAAACATCCTTAGGAAAGAATTGGATAAAGTGTACATGGGAGCCAGTCCAAGCCAGTAGAGTCCCAGTTAAACAGGACATGCAAAGGTAGGTAGCTGAATACTAACGAATGTGTAACAAATGCTAGAAGGCTAAAAACCAAGGTGGGTGAACTAGAGTGCCTAGCATTAAGTTGCTATAATAGGCACCCTAGAAACATGAGGGAACGATGGTAATCAATGGGAGGCTGTAATAACTAGAATAAAAATATATAGTGGTGGGAGAGTCGTGCTGTATGTTAGAGAAAGCAGAGAGTTTAGCAGAGTAAACATTTCAAATGAGGAGCTATACCACAGAAGGTGTCTGTAGAAATATCAAGCTTTAACAGAAAGGATACAGCAGAAGAACTTCACTGTTGACCACCTGACCACGATCGTAACTTGAAATGCTAAGGGAAATTCGAGAAAAAGCTACAGACACCATAATAATGGGCAATTTCAGTTATTCTGTTGACTGAGCAAAAGTCTGCTCAGAGTCTGATGCAGAGATAAAACTTCTAGACACCACAAATAACTGCAGATAAATGAGTAAAAGAATAGAGTTGTTCTCTGTCTGAACACATGCTGTGTTGAACTTCCCCAGCTAGGCTTCTTTCTGGGTGTTAACAGGCATGTGAATAAGAATGTTCAAATTGAAATAGTGCACTTGGGGTTTAGGAAAGTCTTTGATAAAGTTCCACAGGCCCTTAAAATGTTTAAGTGGTTATGTGATAAAAGGAAGTATCCTTTCCTAGATCAGTAAATGGTTAAAAGCTAGGAAGCAAAGGGTAGGAATAAATGGTCAATTTTCACAGTGGTGAGAGGTGAAGAGTGGGGTGCACCAGGCGTCAGTACTGTTTGACATTGATCAATAATCGGAAGAAATTTGCAGATGGTATAAAATTATTCTAGCCAGCTAAGTCCAGAGCAGACTGCAAAACATTATGAGAGGATCTCACAACACTGGGTGACTGGCCAGTGAAATGGTAAATGAAACTCAAGGTTGATAATCTCAAAGTAATGCACATTGGAAAAAAATAATAATCATACATTGTATACTGTACACAGAGGGTTCTACATTAGCTGTTAACACTCAGGAAAAAGATCCTGGAGACACTGGAATCACCAGTAGTAGTAGGTTTATTTACAGCGTGTAGCCAAAAAAAGAAATCACTACCTCCGTGCAAGCAATGCTAGGAATGATTGGGAAAGAGAGAATAAAAATGGAAAATACCCTAATATAAATCCATTATTTATTTATTTTGATTAAATTTATATGCTACCTTTTCCCAGAGGCTCAGGGCAGTTCACAAATTGTAAAAATCTTAAAATCAATACAAAAACCTCCCTAAAATCCATACAATAACATCTCTCCATTTCCCCAACTTCAAAACTAACCCAGTCCCTTATTTTCTACCCCTCACCCACACTTTGAATACTGTGTGCAGATCTTGTTGCTCCATCTCAAAAAGGATAGAGTAGAAGTGGAAAAGGTGCAGAACAGGGCAACAAAGATGGCCAGGAACGGCTTCCATACAAGGAAATCCTTTAAATATGAGGGCTTTTCAGTGTAGAAGGTTGACTGCTGGGAAGGGGTGTTATAATAGTGGTCTATAAGCTCATGATTTGTGTAGAAAGTGACTATGGAACTGTGATTTGTCCTTTCTCCTAATACAATAAGTAGGGGGTACCCAGCGAAATTAATAGGCAGCAGGTCTCAAACAAAAGGAAGTGTTTTCGCACACAGTTGACATGAGGAGCTTGTTGCCATGAGATATCACAAAGGCCAATATAACTGGGTTCAAAAAACGATTTGACAACTTCATGGAGGATGGATTTATCAATGTGTGTTAGCCGGGGGCTGCACCTCGTGCTCAGGGTATTCCAAAACCTTTTTGACTGTGGGAGGGAGTGATGGGAGATGAATCACTCCTTAATTGCCCTTTGGCCTCTGCTACACTCTGAGGCATCAGTTACTAGCTACTTTTGGAAACCGACCATTGGTGTCCCAGCACGGCAGTTCCTACATTATTGCATCTGATTGTAACCAGTGTGTATCTTGTTTCTTTAGTGGCGGAAGCATCATGACGACCTGCATGAAATCAATAAGCGAGGAAGTCTGGGGTCCATGAAGGAGCACAGCAGCCTCCGAGTGAAGCGTAAGCGCAGGAAGCCAACAAAAGCCAAGTTTCCATCTCCAAGGCACCATGGGGACAGTCAGGAGGAAGGTAACATTGCCAAATGCAGGGTGCTAGCTGTTCTTCCTGAAGCCTATTTGTAGCATTGCCCATGTCCTTGAGAAATGCTGCTGCTTTGTGCTGCCTGTGTGGTGCCAGGCAGTAGCTCTCTCCTGGGCCCCGCTAGGGAGCTAGCTCCTGAATCCCAGCAGGGTTCATGGGTTCCAGACCCGGGTGCTGTAAATGGCAGGTTTGGATCCAGTTTAGGATCCAGGGGTAACATGGAACACTGCCTTCCCAAGACCAGCAGTGCACTTTATGTGCTTCCCCGATAGGAGGATTCCCCTGTTTGGCCTCTGGATGGCTGGGTAGTCCTCAGGGCTCTCCTCTCTCCCCAGGCTTCCTTGAGAAGAAACCCAAGAACAATTTCCGTGACTTCATCCCGGTGGTGCTGAGCAGCCGGACGCGCAGTCAGTCAGGTTGGTGACTGTGTGCTAGGCAACTGGGAGCAAGGAATGTCACTGGCCTGAGCCTGTGGCTGGCTCGTTGGGCTGGATTTGTACAGGGACCCCGGGGTAAAGAAGGTGAGGGTTCCTGTCCCTCTAACCCTTGTCACTCTTAAGGGCAAGAAGGTCATGTCTATGTGAGAGAAGTGTTTCCTTCCTGGAGAAATCTTATTCCAGGGATGCTGCTGTTGGTGTGGGGGCTTTTCCGCCAGCTACATGCATCTCGTGTGCTTATTCCTGCAGGAACTGCAGGTGGCTCTTCTGCTAACATGACAGGAGAGTGTGACGTGATTGACCAGGAGATCTTGCCACTGTTGGAGGAGGAAGAGGAAGCAGAAACCTCCTCCAAGCATCACAGACTAAGGAAATCCCACCGGACACCCCGATATCACACCTGCAGGACCAGAGACAGGTCTCTGTCAGAAAGGAGTAGCTGCCACTTGAGGAGAGCTCGGGAGCTGCCCTGGAGAGTGAAAGCACCAAGGCAGCTATGGGACATTGATGACATGGAGGAGGATGGCCACGTTAAGCGGAAGAAGAGGAGACGGCAGAAGAGCCGAAAGTACCAGACTGGCGAGTACCTGACTGAGCGAGAAGAGGAGGAGCATGCAAGCTATTGCCACAGGAGACGGAAATCTAAAGCAGGTACTGGGAGGTGGGGATCGTGACATTTGAACCTCTCCTACGTGCGATTGTTGTCCCAACACTGTTCCTGGAACCTGTATCTAAGCCCCAGACCACTGGAGTCTATAAGCTACAGGTTGTGCTGTCCAGAGACCAAACCAGGCTGATCCCACCTCAGCACTGAGCTGCTGCCAGAGCAGACTAATTTCCTTGGGACACGCCGCTTGCAGATGGGGCAGAGAGCCCTATGTTATCTGACACTAAACCAACCCACCCTTCAGGTCAGGCTGGAGCTGGGGATCAAGCCACTTAGGCAGATGGGGCTCTTGTCAGGGTAGGAACCAAAGGTGGACAAAGTTCCCAGTCCCAAGAGCTGCACACCAAAACTTTCATATTGCCAAGAGCCATGAGATGCACTACATCAGTCACACCTTCCCCCAATCCTGGGGGATGGGGAAACATAGCTTCCCCCAAATCCATCCTCCACCTTTCACATCAAAGCTGTGGCTCCCATGCAGTCTGGTGAATTTGGGCAACAGCAGTAGCAGCACAAAGCATGCTTCCCCTGCTCCCATGTGGCTCCAGCAGTTGAAATGGTGGCTCGCCTTCTCTTGCTCCCGAGGGAGCCGCTTGGACATGTCCCCAGGCCACCACTTCGGACTAGAGCTGCAGTACAAGTGCCCAAGAGCTGCATGCTGCTCTTGAGCCACCATGTGCGCACCTCTACTAAACACACTTATATTCTGCTTGTGAGTTAAAGTAGTCATGGAGAATTTCATCCAACAAGAGTTCAAGGGAGGGTGATTTGACATCCAGGGGGCACAGCTGAATCGGGCGCAGGCAGCGGACTCCACCAGCTCCCAGGCTCCCATGCCCTGATTCAGCAGTGCTACCAATGACTTGTGTTCTGTGCTGCAATTCTGGGGTTGCAGAGTGACCCAGTCTGAATGTCTCTTCAATAGCTGATGGTACTAGTATGCTCACCTGGGATTGCTGTTCTTCCAGAGAAGACTGCCTTCCCACTCCCCAAAGAAAGAGTATGCAGTGTCACCCCACAGCTAGGCCTCTGCTTAGAAGCAGCTGCATGAGGAGACTGACTAGAGCTGGTCAGAAAACTTGGCAGATACTAGCATTTTTTAAAAATCCGAGGTTTTCCAGAAATATATTTATGATGAAATTTTTCATTTTTTGAGAATTCAATTTGAACTTTAAGGATTTTTCTGCTTCATTTTTTTGTTTTGACAACAAGGAATGGGATGGAGAGATGACTGAAGTAAATTGTGCCATGTGCTCCCTTTGGAATGCTATATTGATTTTTTTGTCATCACAATTGCAGGAGGGTGGGGATCATAGAGGGGTAATGACAGTGATTAGCAGAACATCAAAACTTCCTTAAGAGAAAAGACAGAAGAGGCTGCTCTGCTCACAGCAGAGGCTAATGAGAGTGGCCATGATACAGGTACATGAATGAGTGATAGAAGAAGCCATGCCAGACCCACGTGATGAGAGAGGCAGATATAAAGCACAGGGATATTAAAGTGTAGAAGTTAATACTTTTATTAGAGCCTTTTCCCTCCCAGGGGCCACTTTGAAAATTGTACAACCTCCAAGGGCCACCTAAGCCATTGGGAGTGCTTGAAGGGGTGTACTTTGGGCTTGGGAAGGAAGAGGAGGGTCCAGATCATGGATCTCTGCCATGGATCTATCCTCTGTTCTTGTATGCATGAACCCTCCTTTCTGCTTGCTTTCCTTAAGCTCAGTCTTTGGTAGGAACTGGATCCACAGGCCAGATTCAAGAACTGCAAAGGACCAAATAAAAATTAGCCACAGGCCACATTTGACCATCAGGTCTGAGATTCTCCACTCCTGCTCTATGTGCAGAACCTGTGAAACTCATAACTGCAGACATTACTGAGGCCAAGAGCTTAGCAGGATTCGGCAAACGGTCTTCTGTTTATCTGCATAATGAGAGCATCCAGTTCCATTAGAGCAGGATGAAAGGGCGGGTTAGCAGGGATCTAAACTCTCTTGTGTGAAGACACAAACCAACCTCTTAACAAGCTATTCCTTGGTTTGTGTCCTCTTGTGGCGCAGCTACTCTTGGCTATTGTTGGAGACAGGAGTGTGCTAGAGTGTGTTCTAGGAAGGCTAGGAAGTTCTAGTGTTCATTCAGTCCATCCTGTATAGAAAGGCCACACCTTTTTGTCAAAGCAAGTCTGTACATTATTGATAGTGAGAAATGTGCAGAGTCTACAGGTATTTGGAGTGTATTCTGTATTCACTGATAGCAGATATTTAAATCAGACTGAATCTGTTGGATTTGATGGAAGAGTATACCTGTTATGGGGCATCTGTTTGGAGTAGAGTCTAGGTGGCTTCTGGAATAGGCAGTTAAATATTTCACGCCCCTTACGGGCTTTTTCCTTTACTGTTCACTCAGGATTTTGAAAGTGGCCTAGTGCAAATCTCATAGGGTTTTTTCAGTTGATTTCCTTGTGTTCTCATCATATGAGGCCAGTGAGATGACTAGGGTCATCCAGAGGGTCCACAGCTGTCTCCAGTTCTCCCTGCAGCATGGTGCTTGGGCATTCTGCAGGCTCACTGGTTCCTCATACTGCCCTGCTCGTACTGACATGTCTTCTCCGCCCCCCCCCCCCCCCCCCCCGGCACCTAGGAGCTAGAGTTCCAATTTCTTTCCCATTTTCCCTTGTCTTTAAAAGATGTTCTGCAGTTCCCATCAGCCTTGTCACTGCAGCAGTCTAAAACCTTGTTACTGCAGCAGTTTCTGCACCAGCCTATAGGACTGACTTTGGTAAATATTGTTTAAAATAATTTGTTTCAATTACGGCCAGGTTAAGGGTACGAACCATAGGGGACAATAGGAACTTTGTAGTCAAACTTTAGTTTAACTGAGAGGACCCAGACAGTTCTACACTGAGTTGTCAAAGGAGCCATTTTTAGGCACGTGTAACTAAAATATAGTCTGACAGATTGTCTTAAAAATGTCAAGTCTGCCATGAAAGCCAGATCCTGCATTAGAGCTATGGAAATGTCTGTCTCTTTGTGCTCCAGAACTTTCAATTTTTTAAGTGAACTCTCTTTGCTTGGTGGTGGTGGTGGAGGCCCAAGTGTGAACAGAGGTCTGCCCCAACTAGTGTAGTGGCTTAGGTGAATAATCATGACACATCGGATTAAAGTGTGAAACTTTGCAGAGTTACTGTGCACATCGTTATAAACATATTCTGGGGCAATCCCCAACTTGGGTGACCCCTTTCCCATAAAATCCAAGATGGCATCCGCAATGGCGCCAAATATACGAATGCCTATATTTTTGCTAAGTATTTGGGCTAAAATAGTGGCAATATATGTTTTGGGGGAGACAGAATCTATAAATGACTACTTCAAAAAGGTTAGAATAATAGATTCCATCACAATTCAAGATGGCCGACACTGGTGACAATAAGTACAGAGATGTGTGAATTTATGTATCAGGACAACAGTTTTTTAGTTTCCTTTTAGTTTGTTTGGTTCCCCCCCTCCCCCAAAGATGAGTCAGTTGCCCATCATATTCAACCTTCACAGTTTCCACTGCAGTGGCAAAGAGCTGTGCACTCAGGTTGAGCGTTTTTACAGAAGCACTTTCTCGAGCACAAGGGCTCAGCCTTACAGCCAAACTTGATTAGTTCCCTGAAAATTTTTGTTGCTTCTGGTAGCGTCATCCACCATGGCTGTCAAGTGTCCTTGGTTTTTGTCCAGCCGAAGATTTCTGGACTTGGGACAAAAGAAATCAGTATGGCATAAGTAGTGCCATACTGAGTCAGACCAATGGTCCATCAAGCCAAGCATCCTGTCCTCCGACAGTGACCAAACTCGATTGCATGGGAAACATTCTGCTGTGATATCAAGCTTGTTAACTAGATGCTGGCTTGATAGATGCCTTGATTGGTGTGTTGGAAAAGGGCATCCTGTGTTAGTGGTAGGTTTTGCATCATCCTCACTCATTTACCTTGGCAGAAATGCTCCTGTCTTGGGTCGTTCACGCTGTCAGGTGTTTTTGTAGTATCATACAGAATACATGTGGCTTGTTCTATCAAAGCAAATGCTTCTGCTTTGGTTTCCAGTGACTTGAAGGGAAGTTGAATAGGGAAGAGGAAACCTTTGGTTGCTGGAGAGTATGCTTTCCATATATTCCATGCTGATTTCTTCTCCTTCCTTGCAAACTCTGACGTAGTGTCAGACCCTGTGAAGGCATGGAAAAAGGGAAGTGCTCATGACTTATCTTCGCTGATTTCTTGTCACATGGAGTTGATACAATAATGCCTTAAGTGTTTCCCTTTACCAAATGTCACCCATAGCTGGATAGCGGGATGGTGAGTTATCTGCTCAAAGAAGATGCCCACCAGGATCACCAAGACATCCGTGTCCACTGTGCTGACCATAATATCAGTTGCGCCCTTTTGTGCAGCATCAGGACATGAAGACAAACTCTCACGTCAGCTTCCTCATGGTCAGTGGCGGGCATTGGGTCACTGCTGCCTTTTGACACAATAGATTGGCCACTAGGTGATATATACTTCTTTGTCAGCTTGGTAGTCTCAGGCAGCCACATCCTCAGTTAGAAGAGCAAAGAGTTCTTCCTTATTCTTGGAATCCCATAGGAAGGAAGCAAAGTTTACAGGGAGCTTTGTCTGGCATGACACCTTGGTCCCTTCCCTCTCTTCTCTCAAGTGGCTTCCTTGAGACTCCCTGTCTTGTATATGTCCCAAACCGTATCGAGTCTTGTGCAGTTCTGAAGTTGCCTTTTGATCCATGGCAAGATCATCAAAAGGAGATGCTTCTCCTTTTGGCAGCCCGTTTACAACAGCTGCCCCATCAGATACTTTTGCATCCAAGTGAGGAGCATCTTGGTCCTTACTTGGCCTGAAGCAGTGCAATAACTCAGATTTACAGCTGGGCAGCCAGAGTTTGCCATCTTGAGACAACAATGGAGACCATGGATGGTTTTCATGGGGAAAAAAATTCACCCAAGTCGCCTTGGCACACCTGACAAACTACGAAGAGCTGACTGAAGAGACCATAGTTGCTTTTGAGATCATCCATCTGCTGTTTTGTCTTGGATTTTGTTTGAGGATGTGGTTGCCTGAAGAGTAGTAGCTGATTCTTCTTGATCGGACTGTAGATGGGCACTGTCCTATCCACAAGAACATCCTTTACATACTTTGTGTACTTGTCTTTTCCCAGTGTTTCCATGTTGTGAAGTGCACTCATCACAGCTGTATCAACACAGTCATGAGTTACATAGTTCATGAGTTTCTGAGACTTCAGGAATGGGTTGCCCGTCGAGGACATCAGGTAATACATCTTGAAAGTCTCTTGGGTTGCTAGACCATGTTCATGACTATTGATCACTGTCATCAAGTTCTGAGCTATTCTCAAACTCTTGCAGAAGCCATGCTAGTTCTGGACCAGACACCATCCACCTTTTTAGTGCCGCAGGGTTCTCTGCTAGGCCCACTGCACCGTCCGAGTCCTTTGCAGTCTTGATGTTTTGTTCCTGTGCCTGATCCAAAGACATAGCAGAGAACTTTTTATGGTCTTAAGGAAGGTCCAACATCTCTGGAACTCCTTGATGCTTACAGGAATATCCTTCATATATCTGATGTCCACGGGAAACCAACAGGTGTAATTGGTGTGGTCTAGGATGAAAAACCAGGGGGCAAGTGTCTCCATTACTTGAATGTACAGGGAAAAGTTACATTCACGGTGAGAACAAACAAAAATCAGAACCAGGAATTCTAAGTGAAGGACAAGGTCCCATTACTCGAACATGGGGCTCTTTTCGATGATCTTTCTTCCACTTCTTTCTTTATTTTATTTTATTTATTTAAAATTTATATCCCACCTCTCCTGCCCTCAGGGCAGCCCGGGGCGGCGAACAGCACTCAATAAAAACAATACAAACATTTAAAAACAATTTTAAAATACAATATGTGGGGAACCCCACCCCACCCCTACCCCTCGCCAAAAGCCTGACGGAACAGCCAGGTCTTACATACACGCTGAAACAGCAGGAGAGTGGGAGCCAACCTAGCCTCCTCTGGGAGCGAATTCCACAGCACAGGGGCGGCCACCGAAAAAGATCTAACATCGGTGGCCATCCACCTCGCCCGGGGAACCTCCTAAAAGGCTCCCATGGCTGATCTCAGGGATCGGACAGGCACATGGGGAGTGAGGCGGTCCTGCAGATAAGCAGGGCCCAGGCCGTGAAGGGCTTTAAAGGTTAAAACCAGCATCTTGAAGGTTTCTTCATCATGTGGACCATATAATGTTTGGCACATATGCTGCAGCTTGGCGAGTGTCAGAGCAGTCTATTGGTGGGCATGTCTTGTTCCCAGTGATGCAACACTGGCCTCAGTCAGGGCTGTCATCCACCCAGAATCCTGAAGCAGGTCACCAACCATCCTCCATAGAGCTATTTCGATATGGAGGCCACCGAGCATAACAACATAGGAATCCTCACCAAATATATCTGGCCAGCGCCACTGGACATAGTTCGCCAAGTGGCTGATGGACCACGATCACTGGTATCTGCCTGGGACTGCACCTTTCAGTATGCCTCTTATAATGGCCATTTCATGTTTGACCATGGCAACAGTGGCAGCCTTCTCGAAAAGAGGCAGAAGAGAAGTTATACCAGCTTCGACTGTTACTTCCAGTTGATGAGATGCAGAATGAGCTCCCCTGGCAACATAATCACCCTTATCAAGCTTTCCTTTGGAAAGAATAGGAATGCTCTCTTGGACCCATATTACTACTACTTCCTTGGCCATTTTCAAACCACCCTTGGTTTCATACACCCTCACCTCTGACACTGTCACATTGTCAAAATTGCAGAACACAGCTGGGACAATATGGTAGCTGTCTGGTAGGGATGGTTTAGTGGTGCATGCAACAGGTGGAACAGTGATTGGTGCCCTGCAAATACCAGAGTTGGAAGCATTTGGGAACTGGAAAACACTGATGCTGGACCCTTGAGCAGTGGTTGAAGAGGGGTTGTGGTCAATGTTGTCAAGTGCACCGACTGTGAAGAGTCCTCTTTGAAGTTGAGTGGGACAGACCAAATCATCATCTGTGTAACGTTGGCAGGCAGTTGTTGTGAGCCAGTCCCCTACTTCTAAAACACGTTCATAGCTGACACTGATGTCAAGCTCATAAAGCTGGGTCACTATTTTCTTGCTCCAAGTGAGGGTATGTACATCTTGACCTATATAGAGAGGAAGCAGAGGTTCGTGAGACTGTGTGGCGCATCTTAGTTGTACCGGAAGCCTTCTCTTTGTAGTTAAATAGGATCAACTGGCATATGGTCAGGCAGGCTTGAGAATTTGTCATGGTCTGACTCTTGATGTTCGGACCATAGAGCAGCATTGCCTCTAAAGATTTGAGGCTGGTTGGCATGGAGTGTTCTTCATGGTTTGAAGCAAAGGTGCCAAAGAATGAAGGAAAATCTCCATCAGACACTTCTTTTCTCACAACTTTTGAAACGCTGGCCATGGAGAGAGCTTCTTACTTAAAGTCCCGTGATTCCACGGCTTCCTTCAAAAGTTGCTGCAGCCCCTCATTGAAAACCAAGAGTATGTTCTTCCCATCAGACTGCTTCTGACAGTCGGCCATAAAGTGTTCCAGGTGCTTTCTCTTGAGCCTGGACTTGCTGATCATCTTTGCATATCTCAAAATGCCAAGACGCTCTTCGTACAGTGCATGCAGGTCAGAAAGTTTAAACATGTAGGTTCCCTCTTCAACACTGCTTTTGATATAGGAAACTAGTTCTGCAAACACACAGAATTCTAGTTTTCTCGCAATTATCAGATGGCACGACCAGTTTCTTTCTCTCCATACTTCTGTAGCGATTCTTGTAGGCTGTCAGACATCTATTATGATATTTATCTTCAACTGCTACTAAATCTGCACTGGCAATCCGTTATAACAGATCTGTATCTTGTAACTGGGTAGCCATCTCCTGCAGTGTCTTCTCTAGCATCAGCGTTGAACAATTAATAAACACTCCTTGATCGTCCATACAGAAGATACATTGCTTATTGGGTCTACTTGATTGATTTGGACTTCCGCTCCCCCACATCAGCTTCGCTTTTCCGCTTGTTCTTTTTTCGCTGTCTCGCTCTTTCAAGCTTGGAGCTAGTAAACTTTGGCCAGCCCACTTTGTAACACTGATCATGGTTTTTCAGAAATTCACCAGCGCTTTCACAGCCACTGAAGTACAAATCAACGGGCAGTGCATCAAGTTCCTGGAATACCTACACTTTTCTTAGAAAATCATCATAGTATTTCAGTGCTTCCTCATTAGGTCTATCTGCTGGACACTTCAAATCGCACCACTCATACCATAAATAATGCAACTTTCACAATTCATTATGCCTTGTAGAAGAGACTGCATTAATTTATCTGCCACCTGCAAAGAAAAAAAAATAGGACATTTAATGATTTTTTTACCATACTTTTCATCTCGCACAATATTCACTTTTGACATAGTGTAACCTTGGGTTTTCTGAAAAGTAGATCACTCAGGTTGGGCACCACCATATGAAATGATTGTGTAGGATGTCTACGTTAACTGTACCAAGTCTGGAGCTTTAATCCAGCGCGTCACGATTTCACTCAAAATATGGCCTAAACCGCTAAACTAAACTGGCTGGTAGTTCGAAACAAAATCGGAGAGGTGGCAGCGTCCATGTTAATCCAAACAGTGGAATTCAGCACTATTAATGAGCATGCTGGCCTTGAAGCAGAAATCTTCAGCCATGTGGATTCTCCATTGTAGGAAGTAGGGGAAGGCAGATTTCAGTGGGACTATTTGGAAGTAAGTGGTTTATGGATGACAACCAATGAGACAGCAAGTTGCTGAGGTACAAGTGGAGGATCCTATATACTTTTTTATTTATTTTATTTATATTAAAATTTATATGCTGCCCCCTCCTGCCTCAGGCATCTTGGGGTGGCTCACAGCATATTAAAAATATTTTTAAACATTAAAATAAAAAAAAATGATTCAATTAAAATAACAATATCAAACCCCATCCCCACCCACCCCATCTCCCTTGGAAAAGGCCTGGTGGAACAGCCAGGTCTTGCATTGTCTGCGGAAAGAGGGGAGACCGGCAGCCAAGCAGATCTCTGATGGGAGGGAATTCCACAACCCTTCTCATAGTGGACACCTGGGGGACCTCGAGGAGGGTACCCCCAGCTGACCGCAGGGGCCGCTCCAGGTCCCGGAGGGTGAGGCGGTCCTGCAGATAGGCAGGGCCCAAGCCGTTTAGGGCTTTAAAGGTCAACACCAACACATTGAATTGGACCCAGAAGTCTACCGGCAGCCAGTGCAGAAAGCGAAGCACTGGTGTGATATACTCACGTTGGCCTGTCACCGTCAAGAGACGGGCTGCTGCATTCTGCATCAGCTGCAGCTTCCAAACCAACACCAAAGGTAGCCCCACGTAGAGCATGTTGCAGTAATTCAGTCTTGAGGTAATAAAAGCGTAGATGACTGTGGCCAGATCCAAGTGCGAGACATACGGCCTAAGCCGACGCACCAGGTGTAACTGGTGAAATGCTCCCTTCACCACAACTGCCACCTGGACATCCAGGCGAAGCTGTGGGTCCAGGAGCATCCCCCAGACTCCGGACCTGAGAAACCAAGGGAGGATGGACCCCATCCCACTGAAATCCGCCACTCTCGGCCCGCCGCACAACCATCACCTCCGCATTGTCAGGATTAAGCTTCAGGCGGCTTGCCCTCATCCAATCCCCCACAGTGGACAAACACCGGGTAAGCACCGAGACTGCTGGCCCTGGGTCAGAGGAAAATGAGAGATCTAGCTGGGTGTCATCAGCATATTGATGGCATCTCACTCCGTACTCCCTGTATATTTAGAGATACATTATTCTGTGCACAAAAGAGCAATAGTAGCCCCTCAGCTGCCTCCCAGGCATCAAAACCAATTGAGCAACCATACCTACCTGAGTTGCCTCATCTCCCTCCAGCTTTCGTTGCCACACAGAATAAGTCCATGCAGTAATCTGCAGCTCATCGTAAACTTCAACTCTGAGTCAGCATAGTCTGAACCTCTGAAACTTCCCTGCTCAGCTTGCATTAGTGAACAAGGACCTTGGGGGTAGGGTCAGATAATTCAGGTCTCATGACCACATAGGGCACAGGGCCTCCTTGCCTGGCAGTACTCGGGGAACACCACACCTTGCAAAAAGATCAGAGGGTAATATTCATAGAAACATCTATTCAATTACTTTGTAAAGCGCCAGGTGCATTGCTTGCGCTATATAAATGCTCGATAATAATAATTACTACTGCTGTACTAGCTCAGATCCATCCAATCACACATCCTGTCTCTGACGGTGACCACCTTTGATCATTTCGGAGAAGTGCACAACAGGTCATAATGTTCGTAATCCATTCCGTGCTGTTGGTCTTAACATTTGCAGCAGAGCAGTCTCCCTGATGAGACTGAACTCAATTATTGTGCCGCAACAGCAGGGGTCCCTGTGCAGGGCAATTTAGACTTGTCATTCTAAACCAGTGCATCCATGATTCTTTCTGTTTCTCAGAAATAAGCAATTGGGGACAACTCTGCTGCAAATCGCTGGCTGCATTTATGCTGCTATTTGTTAAGCAAACCATTCATACCTGCGAAGCTGCTGGCTAAAACCCTTGCTTCTTTCTTGTAAGCCATCTGAGTGGAGAGAAGGGCACGCTCCGTTATAGTGCTGAAGGATTTGGAGGAGCTGCATGTTCTTTCTACCGGCCACACGGGGGCAGATGCCTCCTGCAGCTGTTTTGACAATCCTGTAGTTTGTTACATGACAATCTGCATTCACAATTGCCTGCACAGTGCACTTGAAAGGAGATGCTTGAAGAGGGTGTTTTTTAGTTTCCTCCTCCCAACTTTCATTTATTCCTGGAGAAAGGTACAGTTTCCAGTCAGGATAATTTTTAAATAAATTATTTGAAACTGAAGGGAAGGGCCACCAACTGTCATGAGAAACACTAACCTTTGCAGGGCCATTCCTGCAAAATCTATGTTTTATTTCAAGGTTTGGGGCAGTGAAGCATGAAGAGAGACTTGTGGCAACCTTGACTAGTGACGAGCATCTTGGTTTTAATGCAGGAGTAAAGAATGCTTTGTAGTGTTGCATGGAGAAGTGCAGTCTCCTGTATATCCAACCCCTAGTTGGACTCAGTGCTGCTTTCGTGGGGCTCCAGTATTGGTTTCTGAAAATGCACTGACATACTTTGTGTGTAATGAGCTGTGCCTACGTAAGCCCATGAAAGGGTGGGTCCTTGGGGTTTGGTTCAGTCAGACAGTATTCCCCACAGGAGGTAATCCTCTCGGGCAACCTTAGAGTGACTACTACCAGAAAAAGCCAGCACAGTAACTGTTTCTTGCAGCCCCTTGCTTATCTTTTCAATGCATGGGAATGGTATGAGTGAATATTCCCTAGAGCTAGTGATGCCCTCCCCATGGGTGGTGGTGTTTAACTCACTGCAGCCAGTGTTTGGGGACTGCTATAACAAGCAGCCCTGCAGAGTTACATAGCAGCAAGTAATAAATTCGCATTTCTGTTGGAGATCCTTAGCTGAGAGTAGGATTCTTTGCTGAGTTAGCTGACCTACTGCTCCACGTGCAAAATTGAAGCCTTAATACTGCACTTACTTTAAGTGAAGAGAAGTAAGGAAATTCTGTTGCAGACCAGAACCACATCAGCCATATGGACAGCAGTGCACCACATGCATATCTGGGACATGTGAAGTATGTCATCTGGTGGTGAAAGGGGATGCCCCCAGATTCCCCTTTCCCCTCACAGGTCTCCTGCTCCAGTGCTGCTTAGCTTGCAGGTTCTGACACACTTGTAGCCTGTGGCAGTATGGCTTCTGCTGCAGCCAGTATGGCTTCGCTGACATTGTGCTAATAGGATGAGAAGTGGATTCTTCTGCATTCTGTCCCAATAGAGAGAGCAGCCACTGGGCTACCAGGCAAATAGGTGCAGATATCTTTAGAAAGTTCCTGCAAGTTATCCTGACCAGTCCCAAGCCTGGCCTTGGGACAAAACTGGTGGAGTGGTAAACAGTGATAGGAATAAGTTGTGCAGAGCAATCCGGATCACTTGTACACCTGAGCAGCATGGCTTTTATTGCAGCCATATGCAGAGTTTAGCAACAAAATGTCAGTCCCCACTTACAATATGGGGAAAGTGTAACTCGTATGGAGTCATGGCAAGTAACGAGGACCTCTGTGTGAGGTAACTATGGGTATGTTCTCACAAGCAAATAACGGGAATTACTCAGACATATCTATCTTCCTCCATATCTGTTCCCACAAATGGGAAACCAGGTCTGAAATAGCTCTTCCTTTCCTTTATCTCCCTGCTTGGAAACTTGCAGAGAATTGTCAGGGGTGGGAGCTGGAATAACAAGCAGGCAATGAAGCAGAAATGTTTGATTTTTCCCTCCCACAAAGAAGGAAATGCTAATGGTTGCTGGGACAGGAGAGGGCTAAATGGCCCAGGATAATTAGCTTCCTCTAGTACAGATGATGACGCCTCTTGGAGTACGAGCCTCCCTCCCCACTTTAACTCTGCTTCTTTGGACGGGTAAGTGCCATCCTCACGTTTACCCACTCCAGGGGAGATTAACTTTAGTGAAGAGGTACTTGCCTCCAAAGAGAGCTCTTGAACAAGGCCCAAGATGAGTAATGTGATCCATGGATATGAGTATGGGGCAGGAGTGAGCTGGGAGATGGGACTATCCTGGTACCGTTACTGGATGCTGTGGCCAGTTTTGTGTGTGTGTGTATTTATGTCGGGGAAGCAGCAGCCTTCTAGTGAAAGGCTCCAGCTGGTGACTCCTCCACTATCTGCAAGTCCCTACATGGGGAAGAGATTCCTAATGGCAGGTGAGCAAAGTGAGATCCCGGGCCTGGAAACAAGACAGATTCAGGAGTTTGTAACCTAAAGGAGTAACTAACACAAGTTGCCTCAAGATCATAGAATCAAAGTTGGAAGTGACATTAGAGGTCATCTAGTCCCAACCCCCTGCTCAGTGCAGGAGATACACAGCTGCAGCATCCCCGACAGATGGCTCTTGAGCTTTTGCAAACCTCCAGCAAAGGAAAAGCCACCACCTCCCTAGGCAATTTGTTTTATTGTCGAATAGCTGTTACCATTAGGAGGTTCTTCGTAATGTTTAACCGAAATCTGCTTTTTTGCAATTTGAGCTCATTATTTCTAGTCTTGCCCTCAACGGTAACAGAGAACATGTCTTTGCCATCTTCTGTGTGACAGCCCATCAGGTATTTGAAGACTGCTATCATGCCTCCTCTTAGTCTTCTCTTGGCTAAAATTACCCAGTTCTCTCAGCTTTACCTCATAGGACTTGGTTTCCAGACACCTGACCATCCTCTGAACCCGTGTTGTCATCCTCTGAACCCGTTTCAATTGGTTGATATCCTTCTTAAAGTGCAGCACCCAGAACTGTACACAGTACTCCAGATAAGCTCTTACCAGTGCAGTATAGAGTGGAACTATTACTTCTCATGATTTGGACACTATGCTTCTGTTAATGCAGCCTATAATTGCATTAGCCTTTTTTTACGGCTGCATCACGCCGCTGACTCATGTTCAGTTCATGATCAACTACAGTCCCTAGATTCTTTTCACATGTATTGCTGCCAAGTCAGGTATCACCCATCCTATACTTGTGCATTTGATTTTTCTTACCTAACTGCAGAACTTTACATTTATCGCGGTCAAATTCCATTTTGTTAGTTTCAGCCCAGTTTTCCAACCTATCAAGATCATTTTGAAATTTATTTTTGTCTTCTAAGGTGTTCCCTATACCTCCCAGTATCATGTCATCTGCAGATTTGATAAACATTCCCTCTACGCCTTCATCCAACTCTGTAATAAAGATATTGAACAGTACCAGGCCCAGAACACAGCTCTGTGGCACCCTGCTCAATACCTCCCTCCAGACTGATGAGGAACCATTCATGGGTGCTCTTTGAGAACAGTTCTTCAACCAGCTGTAAATTCACTTAATGATAGTATCATTATCCCACATTTTACTGCTTGTCAACAAGGATGATATGGGGGACTTTGTCAAGTGTTTTGCTGAAATCAAGATATAGTATATCCCATGATCCACTAAACTAGTAACTTGATTTAAAAAGGAAATGAGATTAGTCTGGCATGATTATATCTTGATAAATCCATGCTGGCTACTAGTAATCCCTGCATTATCCAGCTCTGCATCCTCTGCATGATCGGCACCAAAACCATGTGACTTTGCTTTCCCACATGCCAAAAGCTGCACAGCAGGGGCGGATTGGGAAATCAAAGTGGCCCGGGAAAATATAGTCTTAGTGGCCCTGTCAGTGCGCCGGAAACGGACCAAGGGGGTGTGGCTTGGGCGTGGCTTGGGGCGGGCAGAGTGCACCAGATTTGGGGCCTAGCAGAGCTGAGTCCCCAGACTCAGATCTTCAGCAGCCTGGCAGGGGTGAGTGGGAGGTTATGGGGGGCTGGCAGGGGGGAGACTGCCACTGGTGGGGGGTACTGGTCCTCATTTCAGTGCTCTGGCTCCCCAAATCACTCCGTTTTAGTGCTCAATGGCCCCCAACCCAAAATCACTCTGTCCCTTGCTATGCATCCTACAGTAAGGCTTCTTCATTCCTACAGCAGCTGCACTAGTATTCCACAGGCCCTGTGTTTAGCTTAGCAAAGTGAAGACTAAGGGCAGAATTGATACCAAACTTCAAATATCTACATTATATCCTACATTAAGGCGTCATTCCTTGCTGCTGAGTAAAACTCTGCTACTTGGAGACTGAGAGAACCCTCCTACAATAGCATCTCGTCCAGTAAGTGGATGGGACTCCAGTAGGACAACTCTCTTTTTCTCCATCAGTGGTAGTGCCACAGCAGGATAAAAAAATCCTGTTCACATATTTAAAACATACAAAACCTCATCAAAGGGCCACATCAAAATAGCTGCATGCTATTAAAAATACCTGATCACACAAGCACGTTCACGTTTAGTAACAACAGCACAAATGTCAAAGACTTCCTGACTTAGTTTAAGAGACAGGTAATACCAGACAGACTTAAAAGGGACAAGCGCAACACAGCAAAGGCAAGCAGCAAATCTGTCTGCTAACACGGAAGCAAGAAGGATGACACATACCAATGACCACAGTCGCAAAAAGGAACATAGGATCACACATGACCAGAGAGGGATCAAACATGGACTGACATTTATAGAAATCAGTCTGTTACATGTACTGTTAATTTATAAACCGCTGTTTAACAAGGAGGTCATGCTGAGAAATGTTAAATCACAAGACAGGGCTGGTATTAGTCACAAGACTAACGGTTAAGTCTCAGGACTTCAAAACCTCAGTTATCACAAGCATCACATTTCTAACACTTTGAAAATACCTAACAATTACAGGACTAACAGTTAAATCTCAGGATTTGAAAACCTCAATTTTATCACAAGCATCACATTTCTAACATTTTGAAAACACCAAAAATCTCAGTACTAGCAGTTAAATCTCAGGCTGGGGGCACTGGGTTTTTGGGCGGGGGGGAACAGGCTGGGGGCACTGGGTTTTTTGGGTGTGGAACAGGTGGGCACTGGGGTTTGGGGAATTAATGTGCAATGCACCCAGTGTATCCTGCAACCTAATCCTTTCCTATATTAAAAAATAAAGCAGAAGGGGGGGGGGGTTATGTACTAAGCATCTTGCATGAATACAGACTCAACCTTTTCAGGATTTTTAGGCCAGAACAAAATGAACATTTTAAAGCAGTCTCCGAACACAGCGTAGTAACCCCAAAATATCCCTGTAAACTGGCAATCTAGCATTTCTCTATACAAAAAACAAAAAGGGCAGCTTTGGCTAACAAATCTTTTGATGCAAACGTTTACAACTGGCTGGGAACGTATCATTCTGTTTACGACCCTGTGTTCCACTTCCCTGAAGCAACCAGTGCTGGCTACTGTCAGACGGGATACTGGGCTAAACAGACAGTTGTTCTGATCCAGTAGGGCAGTTCTTATAAGTCACTTTGCCCCATTCACCAAAAAAGCCCTAAAATGGTAACAGCTCTGTACTGTATTTACTCCCCACCCCTCACACACACACATGCACCCCGTTCACAATTTTATAAACTGATATCTCCTTTCTAAGCAGATAGGGGACAGGCAGAGGGACAAGGGGGGCAGGTGAGAGATGAGGAGGCAGGCAGGCAGAGGGACAAGGGGGGCAGGTGAGAGATGAGGGAGATGAAGGGGGCAGAGAGGAGACAGGCAGAGAGGGGGACACATGGGGGAAGGTGGGAGATCAGGTGGCATCAGGCAGAGGGACATGGGGGGCAGGTGGGAGATGAGGGGGCAGAGAGGCAGGCAGGCAGGGACAAGGGGGCAGGTGGGAGAGGAGGGGGGCAGATAGGGGCCAGGACTCCTGGGTTCTCTGGGAAGGGAGTGGGGGGCTATTGGTTTAGAGCAGGGGGGCTGGGAGCCAGGACTACTGGGTTCTCTGGGAGGGGAGTGGGGGCTAGCCCCCCCTGCTCTAACCCACTAGGCTAGTGGGTTAGAGCAGGGGTGGGGCTGGGAGCCAGGACTCCTGGGTTCTTCTCTGGGAAGGGAGGGGGGCTAGTGGGCTAGAACAGGGGGTGGCTGGAAACCAGGACTCCTGGGTTCTCTGGGAGGGGAGGGGGGGCTAGTCCTGGCTCCCAGCCACCCCCTGTTCTAACTCACTAGCCTCCCTCCCTTCCCAGAGAACCCAGGAGTCCTGGCTCCCAGCCCCCCCTCGCTCTAATCCACTAGCCCCCACTCCCCTCCCAGAGAAGAACCCAGCCCCTCCTCCCGGTGGGTTCAATGGCCAATCCACCTCTGCTGCACAGCATTTATCTCTTGTAGTTTCTTGCGGAAGCAAACAGTGCATATTTAGTAACGTGGGAAAGTGCCTATTGTCTTCTAGATGCTTACAGATTGACTGCTTTATAATTTGTTCTGGTAACTTTCCAGGTATCTGTCAGGCTGACCAATCTATAGTTTCCCAGATCTTCCTTTCCCCCCCTTTTTGAAGATAGGGACAGCATTCTCAAGTCTTTCAGCACCTCACCCGTTCTCCAAGAGTTCTCAAAGATGATAGACAGAGGTTCTGAGAGTACATCAGCAAATTCTTCAGTACATTAGGGTGTAATTCATCTGGCACCAAAGACTTGAACTTATTTAACAGGTATTCTCGGACCATCTCTTTATCTATCCTGAGCTGCAATCCTTTCCCCTCGTCACTAGTGCTACTTTTGCCAGGTTGGACACCGTTTCCCTTGTGGGAGAAGATGGAGGCAAAATAGGAGTTGAGTTCTGCCTTCTCTGTCACCTGTTAACATTTCCCCATCTTCACCGAACAGCAGACCTACCGTTTCCTTATTCTTTCTCTTGCCTCTAACGTACCTGAAAAACTCCTTTTTGTTGTTAGCATCCCTCACTAGCCTCAGCTCATTCTGAGCTTTAGCTTTCCTGACACCATTCTTACAGGTTTGGGCTACTCGTCTGTACACATCCTTAGTGATTTGTCCCTTTTTCCATTTCTTATACATGTCCTTTTTAATTCTCACTTCATCAATAAGCTCCTTGTACAGCCACATTGGTTTCTTTAGATGTCTCCCATTTAGATCTCATTTTTCAGAAACTCCATCCCATCTTGGATTCCTTTCTCCTTTAGATTATCTAGCCATGGGAGCCTATCTAGCATTTCTGATTTTATTAATCAGCTTTCCTAAAGTCCAAGGTACACATTTGACTATGCTCCGCTTTCCCTTTCCTTGATATCATGAATTCCAAAATTACATGGTCACTTCCTCCCAAGTTTCCACTACTTTCACCTCATTGACAGAATCTTTTCTGTTGGTTAGGATCAAGTCTAAGATAGCTGACCCCCTCATACCTTCCTCCACCTTCTGAATGAGGAAGTGTCAGCAAGGCAAGAATTTATTGGACATTCCAAGCTTAGCAGAGTTTGTCTTCCAACAGATATTGGGTTAGTTGAAGTTCCCCGTTACTGCTACTAATTGTCTCCTTGAAAGTTCTGCAGTCTGTTTTAGGAAAACATCATGAATGTCTTCTGCTTGGTTTGGCAGTCTAGTAGACTCCAGCCATGATATTGTTTTTATTTATTTCTCTCCTTTTTGTTTTTACCCAGATGGTCTCAACAGGACTGCCATGCTCACTCATGGATTTCTGTGCAGGTGTATACATTTTTGACATACAAATAATGCTACTCCCCCTCCCTTTCTGTTGCATCTATTCTTTTTGAACAAGTTATATCTTTCAATTACTACATTCCAATCATGGGAGTCATCCCACCAAGTCTCAGTAATACGTATCACATCATATTCTTCTGTATTATGATTTCAGGTTCATCCTGTTTATTTCCCATACTCTGTATGTTAGTGTACACAGACAACAAAGACCATTAGTATTATGTCCCAATAGCTCTCCTACTATTTTTTCCTGGGACTTACTAGGCTACCCCCACAGCTCTCCCAGTTCACAATGTATTACACAAGTCCGTATCTTTAATACTTACCTTTGGGGCTTTTATCTCCTCACACGGGATCTAGTTTAAAGCCTTCTTGACCAAGTTTGCCAGTCCCCTGCCAAACAAATTCTTCCCAGTCTTTGTGAGGTGTAACCCATCTTCTGCTAGAAGTTCTTCATTATGAAAGCATAGGTGGTGGTCCAAGAAACCAAACCTCTCACGTCAACACCATCTGTGAAGTCAGTCATTCACTTCCAGTATTTTTCTCTTTCTTCTTAGGCCTCTTCCTTCAACAGGCGATGAGAACTCCACCTGTGCCCCAAAGTCCTTTCACCTTCCTTCACAAAGCCTCAGAGACGCATGTGATACGATCAAAGCTGTACCTGACAGTATCATTTGTTCCCACGTGGATGAGTAGGAAGGGATAATGATCAGTGGCTTTGTTGAGACTGATGATGGTGGCTTCCTCATCACTTGGAGTTCTTCCCTAGAGACTGGGATGTTGTAGCTCAGCCAGAGGCACTGGGCTTGATAAGGAAGTACTGAGGAGATTTCTCTGGTCCAGGTTTCAGACTAGAGGTAGCAGAGTGCCTCTTGCTGCTTTTAAAACACCATCAATTTGAGACCTGTGCAAGATGAGGTCTACTTGAACCTGTAAGGCTTTGCCACTATGTATTGACACCCCTTCCTCTTCCACACCCTGTGTTCTTGCCCGTATGCACTTGTCTACCTGGAGTGTGTTTGGAGGCTACATTGTATTGGGTCCAGTGGCTCTCGTGCCCCAGAGATGGGAACACTCTCCTTTTGGGCATCTTTGACCCTGCTCACTCCCACTTTTTCTTTAGATTTCAGGTACCGGAAGCAGAAAGGGTCTCCTCCAGGCAAAGGCTCAGAGCTACGATTGAGGAGCAGACTTCCCCCTTCTCTCCAGAAGTCCCAGGGGTGCCTGGATTTCCACAACGGCTTCCTCTTGGATCACGTAAATTCACCCCCTGCCCAGGAAGCCCTGGAGAAACCATCAGGAAAACGCAAATGCAAAACCAAACACCTGTCGGGAATCTGCGAGGAGGGGAAGGTACGCTCTAGGCAGGAGCTGGGCCATAGCCATAAAAACGTAAGAAGTGTCATACTGGGTCAGACCAATGGTCGATCGAGCCCAGCACCTGTTTCCTACAGGACAGTATCGGTTGCTTGGAAGAAGTACCCATCAGGTCATAACGGAGTGATCAATTCCCTGTTGTTCACACCCAGCTCCCAACAGTAAGAGGTTACATTCCCCAAACCTACCAGGCTAATAGCTGCTAATGGACCTAGCCTCTAGAATTATGTCCAATCCTTTTTTAAATCTAGCTATACTACTGGTCTTGCCCACATCCTCTGGCAGCAAATTCCATGACTTAATTTTGTGTTGTGTGAAAAAATACTTCTGTATTTGTTTTAAGTCTGCTGCCTGTTAGTTTCATGAGGTGTCCTCTAATTCTAGTACTATTTGAGAGGGTAAGTAACCGTTCCCTATTTACTTCCCACACCACTCATGGTTTTATAAACTTCTATCATACTCCCTCTGACGTCTCTTCTCCAAGTTGAAGAGCCCCAACCTCTATCCAGCTTCTTCATAGGGGAGCCGTTCCAACCTTTTATCATTTTTGTTGCTCTTCTCTGTACCTCTTCTTATTTCTACTATGTCTTTCTTGAGATGGAGCGACCAGAACTGCACACAATACTCAAGGTGTGGTCGCACCATGGATATATATAATGGCATTATGATATTTTCAGTTTTATTCTCTATCCCTTTACAAATAATTCCTAACGTTCTGTTTGCTTTTTTGACTGCCACCCCACACTGAGCTGAGGATTTCAGTGTATTGTCCACAGTGACTCCAAGGTCATTTTTCTGAATGGCAACTCATAATTTAGAACCCAACAGCGTATACATAGTGTTTGGATTGTTTTGCCCTGTGTGCATCACTTTAAATTTCATCTGCCATTTAGATGCCCAGTCACCCAGTCTTGCAAGATCTTCAGTCTGCTTGTGTTTTAACTACCTTGAATAACTTTGTGTCATCTGAAAATTTGATCACCTCACTCTTTACTCCTTTTTCTAGATCATTAATGAATACATTAAACAACACTGGTCCCAGTACAGATTCCCGGGGCATTCCACTATTCTCTCCATTGTGAAAACTGACCATTTTGTCCTACCCTTTGTTTCTATCCTTAAACCAGTTCCCAGTCCACAGTAAGACACTGCCTCCTATCCCATGACTCTTTAATTCAAGAGTCTCTCATGAGGGAACTTATCAAGCGTTTTCTGAAATCCAGATGACACTATATCAACAAAAACGCCAATCTGTTAGTGAGGCACGACTTCACTTTGCTAAATCCATGTCGACTCTTCCCCATCAAGCCATGTTTATCAATATGCCCAGTAATTCTCTTAATTTTTCTACTATTTTGCTTGGCATTGATGTCAGGTTCACCGGTCTGTAGTTCCCAGGATCACGTCTGGAGCCCTTTTTAAATATCGGCATTACATTTGCTACCCTCCAGTCCTTGGGTACAGTGGCAGATTTTAGCGATAGGTTGCAAATTAACAGTAATAGATCTGCAGTTTCATATTTGAGTTCCTTCCCCAGGGGGTGAATACCATTTGGTCTCAGTGATTTGTTACTATTTAGTATAGAACCTCTTCCAAAGTCACATGGATTTGTGATAGCTCTTGTGTTTTATCACCTACAAAGAACAGTTCTGGCTTGGGTATTTCCCCATGCCACTGGGGGTGGTGGTGGGGGGTGAGAATGTCTTGTCCTACTGTCACTGAGGTCCCTCTGCCCTGATCTTGCAGGTGAAAGGGCGCTGGAATCAGCCCAAGCCACGATCTCTGAAGAAATCTCAGGATCCATGGCTGCTTTGCAAGTCCCGGAGGCTCAGCTCAGGGAGTCCCCCAGAGCTGTCCACCACCACCCATATCCCCCCAGAAGCTCGGCGGCTGATTGTGAACAAGAATGCTGGTGAGACTCTCCTGCAGCGTGCGGCACGTCTGGGCTATAAGGTGAGTACAGGGCCAAGCAAGGATGCTAGGAGCAAATTGACTGGGTCACTGTCAACTATGTGACCAGCCTGGTTGTCCCTTGTTCTTCCAGGATGTAGTATTGTACTGCTTGCAGAAGGAAAGCAGTGACGTCAACCACCGGGACAATGCTGGCTACACCGCCCTGCATGAAGCCTGTGCACGAGGATGGATTGACATTCTGCACATCCTGCTAGAACATGGAGCCAACGTGAACTGCAGTGCACAGGATGGCACCAGGCAAGCTGGCCCCCAGGCAGGGAAAAGCCATTCTGGGGCTGCAGGGGTCTATGGCAGCCTGGCTGGATGTCTGCTTTGGTTGGTCCTGCTAATGCTCTTGTTCCCTGCCAGGCCTGTCCATGATGCAGTGGCAAATGACAACCTGGAAACCATGTGGCTTCTACTCTCCTATGGTGCTGATCCCACCCTTGCCACTTACTCGGGGCAGACAGCCATGAAACTGGCCAGCAGCGATGTGATGAAGAGCTTCCTTACTGGTAAGTGCAGTCTCAGCAGCTGTGGAGTGAGAGAAATCACTGGTGCACAGCTCTTCTTATGAATGCATAACATGGTGGTCCCTCATTCAGTCCTCGGTAGTTAGAAATGCCAAGTTGGAAATCCCTTTGGACCATGTGTGTCATTAGCTCAGTCCTTAAATCCAGAGTTCCATTCTGTTCCTCCATTAATGCTGTTAGACACATAGCTCCACTCCTTGTCCTAATGCAGACACCAACACTGGTCATGGTGATACAATCCTTCCAGCCATCTCCTAGCTTCACACTGCCCTAGCGCTGTCCCATTGCAATGATTCTGAAGTTGAGAAGGGAGCCTGCCAGTTCAGGAATCATCCTTCTGTACTGCTGATCTTTATAACCAGGACCACCCCAGAATGGCCACGGGAAGCCTATTGTAGTCTTGGTTTCTTGTGCCTTTGGCTGTGTAGTGCACACTTGGTCAGGGTTGCTGTTTTCCCCTGAACTGAGCAGGGCCCGCCCCAGGGTTTGTGAGGCCATGTGCGAAGTCTTGGTGCGGGGCCTAATTTGTATAATTAGGCCCCACCTAATTATGCAAATTTATAAATTTACATAAAACTTACTCCCTCTGGACAGGAAGGATTCCCATTCTCCACCGCTCCAAGCAACCATGGAGAAACATGGCCTCCCAAGGCCTCTCCTCCCAGCCATGAACACGCCAATTTCTGTGCGTTCATGGGTGGAGGAACCCAGTGTGAATAACACGGTGCATGTGCCCATGGTGAGTGGGGGTACATGCGCACCCACCTAACACGCATCCCCACTCACCCCCCCACTCATCCCCACACACGGAGCAACCGGGGGAAACGGTGGTTACTATGTGGGTGTGGATGAGTGGTGGGTGAGTGGGGATGCGTGTGCAGCCGTGTGCATGCCCCACCCATGCGCTGGCGCGCCCACGGACTCCCCACCCAGCGGAGCCATGTAAAAATATCATGTGAGGAGCCACTAGAAGAAGAACAGAAGGTTGCTACCTTGTAAAGAAGGTTCTTTGAGATGGCTCCAAACATTCTCACAAATCCCACCCTTCCAGCCCCGCATGGAATTCTTTTCTTATATTTCTAGAAAGGGTTGAAAGGAACTGTCATTCAGAGGGGGAGGGTGCTTTTTATACTAGAGGAGCTTGAGACCATCATGTGGTCTATTATTTGAATAGGGTGAGCATACGCAACCCAGTTGTGAGAATGTTGGGAGGCATCTCGAAGAACCTTCTTTACAAGGTAGCAACCTTCTGATCAGCACATGGGGAGGAGCTGTTTGTAAACAAACAGCCTTGATGCTGCTGCTACTAGGAGGCAGAGGCAGGTGAGGGATGAGGTCTGGAGCCAGGGAAGGGAGGAAGAATCACTTACCGGGGAAAAAGCTGGCTGCAGCCTGCTGCCCAGCCAGGCAAGTGCGAGGCTCCAGCTGGCCAGGGGCCATGTGCGACGGCACATGTGGCACATGCCTGGGGCCGGCCCTGGAAGTGTGTGAATTGATTGTCTCTGTTTGGGTGGGTCTCTAGCAGCATAGGGGAGAAGAGGAGTTTTACAGCTGACTGCAAGACCCTGATCATTGGCAAGGGGACCTAGGAGAGATGTGCCACCAGAAACTGCTTCTAAGTAGTGTCAGTTTAAAATTGATGGATCCCTTTACATCCCTAAGGTTTTAAAACATGCCTGCTTCCTAGTTGTGCACAGCACATGTCAGTAGATTTAACTAAAATCCCTACTGCGTGTGCTTGGTAACACTATTTTCAAATGCATATAGCCTCAGTTGTGCCACCTGACCACCAGTCTCTTGCCTGCCACTGAGTGGGAGCCAGCTGCGGAGTGCAAGGCAGTCATTCTTAGGAGTGCTGAGCTATGCTGCTTAATTTACAGCCCTGGGGCCCCTTTGTGTGTGTGCCTTTTTGCTCATCATCTCTTTGCAATCTCCTACACATGGATCCTCCAGTCCAGGGACTGACGTGAATACCTCGGCCATTTTTAAACGGATGGCAGGTCCGGGAGCAGTCGGGGTCGTGTGCACTCTGGAGTGCACACACACTTTTGGTGGGTGGGGGAGGGCTTAGATGATGGTGGATGAATGTGCACTCTGTGCGCACACCCACCCATGCCCCTGCGCAGTGCCACCCAGGATTTTCCAGGTTGCTCTGTGCGAGGAGATGGGTGCAAGTGGGGCGGGGGGTGTTGCAGGAGCACGTGCCCATCCACCCCCACTTTTACACAGGCGCTACCACACATGTCCACTGGGTGGACCTGCGTGGGAACGTCTCGTATAAAATGCCCTTAGCTTCCCAGATGGGGACAGTGAGTATTTAGTGCCACAGATACAACCTGCACCTTTGATTTTAGTGCCAACCCTGCCCCTCTGGATAAAAGTAGCAGGTGTTGCCTGCAGCATTCCGATCTGGCCTTTTATCTGTCACAGAAGCAGGTGCTCCATGGAGCTCTGTTGAGAACCAGGCCTGACTGCTTCTGCTCTGGGCTCTCTCCTTTGGTGGACAGCCTTCCTGGAAAGTTTACGGGCTGGAAGCATGGCTAGGTTTGTTTTGATTCACATTCCCTCCTGGAGGGATAATCCTGTTTGCAGCAAGGGGTCTAACCTTCCCCTTGCTTGATTATCCCTTTTCTGGGATTGGGGTCCTGGCACAGCTGCACAGGCTGCTTGACACAGCAGGACAGAGACAATCTGAGGATGTTATGGTCACCTGGCCCATCATGATATCCTGCCCCCAGGCCAAAGGAGGGCTGTTCAACATGACTCCCTTAGTTGAGTCTCAGGCATGCTCCATGTCCAGCACCACCTGCATATCCTGAGACAGCTCCGCTTCCTAGCAAGCTTCTGCTCTCCAAACCACATTTGTGTCTCACATAGCCATATGGAAACCTCAAGGATACATTGTGGGGAGGGCATTGACCTGTGTTCGCTGCGTTTTCCCCATTGGTAGGAATGGGAAAAATACAGTGAATACAGGTCCCATGGGGAGGGTCTTGGTTTGTGGGGCTGATCCCCACCCAGTGCCGTGTAAGCTTCACCCTCCAAACTGTCTTTGTCTGGGAAGGGCTGAAGGAAACTTCCCCTGAATGGTTCACCCAAATTCCTGCCTAAGGTTTAGCTCCTTCTCTTCTGGATCAGGCGATTGTCTTGCCTGCCTTCTATCGAGGCCCAACATTGATTCTGCAGGGGTGCTGGCGCAGGCTGAACTCCAAGTGACTAAACTTCACCTTAACTTAGGCTCCAAAAACTTAATCAGAGTTTCTAAAGCTGCTGTTTCCCAGTGCAACAAGCTTGCAATTGGAGAGGCCTGCAAAAGGGCCCATTTGGCCAGATCAGTGTCTGACTCTTGACTGAATCTAGCAGGTTTCATACTTTTAAATCATCAGGCTGCTTGCCTTTACTTTTCCCTACACACTGCGAAGCAAAGGGTGGCTCTGTGGCAGATGTTGCTTTCTGATGGGTATTGCAAGCCATTGTCCAAACTTTCATTGTCTTCCTCCTTTTCAGTGTCTTCCACAGCCAACCTGCTAAAATCTTTGAGGGTGTCTGCTTGTTACTTTTCATGTGTCAGTCTCTGGTTTGGCAGAGTCATTGTTTGTGAGAACAGAGCATTTCTTACTAGCTAGGAGTGTCCCTCCCTATTATAGCTCAGGTCATTCATCTCTGCACTTGTCTTTGCAGCTGTTGTGGATGTAGTTTCTTGGCTGGAGAGCTTGGGGCAGGGTATGGCACTTAAAACCTAGTTTGGTGCCAAAGATCTGGAGGTATAGCTGTTTCCACAGTGTTAGAGGGCACTAGTAGCTACTTGTCAGTCTGTTTGGAGGGGCCCTTGATTAATATGAGAAGATGCCTTAGCTATGGATGAGCGACGTTCTGTCCTCTCCAGACCCAAATCACTCTCCCTTTTGAAGGCAGGTATGGTAACAGCTAGGAATGCAGTCAACTCTTGACTATTCCCTTTCTGCCATTGACATGGGCAAGTCACCTGCCCTGTGCATTTCCCCTCGAGTCCCGCCCAGACTCGCATCATTGCCAGTTATGCTAGCCATGTGCTCTTGCCTGCTCTACTGGCCTCTTTCCTTTTGCAGATTATCTCTCTGATCTCCAAGGGCGTGTGGATGGGGACCCCCAGACAACCTGGGACTTCTACAGCAGCACTGTGCTAGGTGAGATTAGCCAATCCCACCTGGCTGCCTTCCTCCCTCCCAGCCTGCCCACCCAATGGACATGGAGGGCAGGAGAGTAGTAAGGCTGTGAAGGGCCTGGGCTCAGGTCACAATGATGTCCCCCTTATTCTGAGCTCCCCAAAATGTCCGCCCCCCTCCCCCTGGGCTGAGAGGGAAGGGAGGAGGCTTGATGGGGTTCACAGGGACACAGCTTGCTGGGAAGAGGGAATGGGAAGGAGGTGGAGGGCTACCTTGTTTTGCTGCTGTTGCCAGCGTCTCCGCTGTTTCCTGCCAAAGCTGCCAGCTTGTGTGTGTCTGTGGCTCTCTTGGAGTTGGGCCTTCCAGTCAGTGATGCCTGCCACTGGGCTTCTCTTGCAGCGCTGGCAGGTGACTCTGGAATCCTGTCGGGGACCGAGGCTCCCCCCCCCCCTCTCCAGTGTGGGATCCCACCTGGGTGGCATGGGATCAGGTGGGCTCTTTTTGGGTGCTAGTGCTGCAACCATCTGCTTGCTCCACTTCTGCTGCCATGAAGTCCAGGCAGGCACATGTACTGCAGCTTCTTGCAGCCTGAAGTTTCCTGTAGCTACCAATGCAGCTCAACCAGAATGCCTGTTCCCCAGCCCAGGAAATCTGGGATGAAGCTGGCAAATGGCCACTTGATTGCCATGGACGAGAGAGAGAGAAAGAGAGACACACACACACACTCTCTCTCTCTCTCTGTCTCACACACACTCACTCACTCACCAGCCTCCCATTGCCTGTGGTTGAAGTCACTGAGGGCAAACCTCAGTTCCTGAAAGGGAGGGGCTCTGTAGTGTGTCCTCAGCCATAGTGTCCACCATCACAGCGTAATCTAAAACCACTTGCACCAGAGCCCCTCCTATGTACCCACTGGGTAAATGGCTCAGACAGATGCTGATGATTGGAACAGAGGTGGGAGGTACTGGCCTAGGGCAAATGTCTCAAGCCAAGAGAGGCTTGTTCACTGAACAGACTTGGCCCAGCAGGGTAGGGATGGGGCAGGAGCTGCAGAACCTAACTGCACTGGCAGATCCTGAGGCTAGCTGAGAGCTCCCTAGTGAATATTGTCTCTTCAGGCCTTCTACAGGGGATGGGGAGGAAGTGACACCCAGCAGGGTTGCTCTTCTACACTGGTTCTAATCCGGGTTTTCTGGAAGCCAGAGGCTGTGGCACTGGGTGGAGCCAGGCAGTATTCTGTCAGGAAGGCAAGCAAGCCCCTGTGCTAATGTCCCTCAGTCTTGGCCTGCAGACACCCTGCATCCCCTCCCCAAACTCATTTTTGAGCAACATCAAATGGTGTGACAGTTTGTGGTGTGCGCAGATGAGAGTGTGGTGTGCGCAGATGAGAGTGAAAGTAAAGGCTCTGCAGTGAGTTCAGTCTTGCTGCTGGCAGGGACAGGTCAGTGCTGCAGACACCTTGTGTGCTGAATCTCTGCAGCCAGCAGAGGCTGCCCTTGCCAGAGACTGCTGCTGCTGGTGGGATGAAGATTGCAGTCCAGCAAATGACGCACATTTGTGGGTGATGCTGTGAGTGGTCTATGGAGCAGATCTTGGGGCCAACAGCACTTTGTCCCCCTCTCCAGAGCATGGCAGATGCCAACCTCCTGTTTGCTCATTTCAGAGGGGAAAGATGGGATCGGATGTGACCTTCTGCTCAACCCTCCTGGGAGCTCGGATCAGGAGGAGGAGGAGCAGGAATCCGACAACTTCATGTTCGAGTTCTCTGACAAGCCACTTCTCCCCTGCTACAACCTCCAGGTGTCAGTCTCCCGAGGGTAAGTGCTGCTTTTTCTTCCCACAGCAAAGCAGGGGACACAGAGAGGGTTTGGGACACTGCATCGTACTGTACCAGAGACTGGCTAGGGAAGCCAGGGAGCTACTGTAGATAGAACAGGAGCCTGTGAAGTGGAGGAGTTATGTAGCGACAAAAGTGTGCCTGGTGCCCAAAGGGCTGTGATTCTAGACAGAGAGAGGTCCCTGCCTTGAATAGCTTACAATCTAGAATGGACAAGTAAGGGAAGGCAGTGGGAGGGAAACATTGGGTGGGATGCGGATACATCTATCCATCCATCGGATTTCTATGCTGCCCTTCCCACAAGGCTCAGGGCAGCTCACAATCCACACCCCCAACCCCCTGTTAAAAACATCCTCCCCCGCAACCCTACCCAAAACCCCAAACAAGCCCCACCTATCCCTGCCTGACACATGCATTCCCAAATAAAAAAAGTTTTGCATTGCCTCCAGAAGATAGCCAGGCTTGGGATCAAGTGAAGCTCCCAGGGAAGGGAGTTTCACAACATGGGGGCAGCAACTGAGAACACTCCTGCGCAACCCTGCCCCACGGACAAGGGTAACAGACAGAATGCACAGGAGGGTGCCCCCAGCCAACTGTAGGGACCTCAAAGGAACATGATAGGATAGGCCGTCTTTCAGATATATGGGACCCAGACCATTTAAGACTTTAAAGGTCAAAGCCAGCACCTTGAATTGTGCCCTGAAAAGCTATAGGCAGCCAGTGCAAACTCCAGAGCACAGGTGTAATATGCTCCTGGCAATTTGTCCCTGAAAGGAGCCAAGCTGCCGCATTCTGCACCAGCTGCAGCTTCCGAACAGTCACCAAGAGCAGCCCCACGTAGAGCAGGTTACAGTAATCCAGTCTTGAGGTGATGAAAGCATGGATGACACTGAGAAGATCTGAATCAGAAAGAAAATGCCGCAGCCTCCTCACCAGATGAAGTTGGTGAAAAGCACTCGTGGCTCCTGCCACCACCTGACGATCCAAGAGCTCTCCGAGGCTGCGAACCCGAGTCAGCAGAGGGGGCCGGACCCCATCAATGACAGGTGTCCCAATCCCCTTCCAAATTACAAGACAGGCCAACGATCAACACTTTCAGAATTCATCTTTAATCGGCTCATCCTCATCCAGTCCCTGACAGCAGCCAGGCGTTTGATAAGCACTGAAACTGTGAAGCCTCGGTTGGATAAAAAAGAGAGGTAGAGCTGAGTGTCATCAGCATGTTGATGACACCTCACCCCAAACATCCGAATGGTCTTGCCCAGTGGCCTCAGATACAAATTGAACAAGAGGGGGGACAGAATAGAACCCTGCGGGACTCCACAGGGAAGGTCCCGAGGAGATGATGAGCAATCGCCCATCGCTCCCTGCTGGGACCTCCCTGACAAAGAGCAGAACCGCTCAAGCGGTCCTGCGCACCCCTGCCAGGTCCTAAAGTTGTGCCAACAACACCTTGTGATCAACTGTGTCAAAGGCTGCAGAAAGATCTAACAAAGGTAGAATTCCCCTTGTCCATCTCCAGCCACAAGTCATCAATCAAAGCCACAAGTGCAGTCTCCGTGCCATAACCAGGACTGAAACCGGTCCAGTAATTCAACAGCATTGAGATGTGCCTGGAGCGGTTGGGCAACCAACTGTTCAATAACCTACCCTAAAAAGGAAAGGTTAGACAGGCCAATAGCTGGCCTGTCAGTGTTCCAAGATGGGTTTTTTTTAAAGCTGGGGATGGACCATCACAGTTTTAAGGGTGTCTGACACCTTCTTCTCCTGAAGGGAGGCGTTGACAACCCCAGCCAACAATGGCCTCAGCCAGCCAGGACAGGCAAGATCTAGTTCACAACTGGTTGCCCTCATCACCCCAAACACCTCCCTCACATTGGTGGGCGATACCAATTGAAACTGATCCAAATTTGCAGGACTAGACTGAACTTCCATAACCCCAAACTCTGACTCTGCAGTTAAAATGGTAGTGCCCACGTCATGGTGAATACAAGCGATTTTGTCTGTAAAGTAATTAATAAAAATGTCAGTGACCAACAGATTATTCCATTTCCCGGTGGAGACGGGCCAGGTTAACCAGGCCCCTCACCACCCAGAACAGCTCCAAGATAGTGGAGAAAAAAGCTTTCTTCGCTGCCATCACAGCCATGGCATAGTCCTTCAAAAATGATCTATGTCGCAGTCGGTCAGCTTCAGTGTGAGTCAAGCACCACCTGCACTCTAAACACCTACCCTACTGCTTCAGCCGCCTCAGGTCCTTGGTAAACCAAGGGGACCTGTGCTGACAAAATAGTGGCAGCAGATACCTGAGTGCAACCGTGTCAATAGCCATGATCAAGATGTCATTCCACAAAGCAACCAGGTCATCGACAGAACAGCCATCGAGGTCAGTGGTTGTATCCCCCAGAGAATTCTGAAAAACAATTGGATCAATCAATCTCTGAGGGTGGTCCAACCTAACTGGTCCACCACCCTGACGAGGGCATAAGAGGACCAGAATCCGGGCCTTCTGGAGGTAGTGATCCAACAATGACAATGGTGTTGTAACAACACTACTGATAATCAGAAACTCCTGTCTCCAGGCTGGTGCGAAACATCAAATCCAATGTGCGTCCCGCCTCATGCATTGAGCCCGATATTATTTGGGATAGGCCCATGGCTGTCATGGTGACCACGAACTCCTGCTCTGCCCCTAAAAGGCCAGCCTCGGCATGTATGTTGAAATCGTCCAAGACAATAAGTCTGGGCAATTTCAACACCACCTCCAAGACCAGCACAGCTAGAGCAGTCAGGGAATCAACTGTGCAGTGGGATGGTCAGTAAACCAAGAAAATTCCCAATCTCTTCCCAACCAAATCCCAGTACAAGGTGGACACACTCCATTTCAGATAAGTCAGGCACCAGATACCTCTGAAAGGCCAGTGTCTTTACAGACCACAGCCACTCTCTTCCCTTTCCTTCCCTTCCCTTCCCCTTGAGTCTCAGCTGATGCTGCACTGAGTACCCAGCTGGCACCATCTGCAACAGTACTGGCCCAGATGCCTCATCCACTCAAGTCTGAGATGGGGGGAGTGGGACATGGGAACTGACACCAGGTGTCTCTCCTGAACGTCCCCATGGTTTAACCTTCCTCCTGCCATACCTCCCCCTGCCCAACACAACTCCAATAGCTGCCCCTCTTTCCACCCACCCCTCCAGAAAGGCTCCCCTTCCTAGCTCCTGATTAACAATTCCTCCTCCCCAAAGATGACAGCACTCAAGAGGCTCATGGGGACATGGTGGCCAGGAAGGGAGTCCCAAGCCCAGCATCTCCAGAGGCAGGCAGGCAAGGAGTTCCCTCCCTTCTGCCTTCCCAGCCAATACCCCATATCCCACCTTCTCCCCCATGCCTGATCTGCCTCTCTCACTGGGGGGCCATGGCACTCCCTCTCCCCACCCTGCTCATCCCTTCTCCCCAATACCCAACTCCCACCTCCCTACCCCGCCCCTCACAAAGGGATCATGGCACAATCCTCCAGTCCCTGTGCCTGTACTCCCCCTCTCACTGGTGGGGTATGGCATTTCCTCCCATACTCTTCCCTTGTGCCCATACCCACCACTCTCATGGGGGGCGGGGTGGTAGGACACCTCCTCCCACCCCTCCACAACACAACCCCCACCCTATTTCCCACACCCATGCCCCCTCTCACCAGGGGGGGCTGAGGCATAACCCACTTCCCCCCCTGCCCATACCCCCCCTCACTGGGAGTTGGGACAGTACCACCCTAACAATCCCTCCCAACACACATCCTCTAAAAGCCATTAAATCCTACAACAGAACATCCTCCACTTCCCCATGTTCCACAAACGGCCTGCAAATGGGCGCTGGCTTTGGCGGCGACTTCAGCAGGTGCTAAAAGCAGTCACCTGCAGGCCCCACAGCTTCTTTTACGGGAGGGGAAGGAGGCAGGAACAGTCCAGCAGTCCAATTCATGAAGCTGAGAATTTGTAGGTACTTGTGCTTAGCTTAGTTACAAGGGAGGAAGGAGATCCTGTAGATGTGTAATCTATAGCCGGGGGGGCGCTCGGGGAAGCCTGATGGAAGGGTGTGTGTGAATGTAATCAGGGAGGGAGTTCTAAACATGGGGGGCAGCCAGGGGGAAGGGGTGAAGATGCCCCTTCCCCCTGAAAAAAAGAGAAGGGTACCTGCTCAGCCAGACTGCTCCCTTCCCTCCATTCCTGTTCCTTGCAGATATGAGCTCTGCCAGCTGGCTGCATAATCTTCATCAACTCCAGAGGCTGCTGGCTCTTGGCCTGCAAGAGTCCAAACATGACAACAGACTTTGAGAATAGGGACCATCCTGTTTCTCAGGAACCCACTGCATCCTTCTATATGTAGAGAGTGGCTGACAGATCATGGCTTCCCTTGATCCTGGGGACAGGGCAGCATGGCTTCTCCCAAGTTGCATTAAAGCTCTGGTTCCCAGGTGTTCTGGTGGGTTTGGGCTGTAGCAACAGCAGTACTCCTTCTCCCCCAGCCCCGTAAGGCTCCAGCAACTGAAATAGCAGCTCAGCTTCTCTTGCTGCTGAGAAAGCCGCATGCGGTGGTAGCTGGTGGACATTTAGGTTGGTGGGCAGTGGGCGGCGCCACCCTTAATATTTCTCACACTACTATGGAACAGGTAATGAATTAAAAATCCCACCATGCCTACTGATCTAAAGATTACATATTCTTGGTGGTGTGTAATAGTGAGGAAAATGCAAAGCTCTGAGCAAATCAAAAAGGAAAAATCAGCAGTTGCTCTTGTAGGTTAGGTGGTGGGAAAGAAAATTGGCAACTCAAGAGGTCAAGTCTATTTTAGGAAAGGAGATATTACATGGATATAGGATTTCTTTCACTTTTGCTATTTAAAAATGAGAATCTACACAGGGGAGAAACCCTGTGGATGCCAGGAGCACAAGGAAAGCTTCAGGAGAAGTTGGGGCACTCAGTATAAATCAGGGAATCTACACAGGAGAGAAACCTTACATGTGCCCTCAGAGGGAAATGCTACAGCGTGAGCTTAGCCCTCAGTACACAGACCAAGGAACAAGAAAAAGCATTGAAAAATTCTTAAAATCCCAAGATTCCCAGTAACAACAGGTTACTCAGGGAGTAAAGGACAAAATTCAAAGGGGCTGCCAGTATTTTCCCCTTTCGGGGACACTAAAACTACACAACACTGCCTGAAAAGCAAGTTTTCACACTGCAGCGCAGTTTGAATTTAACAAGTCAGCAAATAAATCCTTTGAAAAAGCTTTTCCATTCTGCCTGCATTTTTTCCACTGCACTCAAGTGAGCCCAGAAAGTATTCCAACCAATTTAAACCTGATTCAAAGTTCAAAAAAACATTTTTCTAAGCATCGCATCACTCGGGGTGAGGGGGACAAAATTCAGCAGGCTACCAAAACAAAAAATAACATCACTATTTTCCCCTTTCGGAAACACTATAAAACCACCGAAAGCTGTATACAAAGCAATAATTGTTTTAGTTTTCACACTGCAGCAGAAAGATTGAATAGAACAAGTCAGTAAATAAATTATTTGGAAAAACTTTTCAATTCTGCTTGCATTTTTCTACTACTCAGTGAGCTCAGAAAATATCCCAATGAATTTAAACAGAATTCTATGTTCAATTAAAAAAAAATCAGTCATCAGATTGCTAAGTTGAAGAGGCAGCAACTGAGACATACATCTGGGGGGAAGTGAATTCCACACTGAGGGACCTGCTACGGCAAAGGCCTGATCACCCACTGACTAAAGGCATGATGGTTGGATCCCCAAACAGTGGGTGGTTGCTGAGCGCAGATAGTCATCACAGGGTGAGGTACCAGGAACAAATATTGAATATAGATCTCAAAAACTACTTACAGGAATTGTTTGAGGTGCACAAATCTGTCTCCATCAGCACAGGGAGAGTCCAGGGATGAGGAACCTTGGTCCCAGGGGCCAAATGTAGCCTGTGATTAGTTTTTAATTGGCCTCTTAACAGTTCCTGGATCCAGCCCCAGATCCTTTTCCTACTCCCAAGCACTGAAAGTGTAATCCCAGGATAATGGAGCAGAAATTAGGGCATGCACTCAAGGACAGGAGAGAAATCCATGTTCTGAACCCTACTCTTCCAGAGCTCACCCCTTAAGCACCACCAACTCCCAACAGGGGCGGGAGAAGGTAGGGAAATGGGGCAAGGAGGGGGAGAGAGGGAGAAGGCAGAGGAAAGGGGGGGGGGAGCAGAGGCAGAGGGGGCCAAATGAGGGAGAATGGAAAGGGAAGAGGCCTAATGGAGACAGAAGAGGCCTAATGGGGTGGGGGAGAGGAAGCAGCAGAGGGGAGGGGGCCAAATGGGGACCGGTGGAGGTGCCAGAGTGAGAGAGGGGGGCCAAATGAGGGCATAAGGAAAAGGCTCGGTGCAAAACGAAGGGAGGAGGCAGAAGAGAGGAGGGGGTGGAGATGTAGGGGGAGGGGCCAAATGGGCATGGGGAAAAGGCGGGGAGGAATAGGAAAGGGGTTCAATTGGGGGCAGGGAAGAGGAGTGACATCCAAACAAGGGCAGGGAAGGGAAATAGAGGAGGGAGGGGTCCAAACGGGAACCGGACAGGGGGAGGCAGGCAGAGGGGATGAAACACTGTTTGCAGCTCCAACCACCACTCTGCTGAGGGAAGGAGGGAGCCAGGGCTTCCAGCTCCCTCCTTCCCATTTGACTTTTTTCCTTTACTTGATTGGCTGGGAATGATGATTCCATAGCCACTGGAGCCAGGCTAAGTGGCTGGGAGACTCCACAGGGAACTACAGGGTGTCCCCAGCTCCTACTGCCAGCCCCCTCCCCTGGGCTATATTTTTTGACCATGGCAGGGGGCAATACTGGTTTTGCCCCTCCACCCATGCTGGCACAATGGTGCCAAGGGCAGGCTTTCCCCTGCTGCCGCTACACTGCCGGAATAAGTCAGCACATGTGCAGAGGAACAGAGCAGCCTCTCTGCTCATGCTGGTTCTCATTCTGACAATTCACGAAGCAGCTGCTGGGGGATCTGGGGAGCCAGGCAGCATGCCACCCATCCCTACCCCACTGAGGAACCTCCCCATGCTGCATGGACATGCTCCCAGTCAGCCACTTCTGGCAAGAGCCACAGCACAGATGCCCAAGAGTTGCATGCAGTTCCCAAGCCACTATTTGCCCATCTCTGGTCAATTCCATGTGGCACCCCACATGGAGGGGAGAGGTTACACCAGGTCTTGATGGGTTATGGGATGGTGCATGCTATGGTTTGTGCCATGTGGGGCAGTGAGGGAGGGAGGTTGCACTGGGCCCAGATTGGGTTGAGCCAGGCCCTGGCAGCTGTAGCATAGCCTGTTCCACTTGAGGGGCAATGAGTGGGAAGGTTGTACCGGATCCAGGTGGGATTGCACCAGGTTTTGGCGGTGGGGGAGATGTATTGTGTATGGCTCTTTTGTTGACCTGCTGTGGCTCTTGCTACTGTCTTGCAGACCCTGCAACTGGTTCCTCTTCTCTGACGTTCTCAAGAGGCTGAAGCTTTCTTCCCGCATATTCCAGGCTCGCTTCCCACACTTTGAGGTTGCTGCCCTGCCCAAAGCGGAGTTCCATCGCCAAGTATCTTCGAGTCAACTGCTGTCCCAGGACAAAGTCCTGGAGAACATGGAACTGTTGCCCCAGGGCATGGCAGAGACAGTGGAGCTGGTGCGGTATGAGCTGGAGCTGGTGCAACTCCTGGGCTCAGAGGTGGATTACCAGGCCTGGAGCAGCTGACGGGGGCGAGGGCTCTTCTTGCATCAACTGCATCCTGAGGCAATAATATGGACCACTGAGAAGCAGCCTTTTCAATGCCAGCAGCAGGGACTGGAGTTCAGGCCCCAGTAGCCCTGTTTCCCCCACGCAGTGAATGGGAGTAGCCTCTGCAGGGTCCGTGTGATAAGCAACACTGCGCTAGCTGCCTTCCAACTGAGGACAGGAATCTGGGCCTACCCAGCTCCTTTCTCCCTCACCCCCTCCCAGGGCTCTTGGCTACACACCATCTCCAGACGTCCATGGGAATGTCCATGCCTCTCCCCCACCCCAGTGTCTTCCATAGTATTTATTTAATTAGTATTTAATTTGTGATGTTTCTTTTTGTTCCTGCTAAGTCTGTATCACTGTGATTACTGGAGCCCAGGCTCTGCTGGCCCTTCCACTGGTACTCCCAGAGCAGCCACCCATTCCCATCCTGCTCGTGTTACTGCAGCAGGGATCGAGAGTACGGAAGGGACCTAGGTCTTTGAATACAGGGGGTGGACACCCACTTCCCACCAGCTTCAGAGCTCGGTTCTGCTGGCACCTCTTCCCCTAAGCCAGCGAAGTCCCAGTTATCAGGATGCCCAAACCCTGTCGGAATAGCTCATGCATTTCAGTCCCATTGTTCATCTTTGGATTTCTGTCTGTCATTTTGGAGAGACAGCACAAAGACCATGAGTAGGCTGGAGGCTGAGGCTTCTCCTACTCGCAGACAGTCCCCCACCCCCTTTTCCTTCCCTTCCCTTCCGTTTATTGGAAATGCCCTTTGTTCAAAATCAGTTCTGCTGGCGCGAGAGCTGTCACAGGGTGTGAGTGCCCACCAGTAGGAGCGGGCATGCTCTGCTGCTGGGTGTAGATGGTACAGTTTTATTGTACAGGTGCTAACAAGGACTCTGAGGACTGGACAATCTGTTCCTAGCTCTCCCTTGCTCTGCAATGGGAGAGCTGGGGTGTTTTGTTTTTTTCTTTCTTTGTGTTGTGTTTCTTCCCGGCCGGGGCAGTTGTAGCCCCTACCCAGGCTGGCTGTCTCTCCTCACCCTGGAAGCAGGCAGCTCCTTTTTTAAGCCAAGGCTTTTTGCCTTTGGGTGTGTATTCTAGCTGCTGTTTCTGATTTCTGTTTTATTATAAGCAACAGGCTGTGGTGTCAAAAACACTTATGTACAGAAAAACCTGCATCAGGCCCCCTGCCTCCTGCCTCTTCCTTCGCTCCAGCCTCGGCCAAGGGTGCTGTCTCTTAGCAAGTAGGGGATGGGCGTGGCTGTTCCTTGGCAGAGGGAAGAGGTGGATGCCTGCTGGGATGGGGCTGTCCTTTTGCAGGGGCTCACTGTGCAGCACTGTGGTCTGCCCCTGTGGTGGTCTGTGAGTGGAGCTGAGATATTCAGATTCATTCTCATGCACCAAGAACCTGCTTCCCTTATTTAAATACCTCTGGGGTTGGATGGGGGGAGAGAGGAAGATAGTGTTAGTCTGAATGGGCCCCATGAGCAGCACCAAAACCACATGGAAGCAGCCAGGGCCTTATCAACCAGTCTCTGGGCCTAGCAAAGCTGGGGTGGTGTATTCATCATAGCCAATTTGTGGGGGGTGTAGTCTGGAAATTGGGCCAGTGTGGGTGTGAAAGTTCTTTAGACAGCCCCTACTCTCCTGCAGGAGCCAGAAGGAGGTGCCAGTAGCCAAAGTGGGAACTGCATTGTAGACCACTATGATTTTCTGCTATCTGAAAGCAATCACAGCCCAAGCTGCCTTTCCTATTTGGGGGATGGGTGCATAGATGCTGTTGCCCATGGTCTCAGCTCCACACTGGGAAGGGGTTAAAGAGTTTCTGACCTGGATCTGGGCCAATGAATCCCACACATCTACTACTGGCAGTCAATTTGCACTGCTGCCACTAAGAGCAATGGGGACTGAATAATTTATAGTTTCTTGATGACAGCAGTGTCTGGGAAACAGGACTCTTGGCCTCTACACTCTAGTCTTGCAGTTCTGGATATGTGTTGGGCCTTTGCAGAAAACTAGGGGTTCTGCCCTGGGGGAGGAACAGAGGCATTATCTCCTAATGGCTGTGTGCTTCCTACACGTCTGCATATGCTTCCAGCAGAGCCCTGCCCCTTGGTGCCTCCATTGCCCAGCTGTAGAGGTGACTCCGCATTATATGGTACTTACTAAAAGTTGCATGCTCTGTGTGGGGGTGCTGCTCCCACCTTCCTTCTCTGCTACTGCTGCCTTCCCACTGGGGCACAAGTGTACACTGACTAATAGTCAAGCAGCTTGTTGCTAAGCAATACCATGCTGCTAGACAGGGCTGCATGCAGCTCAGTCTCCCATAGTGCTGAGACCTAGCAGCAATGAGCACAGGACATGTGCTATTCACCCTGCTCAGTACAGCCTTACAAACAGCTCTGGTGTCCTCTTGGGTGCATATGCTCACTGCTGGTGCAGCAGTTCTCAGGTCACTGCTGGTGCCACTATCCAGAGAAGCAACGTAGTGCACATTATGCTACGTGGAGCAGAGCAAGGGAGAGGAAGAGGATTTCCTGCTTATAGAGGCTATAAGTCCCAGCATGCACTGCTCCAGTTGTCTACTAGTCTCCAGCCTTATTCAGCAGATAAGAAAAGCAGAAACCACCTGGTCTGTGAATTTCTAGTGGCAATGCTAGGGCTGCTGTAAGGAGCGCCTTGTTAGCAAGGGCAAGCTCTATTGCAAACCTCTGGGCCAGGCGCAACAGCGCTTGGATGTTGCTGCCCTAGCAAAGTCTCTCAACCAGTGCTAGTCCCCTGACCCATTTTCAGTGGGGCTAATGGGTGCAGAAGATCAATGGAATGGGTGCACTTGGCTCTACAACAGTCTGGCTGGCTGACTGAAATCCTGTACCTGGAGAGAAAGCAACAAGCGTGGGCCCAGCTTCTGCCAAGTGCCCCCTGCTGCATCCTGGGCCACTGAAGACTTGGCAATCTTCATCTGGCACATGAGCCATGTGGCAGCAGGGCAGGGGTTGCTCTGTGAACAGAGTCCATATGCAGGCAGGTGCAAGGTCATGCCAATACACAGACATGGTCCACATGCTTCCCTACTATTGCACAATACTCATTACTTGGAGATGTAAATTTGGACAAGGGTTTAACTATAATAGGGACTAGCAGTGCCACTGCACGGGGGCTTCAAGCCTGGGGCACTCATACTCCCTGGTACAGCCTGCATCCTCTGCCTCTTGGAGAAGACCCAAGGAGCGCTTATTCCAACCTAGCTACACCCTTGAATGTGGGGGTCAGTGCCTATTCAAAGACAAAGCAGTAGGGTGAGGGGCTGGGATAACCTCAATCATGGATTCATAAACTGATGGGCTAGAAGGGACTTTAAGGGTCATCTAGTTCAACCTCTTACTCCAAGACAGGATACCCTCTGCCTACAGTAACACAGGCACATGCTCGTCCACCTGGGCTTTGAAAGCACACACACGGAGGGAGAGTCCTTCTTGAAATTAGGAAGATTTTCCGAATGCCTAACCGAATCTGCATTGCTGTCATGTAAGCCCATTCCTTCTGCTGTCTTCTGTGGCAGTGGGAAAAAAATGTTCACCATCGTTTTTGTGGCATCCTCTTAGATATGTGACAACTGCTATCATGTACATACACATGACACCCCTTAGGCATCTTTTCTGTAGGCCAAACATACTCAGGCTCAACCTCTTGTCTGGTTTGTCTTCCAATCTTTATCACCAACTGGTCTGGGCCAATGCTCTCAGCAGTGGGAAGACAGCCACTTTCCAGTAGAGGGCAGCAGCATCCTGCTGGAGGAAGCTTTGCCATAAATTTAGAAAGTGGAGTGCTCAGGCCGTGGCCCTTGGCACTTTAGGAGGGGAGCAGTTCCTGAGGACTGAGCATCCCTCATTGAGTGTGGGGGGGGGGGGAGAGGTGTTGCCTGTGTTTTGGGTTTAACCCTTGCTTCTTCCTACCTGTTCCTCCCCCACACCCCTTTTTCACACACCTCCCTGCCTTGCTAGTAAATAATAGAGACAAAGTAGTGCAGTGATATCTTTTATTGGACCAAATACAGTTGGTAGGGGTATGCAAGGTGACAGCATTTGGAAAAGGGCAACTGGAGCTGGGATTTTAGGGCCATGGTGTGACTGAAAGGTGCAATGTAGTGTAGTGTGCTCCTGGAAAGTAGGGTGGGAAGAGGTAACTAAGAGGCAGTGAGGAATCAATTTTACTTCACTGCAGTGTTGTGAGATCCGCACCAGAGCGCTTGAGGGTCCTGTTCTGTGCCTAAATAGTCCAAGAGCCCATGCCGAGATGATTACATCATAAGGTACAAAAGGTTTGGCTATTTAGACATCTTACAAAAGTCATGGCATCTCCAAAACTGCCAGTTTTATGAGCAACTGTCAGGGCATTTAGGGGGTTGTAGCCCCTGTACACCCCCTTCCGGGGCCCAATAATTGCACCACACGGTACATGGATGAAACAAGTAATGGCTGTGCCTGTTACTGAATAATGTATGCAATTCCAAACTGCAGTCTGAGTAGCTATGTTAGGGCTTAACCGCTATCTGACCCTTTTGAACATGGGGGCCAATAATTACACCATAAGGTACATGGCTGAAACTGGTGCCAGTTGGTAGAGATCAAATTCCTGTATTGTAAAATATGCAATCTGACTATTTTACATGGGCTGAACAGACCATCTAATATTGTCCGTGCCATAATAATTTCCACTCTACATAATTATGTAATGCATAGCTGGCATTCATATACTCCAGCAATTTCTTGGTACTCTTATTTGTTGGACTTACTGTGGAAAGGAGTCTGCAAAATCACCAGTGGAACTGGAGCGCCTGGGAGTCTCCTAGCAACCAGATTGCTGGGGGGTGATGTCACAGGCACCAGCTGGAAACACTGGGTACTTTTAAACAAGATGTTACCATGCATAGCCACCCAGGAGCCACTCATCCGATTGCGCATCTGAAGGTGGGGTGGGGGAATGCGTGCTTCCTTGAGCCACGCAGCACAAATGCATGGCCGCTCACGGCGCAGGGCCAAGAAATCTGTAGTATGTCTTACAAGTTGCAAGGCAAGCCAAAAAAGTGCATGGCAACAGGTGCCTACACATCCCCTGCTAGTATAAACGGGCAGTCACCCATCCCAGCAGACTAGTCTGCTGCTCATAGGCACTTGGATGGGGAACACGGCCTTTGGAAGTCATAGGAGCTGGCTGCGAGCGCTAGGGAGCCCAGGGTCCCTAGCGCTCATGCTGGGACATGTCCATTTCAAAGGGTAGTCCAGTGCGCTAGGGGAAGGGAAGGGGATGCCCTTCCCCTGTGGTCTGTGGCAGGGTGAGTGTGAGGAGGCTGCCAAGGTAGCCATGCTGGGAGACACTCCTTAGAATCCCTTCCCACACACTTCACCTGAGTGTCTGCATGAACCCCCTCTCCCCCAACCTTGCTCGTTTAAAAACACCCAAAGAAGGACCTGGAAACAGAGCAGGAGGAGGAAAGAGTGAGTCTGCAGACAGTGTGACTCTGTGGCAAGAGAGTGAGGGCTGGACAAGCTAGGCACCCCTGCCTTCAGCTTGGGCCCAAGAAGGTACTCCGGTGTGAGAGTCAGCCCTTTGGAGAAGGAACTCCAACCCCCTCCGCAGTGCAGGAAGTCTGCAGATACAACATCCGTGACAAATGGCTGTCCAGCCTCTGTTTTTCAGTTCTGACATTGAAACCTCATCAGGAACATGTGTGTTTGAAAAGAAATGCATATCCTGCCTAAACGAACACAAGAAATATTGAGGAGTAAAGCAAAAGTTACTTAAGTGTACAATGAAAAACTTTGAAAGGAGCATCAAAAGATTTGTAAATATGCTGAAGGATGACCAGATGTTGACATGTATAAATTATGTAAATTTCATTGCCAAATAGGTATGCTATAGGGCTGAAGCTCATTCTCACCCTGCTAGAAAGTCTTGGCAAGAATATTTATTTCTTTATTATTTTATTTATTTTTAAAAAAATTATGCTGCCCTTTCCATAAGGCTCAGGGCTGCTCATAGTCATACAAAAAAATGAAAATGTTACAATTCATATGGTAAAAACACCCACCCTTCCCACAACCCCACCCCAAAACCCACCTATCCCTGCCTGACGAATGCTTTCCTAAATAAAGTTTTGCACCACCTTCTGAAGATAGCCAGGCTCGGGCTCAAGCAAACCTCCTGGGGAAGGGAGTTCCACAACAGCAACCAAGAATGCCCTTCGGTGCACTCCCACCCCATGGACAAGGGTAACGAATGGAACATGCAGGAGGGTGTCCCCAGCCAACCATAGGGGCCGCAAAAGAATGTGGTAGAATAGGCGGTCTTTCAAATATATGGGAGTCAGACCATTTAGGGCTTTAAAGACCAGCACCTTGAATTGTGCCTGGAAGTTATAGACAGCCAGTACAGACTTTGGAGCACTGGTATGATGTGCTCCCAATGACTCGTCCCTGAAAGAAGCCGAGCTGCCACATTCTGCACCAGCTGCAGCTTCTGAGCAGTCACCAAGGGCAGCCTCACATAGAGCGCATTGCAGTAATCTAGCCTCAAGGTGATTAAAGCATGGATGACAGTGGCTAGATCTGAATCAGAAAGAAGGCCGCAGCCTCCTCGCCAGATGGAGTTGGTGAAAAGTGCTCCTGGCCACCGCCACCACCTGACAATCCAAGCACAGCAAGGGATCCAAAAGCACTCTGAAGCTGTGAACCTGAGTGACCAGAGGGGGCCAGACCCGATCAATGACAGGTGTCCCAATCCCCTCCAGGTCACAAGACCAGCCAAGCATCATCACTTCAGTCTTGTCGAGATTCAGCCTCAATTGGCTCACCCTCATCCAGTCCCCGACAGCAACCAGGCATCTGGTAAGCACTGAGACTACGGGACCTGGGTCAGATGAAAAAGAGAGGTAGAGCTGAGTGTCATCCACATATTGATGACACCTCACCCCTAAACTCAGAATGACCTCACCCAGCGGCCTCAGATACACATTGAACAAGAGGGGGGACAGAATAGAACCCTGCAGGACACCACAGGGAAGGTCCCAAGGAGACTATGAGCAATCACCCATCACCATCCGTTCGAACCTCCCTAACAAGAAAGAGTGGAACCACTCAAGAGCAGTTCTGCAAACCCCTGCCAGGTACCAGTCATGCCAACAACATCTCATGATCAACTGTATCAAAGGTCGCAGAAAGATCTAACAAATCAACAAGGTAGAATAGGCTTCTCGCCGAGATTTTCTAGGTCGAGAATCTAGTGAGAATTGGTGTCTCCCCCTCCTCCCCCCCCCCCGCATTCTTGCAAAATTCTCAAAAATGACCACCGGGCGATTGTGCATACTCAGAATGGCCATGGTGGCCATTTTGTGCATGTGCAGAGCGTGTTGGGGTATTCAAGAATCTTGTGAGATTTTCAAGAAACTTAAAAAATGCTCTATGCATGCACAATTGGTCTCCAGGGGCTGCACATGTGCAGAACGACCACGGAGGCCATTTGCTGATGCTCAGAGCATTTTTTTAGGTTCTCAAGAATCTTGCAAGATTCTCAAAAACCTCAGTGATAATTTATTTATATTATTTATTTTCCAAATTTATACCCCGCCCCCTCCTGCAACGCAGCTCGGGGCGGCTTCCAACAATTGAACAATAAAACATTAAAATTCATTTTAAAATATTAAATATAAAATATACCATATAAAACAAGGCTAGGAAAATAATAAATAAATGGGTGGGGGACTAAAATCATCCCTCCCCACCCTCCCTCCCAAAGGCCTGGGCAAACAGCCAGGTCTTACAGTTCCGCCGAAATGTTAAAAGGCTTGGGGCCAGGCGAGCTTCCTCCGGAAGGGAGTTCCACAGCCGCGGTCC
>QEPC01012768.1:214548-238607 GCA_003113815.1 Sphenodon punctatus
CCGGCTGTGGCTGCCGGCGTCAGAGACGCTCTAGGCCTTCCGGGGAAACCCGGAAGTTCCCCGGAAGGCCTAGACCTGGGCTTTATATTACAGAACAGTAGATGCTCAAGAGATCAAGTTTTTCACCTTCACGCTGCTGAATCACATGGTCTGCAGTGTTAAGATACTTAAAGAGGATCAGATAGCCCTGACCTCCTGAAGTGTGTTTTCGTCTTACCCAGGTACCTTAATGTCTCTACCTTTTCTTTCCCCTTTCCCCTTCCTTCCCTTCCCTCCCCCCCCTTCTTTTTCTTCTTTCTTTCTTATTCTCTTTTCCCCTTTCTTTAAATTTGGGCTCTATAGAACTGCAGCCACAGTCTGTTGCAGCTAGAACTGTATTGGGTCAGCTTCCAATTAGGGAGCCACCCTCATGCTGCTGAATTACATGACTTGCAGTGTTAAGATATCTAAAGGAGATCCAATAGTTCTGATTTCCCAAAGTATGCTTTTGCCCTACTTTAGATACCTGAACTTTTTCTTCTTCTTTTTTTCCTTTCTTTTTCTTTTTTCCTTTCTTCCTTTTTCTCCCCTTACCCCCCTCTTTTCTTTCCCCTCCTTTCCGTTCCCCTTTCTTCCCCCTTTTCCTTCCCCCCTTTCCCTCCTCTCCCCCCTTTTCTTCCCCCTTGTAACGTAAAGAAATGTCTTTACGCTTCTAACTTAAGATATGTTATCTTCTTGTTGTTATAGTATATATAGTCTCCTTGAAAGACAGGCAAGGTGTGAAATCTCCCCCTGAAGAAGCTGGATGTTCCAGCGAAACGGCCGTCGGGATCCTTTTGTTATATATTGTATATACTGCTGCCCTTTCTACCAAAGGCTTTCTTTGTATGGACCTTTCTGTTTGGAGCATATATTTATTTTGTATAAAATTTGGATCAGAGTTGAAGCAGGTATATTGTGTATTTTGTATGGATTTCCTGCTTCAGAATATATATCCGTGTGGTTTTTGAGTTGCTTTTTAAACCTGGCAGAGGAGGTGAATATAACCTGCCTAACTGAAATTGCTGGATTAAGTAACGTAATGTCCATCCAGTGTTAACCCTGGGAACTCCTTGCTGTTGGGTTATGCCACCTACCGTGGCCCTGGCTCTGCCTACCTTTACCCAGGCTCCACCTACCATTGCCCTGGCTCTGCCCCTAGGCTCACCGCCTTACTGTCCCCTCCAACCTCCAAACCTACCAGCCACCCCTGGATGTTGGTACTGAGACCAGACTGATTCCAAGCAGTTCCTATGCAGGGAGTGGGAGATGATGTCATGCAGCACGTATATAAATAGCCGCCCCACTCCCTGCCACCTTAGTTCTTTCTCCCCAGGTGGAAAAACAGGCAATTTAATGAATGATCTTTGTGGGGAGGAAGGGAGGGTGGTGTGAATGTAAAGAGGCTTTATTTCGAAGGTCAAATGTTACAGGTCAGTAATTTACCCTTCTTCTTCGAGTGTCTCTCCACAGTCACACTGATGTAGATTAGTTAGCTGACCCACAGGAGGTGGGATTTACAGTAAATTTTGCAAGATAGCTCTGCTAAAATGAGTATCTGCCCTTTCAGCCAAATCAATGGCATAGTGCTTGGTGAACGTGTGAACTGATCTCCATGTTGCTGCCTTACAGATTTCATTGAGGGAGATGTAACTGAAAGCAACCACAGAGGAAGCTACTCCTCTGATGGAATGTGCACGAAACCCCTTAGGCAGGGCTGGCCCTGGGGTTTGTGAGGCCATGTGCGAAGTCTTGGTGGGGGGGCCTAATTTGCATAATTAGGCCCCACCCAATTATGCAAATGTATACATTTACATAAAACTTACTCCCTCTGGACAGGAAGGATTTCCATTCTCCATCCCTCCGAACAACCATGGAGAAGCACGGTCTCCCAATGCTCCCCCCCCCCCCAGCCAAGTGTCTACCACCACTCCCCAGGAGTGGTTCCACTGCAGGGGCAGCCAAGCAGGCAGTGAGTCAGGCACAGAGAGACTGACTGCGTCCACTACCTTAATGGAGGAGGGGGTGAGCTTGGCCAGTCTGGCCTCCAGGGCCTGTTGCTTCTTGCTGCCAGTGCCGCCTGCGCCTTGTGCACGCTTGTGGTGCGACCGGGGCAGAGGTGCTGCTATTACACACACGACACCCAAAATGCAGCTAGCTTATTAAGCGCATTATGCTATGAAAAGAGACACATAACCAGTTCAGTTGTGTCCCCATGCTGCCCCCACCCCATAACCAGTTCATTTGTGCCCCCGCCCCCATATAATCAATTCACACTGCCCCCACCCATAGCCATTTAATTTGTGCCACTGGGGCAGCATGAATTGATTATATGGAGGCGCAAATGAACTGGTTATGGGGTGCAGGCTTAAAGACAGTATTCCTGTTGGCTATAACTTCATTAAGAAGAGTTAGTGAAATAGCAGACATAATAATCTCAGAACCATATTTGCAGATTTTTCAAGACAGAATAGATCTCGCTTTACATCCTAAATTCCTGCTTAAGATAGTATAAGTAAGATGTTGTGAGAATGTGGCCCTTTTTACACGGGCCTCTCCCAGTCATGAACACACAGATTTGTGTGTGTTCATGGGTTGGGGAACCACGTGTGAATGATGTGGTGCACGCGTCCATGGTGAGTGGGGGTACATGGGCACCCACCTAACACGCATCCCCACTCACACACCCCCACTCATCCCCACGCACGGAGCAACCGGGGGAAATGGTGGTTACTACGTGGGTGTGGATGAGTGGTGGGTGAGTGGGGATGCATGTGCAGCCGTGTGCATGACTCACCCATGCACTGGCGTGCCCATGAACTCCCTACCCAGCGGAGCCATGTAAAAATATCATGTGAGGAGCCACTCGAAGAACAGAAGGTTGCTACCTTGTAAACAAGGTTCTTTGAGATGGCTCCTAACATTCTCACAAATACCCACCCTTCCCCACATGGAATTCTTTTCTTATATTTCTAGAAAGGGTTGAGAGGAACTGTCATTCAGAGGGGGAGAGTTCTTTTTATACTAGAGGAGCTCGAGACCATCATGTGGTCTATTATTTGAATAGGGTGAGCATGCACAACCCCGTTGTGAGAATGTTGGGAGCCATCTCGAAGAATCTTCTTTACAAGGTAGCAACCTTCTGATCAGCACATGGGGAGGAGCTGTTTGTAAACAAACAGCCTTATCTCCCAGCCCTATCACTACTAGAAGGCAGAGGCAGGTGAGGGATGGGGTCTGGAGTCAGGGAGGGGAGGAAGAATCACTTACTGGGGGAGAAGCTGGCTGCAGCCTGCTGCCCAGCCAGGCAAGTGCGGAGCCCCAGGTGGCCACGGGGCCATGTGCGGCCACACATATGACACATGCCTGGGGCCGGCCTGCCCGTAGGCAATTCTTTAGATGCTAACCTGTATTCCATGGAAACACAGTTCCTCAACCACCTAAGCAAGGTTTGTTGGGATACCTTGCTACCTAGCGTGCGTTGACAAAAGGAGACACAGAGAGCATCAGTTTTTCTGATTTCCTTAGTGCACTGAAGGTAAAACAAGGTTGCCCTGTGCGGGACTAACATGTGGAGCAGAGCCTCTCCAGGGGAGGAGTGAGACTTAGGGAAAAAAACAGGAAGTGTAATGATCTGGCTCAAGTGAAAGGCCACTTTAAATAGGAAAAGGGGGTGAGGCCTAAGGACTACCTCATCCTTATGAACCACCAACTAAGGTGGTTTACAAGTGAGAGCATGAAGCTCGCTAATATGCCTGGCTGATGTCACCACAACCAGGAACAAATATTTAAGTGTTATCATTTTGAGTGAGGCAGAAGTCGTAGGCTCGAAAGGAGGGGTTTTTGTTTTTTTGTTTTTTTTAACAATCTTATCATGAGTCACAAGTGTGCAACAATGGTTTACAGCACTAGTATGTTTTGAAGTTACATATTGATCTATGCAACCATATCTCGAATAAGTCATAAACATTAATGAATAGAAAAAAAGAGAGAGAGAAAAAAATCCAAAACAATATATAATTCAATTAATTGTTGTGGGGTTGACTATGTCCCCCTGAGGAGGGACGCTTACAATGTAAAAATTGCAAATTAACAAATCCTTATCAGGGCCAGTTATATTACCCCATTTTATACATTATCTCTTTTTTTCCAAGTTCAGCAGATATCTGTAATACATATTGTTTTGTTCATATCAACTTCTTCTGAAATAATGGTTCAACAAGGGGTCCATAAGACGTAGAAGTCTTCCTGCTTGTCCTGTAGAGCTGCTGAAATCCGCTCCATAGTTATGGTGTACCAGAGTCTCTGCATCCATTTATTATAAAGTGGGCCCTGAATCACTTTCCAGTTGGACACTATTGTATGTATCGCAGCTGTAAATGTTTGTTAATAATAATAATAATTTGTCTGAATATTGGGGGTTAATTTGGTGTATTCCCTGTGGAGTTAGATATAGGGTGATTTCAGATGTGATGGGCAGCAGCATTGACCCTGGGCCATGGGGTGGTNTCCCAGGCTGCGCGGGTGGAAGGGGGGACACCCCCCACCCACCCTGCCCAGCCTGGATTTTTGTTTTAAAAAAGATTCAGAGGCGAGCCCACCCCCCAGCACCAGCGGCCGCGGCGTCCCCGCAGCCGCCGGTAAGTATGACCCGATCCCTGGGGGGGGTGTTTAACACCCCCCCAACCCCCCAGGGATCACCCCTACTAAAGTTCAGTGCGCTTGCTTACCTTGCGGAGCTCCGGTGGCGGCGGCGGGCAGTCCGGCGGCCTCAGCGCCGGCTGTGGCTGCCGGCGTCAGAGACGCTCTAGGCCTTCCGGGGAAACCCGGAAGTTCCCCGGAAGGCCTAGACCTGGGCTTTATATTACAGAACAGTAGATGCTCAAGAGATCAAGTTTTTCACCTTCACGCTGCTGAATCACATGGTCTGCAGTGTTAAGATACTTAAAGAGGATCAGATAGCCCTGACCTCCTGAAGTGTGTTTTCGTCTTACCCAGGTACCTTAATGTCTCTACCTTTTCTTTCCCCTTTCCCCTTCCTTCCCTTCCCTCCCCCCCCTTCTTTTTCTTCTTTCTTTCTTATTCTCTTTTCCCCTTTCTTTAAATTTGGGCTCTATAGAACTGCAGCCACAGTCTGTTGCAGCTAGAACTGTATTGGGTCAGCTTCCAATTAGGGAGCCACCCTCATGCTGCTGAATTACATGACTTGCAGTGTTAAGATATCTAAAGGAGATCCAATAGTTCTGATTTCCCAAAGTATGCTTTTGCCCTACTTTAGATACCTGAACTTTTTCTTCTTCTTTTTTTCCTTTCTTTTTCTTTTTTCCTTTCTTCCTTTTTCTCCCCTTACCCCCCTCTTTTCTTTCCCCTCCTTTCCGTTCCCCTTTCTTCCCCCTTTTCCTTCCCCCCTTTCCCTCCTCTCCCCCCTTTTCTTCCCCCTTGTAACGTAAAGAAATGTCTTTACGCTTCTAACTTAAGATATGTTATCTTCTTGTTGTTATAGTATATATAGTCTCCTTGAAAGACAGGCAAGGTGTGAAATCTCCCCCTGAAGAAGCTGGATGTTCTAGCGAAATGGCCGTTGGGATCCTTTTGTTATATATTGTATATACTGCTGCCCTTTCTACCAAAGGCTTTCTTTGTATGGACCTTTCTGTTTGGAGCATATATTTATTTTGTATAAAATTTGGATCAGAGTTGAAGCAGGTATATTGTGTATTTTGTATGGATTTCCTGCTTCAGAATATATATCCGTGTGGTTTTTGAGTTGCTTTTTAAACCTGGCAGAGGAGGTGAATATAACCTGCCTAACTGAAATTGCTGGATTAAGTAACGTAATGTCCATCCAGTGTTAACCCTGGGAACTCCTTGCTGTTGGGTTATGCCACCTACCGTGGCCCTGGCTCTGCCTACCTTTACCCAGGCTCCACCTACCATTGCCCTGGCTCTGCCCCTAGGCTCACCGCCTTACTGTCCCCTCCAACCTCCAAACCTACCAGCCACCCCTGGATGTTGGTACTGAGACCAGACTGATTCCAAGCAGTTCCTATGCAGGGAGTGGGAGATGATGTCATGCAGCACGTATATAAATAGCCGCCCCACTCCCTGCCACCTTAGTTCTTTCTCCCCAGGTGGAAAAACAGGCAATTTAATGAATGATCTTTGTGGGGAGGAAGGGAGGGTGGTGTGAATGTAAAGAGGCTTTATTTCGAAGGTCAAATGTTACAGGTCAGTAATTTACCCTTCTTCTTCGAGTGTCTCTCCACAGTCACACTGATGTAGATTAGTTAGCTGACCCACAGGAGGTGGGATTTACAGTAAATTTTGCAAGATAGCTCTGCTAAAATGAGTATCTGCCCTTTCAGCCAAATCAATGGCATAGTGCTTGGTGAACGTGTGAACTGATCTCCATGTTGCTGCCTTACAGATTTCATTGAGGGAGATGTAACTGAAAGCAACCACAGAGGAAGCTACTCCTCTGATGGAATGTGCACGAAACCCCTTAGGCAGGGCTGGCCCTGGGGTTTGTGAGGCCATGTGCGAAGTCTTGGTGGGGGGGCCTAATTTGCATAATTAGGCCCCACCCAATTATGCAAATGTATACATTTACATAAAACTTACTCCCTCTGGACAGGAAGGATTTCCATTCTCCATCCCTCCGAACAACCATGGAGAAGCACGGTCTCCCAATGCTCCCCCCCTCCCCAGCCAAGTGTCTACCACCACTCCCCAGGAGTGGTTCCACTGCAGGGGCAGCCAAGCAGGCAGTGAGTCAGGCACAGAGAGACTGACTGCGTCCACTACCTTAATGGAGGAGGGGGTGAGCTTGGCCAGTCTGGCCTCCAGGGCCTGTTGCTTCTTGCTGCCAGTGCCGCCTGCGCCTTGTGCACGCTTGTGGTGCGACCGGGGCAGAGGTGCTGCTATTACACACACGACACCCAAAATGCAGCTAGCTTATTAAGCGCATTATGCTATGAAAAGAGACACATAACCAGTTCAGTTGTGTCCCCATGCTGCCCCCACCCCATAACCAGTTCATTTGTGCCCCCGCCCCCATATAATCAATTCACACTGCCCCCACCCATAGCCATTTAATTTGTGCCACTGGGGCAGCATGAATTGATTATATGGAGGCGCAAATGAACTGGTTATGGGGTGCAGGCTTAAAGACAGTATTCCTGTTGGCTATAACTTCATTAAGAAGAGTTAGTGAAATAGCAGACATAATAATCTCAGAACCATATTTGCAGATTTTTCAAGACAGAATAGATCTCGCTTTACATCCTAAATTCCTGCTTAAGATAGTATAAGTAAGATGTTGTGAGAATGTGGCCCTTTTTACACGGGCCTCTCCCAGTCATGAACACACAGATTTGTGTGTGTTCATGGGTTGGGGAACCACGTGTGAATGATGTGGTGCACGCGTCCATGGTGAGTGGGGGTACATGGGCACCCACCTAACACGCATCCCCACTCACACACCCCCACTCATCCCCACGCACGGAGCAACCGGGGGAAATGGTGGTTACTACGTGGGTGTGGATGAGTGGTGGGTGAGTGGGGATGCATGTGCAGCCGTGTGCATGACTCACCCATGCACTGGCGTGCCCATGAACTCCCTACCCAGCGGAGCCATGTAAAAATATCATGTGAGGAGCCACTCGAAGAACAGAAGGTTGCTACCTTGTAAACAAGGTTCTTTGAGATGGCTCCTAACATTCTCACAAATACCCACCCTTCCCCACATGGAATTCTTTTCTTATATTTCTAGAAAGGGTTGAGAGGAACTGTCATTCAGAGGGGGAGAGTTCTTTTTATACTAGAGGAGCTCGAGACCATCATGTGGTCTATTATTTGAATAGGGTGAGCATGCACAACCCCGTTGTGAGAATGTTGGGAGCCATCTCGAAGAATCTTCTTTACAAGGTAGCAACCTTCTGATCAGCACATGGGGAGGAGCTGTTTGTAAACAAACAGCCTTATCTCCCAGCCCTATCACTACTAGAAGGCAGAGGCAGGTGAGGGATGGGGTCTGGAGTCAGGGATGGGAGGAAGAATCACTTACTGGGGGAGAAGCTGGCTGCAGCCTGCTGCCCAGCCAGGCAAGTGCGGAGCCCCAGGTGGCCACGGGGCCATGTGCGGCCACACATATGACACATGCCTGGGGCCGGCCTGCCCGTAGGCAATTCTTTAGATGCTAACCTGTATTCCATGGAAACACAGTTCCTCAACCACCTAAGCAAGGTTTGTTGGGATACCTTGCTACCTAGCGTGCGTTGACAAAAGGAGACACAGAGAGCATCAGTTTTTCTGATTTCCTTAGTGCACTGAAGGTAAAACAAGGTTGCCCTGTGCGGGACTAACATGTGGAGCAGAGCCTCTCCAGGGGAGGAGTGAGACTTAGGGAAAAAAACAGGAAGTGTAATGATCTGGCTCAAGTGAAAGGCCACTTTAAATAGGAAAAGGGGGTGAGGCCTAAGGACTACCTCATCCTTATGAACCACCAACTAAGGTGGTTTACAAGTGAGAGCATGAAGCTCGCTAATATGCCTGGCTGATGTCACCACAACCAGGAACAAATATTTAAGTGTTATCATTTTGAGTGAGGCAGAAGTCGTAGGCTCGAAAGGAGGGGTTTTTGTTTTTTTGTTTTTTTTAACAATCTTATCATGAGTCACAAGTGTGCAACAATGGTTTACAGCACTAGTATGTTTTGAAGTTACATATTGATCTATGCAACCATATCTCGAATAAGTCATAAACATTAATGAATAGAAAAAAAGAGAGAGAGAAAAAAATCCAAAACAATATATAATTCAATTAATTGTTGTGGGGTTGACTATGTCCCCCTGAGGAGGGACGCTTACAATGTAAAAATTGCAAATTAACAAATCCTTATCAGGGCCAGTTATATTACCCCATTTTATACATTATCTCTTTTTTTCCAAGTTCAGCAGATATCTGTAATACATATTGTTTTGTTCATATCAACTTCTTCTGAAATAATGGTTCAACAAGGGGTCCATAAGACGTAGAAGTCTTCCTGCTTGTCCTGTAGAGCTGCTGAAATCCGCTCCATAGTTATGGTGTACCAGAGTCTCTGCATCCATTTATTATAAAGTGGGCCCTGAATCACTTTCCAGTTGGACACTATTGTATGTATCGCAGCTGTAAATGTTTGTTAATAATAATAATAATTTGTCTGAATATTGGGGGTTAATTTGGTGTATTCCCTGTGGAGTTAGATATAGGGTGATTTCAGATGTGATGGGCAGCAGCATTGACCCTGGGCCATGGGGTGGTTTGGACCACGGGCGGGGGTGAAGGGGCGTGCCAACAGACGTTTGCCCCCGGCCATGGGGACCGCCGAACCACGGCCCAGGGTCAATGCTGCCACCCGTCATGTCTGTTGGGCAATCCCCCTCCTGGAGGGGGCGGGGCCACGGAACGCAGCGTGCAGCCACATGGCCCCACCCCCTGATCTCCCCGGTCACCCACCCTCCCTGAGACAGGCAGCTGCAGCAGCCTATCTGGCCGCTGCCGCCGCCTGCCGCCAGGACTCCGGAACGCGGTGAAGGTAAGGTAACAGATGTTACTTTTCCTTCACCGCGTTCCGGATTCCCCCTAACCACGCTTCGTTCGCCACCGTGGTGCAGGCGAATAAAGCGTGGTTAGGTTCACCACGGGGGATGGTTGACTGAGGTGAACATCTGGATGCGAGCAAACAGATGTTCACCTCCGTTCACACACACACACATACATACACACACACAGTTGACTGAGGTGATTTTAGACAACGTAATGATGTGGCTCTCTTACCAACAGAGATTTGGAGCAAGTGTACATTGTTTGCCAAATCTGAGCCATATCTTTTTTGTTAATTATTATTTCCAGATCATTACTCCAGTGCTCTAAATATCCAGCATCTGGAAATCTAACTTCGTCTTGCAGAATTTTGTATAGTATGGAGAGAATATTGGAGTCAGGCGTAACCCTTAATAGAAAGTTTTCTAAACTATATGGTTTTCTGTTGTAATGTTTAGTATCTTTTGAGTTGTTGAAGATATCTCTGAGCCTGCCATAAAGAAGAAAATTCACTTTTTCTTTTAAAGCGGTCTCTAATGTGTCTATTGTTTTAAACGTTTCTCCAACATATAAATGTGAGGCCCCAAAAATACTCTGTTTTCACCATCGATCAGCCATCTTTTTTATCATAGGTTCCCTTAGCCAGTTGTGTAACAAAGATGGAGGTGAAAGGAGATTTCCCCATTGGACTCTCAAGTTTACAGAGACAGGTGGACCATACGGTTCATGCTAGTTTAGCAAATGGGTGGTCTGTCTCAGTTCTCAATTTCGCTCCAGACACATCAGTTATTAATGTTTTAAAGTTGTTTATGCTTAGAATTTCTTTTTCCAAGTGTACCCAAGCCAGGGGCGTAGCTAGCTTGGGACAGGCACAGGGACAAGAAATGTCCATGCCCCCCCTTTTCCCCCCTGCTGGTGGCAAAGTCATCAGCTGGCCTTCAAGCACCTCCCAGCTCAGCCTGGGGGTGCTAGGCTGCTGGTGCTTGGGACTTACTTGCTCTCTGCAGAGTCTGCGGTGTGCTGCTGGTGGCCTGCTGCTGGGCCCATCCGTCTTCTGGGCCAACAGCGAGCTGGTCCCACGGTGTACTCTGTTCCTCACGGCTCACACGCTGGGGCCAAGCGCGGCCAGCAGCAGCAGTGCCATTGCTGCCCTGGCCCACCCGACCAGCCCTGAAGGCCAGGGGCGTGGCAGAGCAGGCTGGGCCTGCTCAATGCAGGGAGTTTCAGAGCAGGAAGGTGCTCAGTGGCAGTGCCACTCAGTTACTGAGTGGAGCTGGGCACCTTTCCATTTAGGCTGGACCTCCCTCAAGCCAGTCCTGCCCGAACGAGGTCCGTACTGGAGGGGAGGACTCCTCCTCCTCAGTGCCAAGGTGGTGAGCCAAGTCGTGAGGCTTGTGAGTGTGATCTGGCCTGATACAGACTGCTGCATGGGGCCCCTCCCTGCCCACATTTGCAACTGCGGGCAGGGAGGGGGTCCATCCAGTCAGCTCAGGTGGCAATTTTAAAAAGAAAAAAGTGGGGGGGGGGAGAATGGTGGCTTAGCTACCTTGGATACTAGGCCCCCAACCAGTATGGTCCCCGGGACGAATGTCTCTGTTTGTTCAATGGTAGCTATGCCCCTGACCCAACCTGGTTCAGTGGATTCCTTATACCACATCTTAATTCCTCTCAGGGCCGAAGCCCATAGGTATAATTTTATATCTGGAACATTCAGGCCACCGAAGTCTTTATTTAAATAGAATACTTCGTCAAATTCTAGGTTTTTTGTTTTGCCAGATAAATTGGAAAATTGCCCTGTTGAATAAAGCAAAAAACTCTTGTGGTATTTCTATAGGGAAAGCCAAGATTATATAGAGCAGTTTGGGTAGTATCATTTTGACAAGATTTATCCTACCAAGCCAAGAACAATGAAGTTCCTTCCAAGAAAGTAATTTATTTTTCAATTCATTTAACACTGGTAAGTAATTTAATTTATATAGATGTTTAGACTGTTTTGGTAGGTATATTCCAAGGTATTTAATGCTAACCTTAGCCTGCTTAAAAAGTATTAATTCTTTTAACTCCTCTTTAGCTATTTTATGTTCATTATACAGTAATTGAGATTTGTCTAAATTTACTTTATATCCCGATATTAACCCAAAACCATGTCGAAGGTCCATAATTGCAGGAATAGAGCTTTTCAGGTTTGTAAGGAATACTATAGTGTCATCTGCACTTTATGTTCAATTTGTCCACAAGAAATACCTTTTAAGATTCTGGTGTTGTTTAATAATTATTGAGAGTGGCTCTAGGGCTAAATCGAACAGGAGTGGTGAAAGTGGGCATCCCTGATGTGTGCCCCTTTCTAGCTTGAAGGGCAATGTTAAATGTCCATTGATTATAAGATGCGACATAGGTTTTTTGTAGAGTATTTTTATCCAATTCAGAAAGGCACCCCGCAATCCCATTTTCTGCATAGTAGCTAATAAAAAAATTATTTCAATTCTATCAAAGGTTTTGTCCGCATCCAATGATAGTATGGCACCCGGAATGGGTTCCTTTCTAAATTTGTATATAATATTAACGCCTTTCACACGTTATCTATGCCAAGCCTCCGTGCGATAAACCCTGTTTGGTCTGTTGAAATTAGTTGTTGAATCAGAATTTGGAGATGGTTAGCCAATATTTTTGTAAATATTTTAAAATCTATATTTAAAAGTGAGATAGGTCTATATCCGTCAAAGTGTTCCAGATTTTTCCCAGGTTTGGGGCACAATGATACATTGGCATCATAAAATGTGTCTGGTAAGTTCTGCAAGTCTATGATCGAGTTATAGACCCTAACTAGAATAGGCATAACAATGGAGCTGTAACATGGATAACATTCTGAAATGTACCCATCTGGTCCTGGGGATTTATTTTTTGGTAAGTTTTTTTATGACCCCTTCTATCTCCTCTTGATTAAAAGGCTGATTTAAAAATAGAATTTGTCCAGATTCAAGTTTAGGTAATTTCAAATTTTGCAGAAAGGTGTCAATTGTTTGTGTATCTGGGTTTGTAGATTTATATAGTTGTTCATAGAATTCTTTAAAGCCCTCTTGGATGTCAATGCTATTATGTAGTTCTATTCCATTATCTTTTTGGATTAGTGGAATATGATTTGTTTGTCTCCTTTTCTTCACCGTCCATACTAGAGCTCAATCAGATGTATTACATCTGAGCTCAATCAGATGACTATATTTTTTTATAGTCTCTGTAGTTTCTAATGTATTTATTAACCCTTTTGTTTTTATAATTTCCAAACTGAGCTGCTAAGTATGTTTAATCTTAAACTGGTGTTCCAAATTTTTAAATACAATTCACTAATTTCTTCTCTTGTTTTTTTTTTCCAGTGGGCTTCAAGAGAGATGTATCAAGAAAGAAGTACTGTCTTTGCTGCTTCCCAAAGTAGTTGAGGGGAAATACCTGGCTGATCATTCATTTTAATATAATTTGTGAATTGTTCCGGCATCTTGCCTCTTATTGTCTGGTTCAATAAAGTAGTTTTATAAAGGGTATTTTCAGATGTTACGAGATCACGGTGAACCACGGTCAATTCCCATATGGTGACCGTGAGCTCATAACATCTGTAGGGGCCAACCGTGATTCCTGCCAGATGTTCACGCCCGTGAATCACTTTGACCACGCAAACGGCCCTCCTGCCTGGACCAGGGCCATTTGCATGGTCAAAGCGATTCCCGCCCGTGATCAGCGGGGGCATCACGTCTGTCCCCTGACCACAGCCCGGAATCAGCGCTGCTGATTCCGGGCCATGGTCAATGCCCCGGGGGGCAGACAGGCAGGCGCTGTGGCCGCATTGGTCACGGCGCCTGCCCATCTCCTGGAGGGAGGGCAGCCGGGGGAGCGTGGGGCTGTGTGGCCACACATTGCACTGCGCAGCCCCGCCTCCCCGATTCCCCGCCGGAATCGGCCGGCACGTCTGCTGGCCGTGATGGTGGGATTTTGGCAGGGAATCTTTTGGGTGATTCCATGACGGGGCGAATGTCACCCCATCATGTCTGAAAATACCCCAAGTATCCAATTGTATGTGTATCGTCTTTCTGTATTTTTTTCATTCAAATAAAGAATGATGGCATTATGATCTGATACCACAGAGGTTTGTATGAAACATTTCTTACATCTCTCCAGTGTGGTTTTATCCACCAAAATATGATCTATAATGGAGAAAGTTGAATGTGAATGTAAGTAGAACATATATTCCTGTTCAGTAGTGTCATAAGGAAATACTGGGCTGTAGAGTACAGGTCTAACAAATATGTAAACATAAAGGTTAAACATGGATGTAATGTGAAACCTGAGAACTGGAAACTCACTTCATGCAATGGAGAAATGCAAAGTCATGCCGATGATGTATGCAGAAAAAGTCTAAACACCTCTGCAGACACTAGCCAGAGAGTTGCATATGGATCTCTTCCTGTGGACGTGACTGAAAGCACAGAGTCACCTCGGGGGAAAATCAAACAAAGGACCCTGGAAAGGTACTTAAGAGGAGCAATCTTTGCTATCTCTCGGGGTTGGTTGAGATCAGCTTGTTGAGCTTCATCTGCATCGATATATCTTACCAGCCAGAGAAGGGCTGCAACAAAGGAACTATGAAGTAAGGCTTTTTGGAGACTCTAAGACTGATGCCCAGCCAAGTTTTCCATCGTTGGCTGTGACGTAAACTAAAATACCCTTGGACCTTGATTAGGGTAAGCCTAAGTTAGGAGAATCCAAGTACAGATAGGAATGCATTATTGGTTATGTTATTTTGATTTCTGCACTCTTGTACTGCATGCTTACTCATTATTTATTAATTAAACCTCTTTTTACTGAAATTCATATGGTCCAGTGGAATTGCTAATCCTAACACAGACGAACCTAGAAGAAAGAGTCTATGCTGGGAAACTCTGTGGCTGAAAAGGTGACAAGAAGGTTCACCCATTGCAGGTAGAATCAGTTCTAGAGAGAGACACTGATCCAGTGAGAGCTGAAAGCCAGGGAAACTGAGTCACAACAGCCTAGAGTGGGGTACTGAGCCCCCAATCTCATGACAAGTAGGATGAAAATTCCTCCAAGTGTCTAGTAAGCATTCCTCTCTAATAATTTTTACTATTTTCTCTTGAGTTTTGTCTAGCAGTGTTTTGGCAGATTTGTCTAATGTAGACAGAGGGCAATTAACGTCCCCTCCAATAATCATATTTCCATTAGCATTAACTACAGAATGTGATATCCATTTACTAAAATAAGGAACAGGGTCTTTATTGGGGCCATACATGGAAATCAAGGTATAAGGCTCTGCATTGACCACTCCCTTTATTAATATGTACCTACCTTCTGTATCTCTTATAACTTTAGTACATTTAAAATTAATTCTTGAAGAAAATACAATAGCCAACCCCAAATGTTTTTTCCCTGCATTGGCAAAATAAATCTTGTCATATATTTTATTTTTAAATCAAAAATTATCTTTCTTGATAAGGTGTGTTTCTTGGAGCAGTGCAATATCCAATTTATGTTGTGCTAAAAATTGCCAAATTCTTATTCATTTAATTGGAGAGTTCAATCCATTGACATTCAACGTGCCTATTTTTAATTCTGGGTATTTTCAGAAGTTACAAGATCATGCTCAACTACGGTAAATTCCCCATGGGTGAGCATGATCCCATAATGTCTGGTCAAGGTTATGCCAGATGTTCACCCCCGTGAATCACGGGGGAAATCAGATTTACCACGCTTCCGTCCCTCCTCCCCGGAGGAGGAACGGAAGCATGGTAAATCTGATTGCCCCCCATGATTCATGGGGGTGGCCACCTGGCGTAACACTGACCAGACGTGACGTTGACATGCTCAACCACAGGGAATTCCCCATGGTTGAGCATGTCAACGTCACGTCTGGCCGCTGACCACGGCCTGGAATCAGCGGCCGTGCTTGCCGATGATTCCGGGCCATGGTCAATTTCCCGGGGGTGGGCACAGTGGCCATATTGGCCACAGCACCCGCCCATCTCCTGGAGGGTAGGCTGCTGGGGGAGCGTGGGGCGTGGGGCTGTGCAACCGCATATTTGGCTGCACAGCCCTCCCCCCCCCCGATTCCCGCTGGGATCAGCCAACACGTCTGTTGGCCGTGACATGTTGGCCCCAGCAGGGAATCTGCAGGGTGTTTCCATGACAGGGCGAATTGAGCCCCGTCACGTCTGAAAATACCCTCTGTCATCCTGGCCAAAGAAAATAACTCACATTTGACATTAATCTCTTACCAGTGCTCAGAGATACCTTCTGGATGAAAACATACCCCCTGTCCTTCCCTGGAACCTTTTTGTCAACCCCACAACTTAAACAGAAAGAAAACCAACAAAACAAAGAAAATAAAATTAATTCAAACATAATAGTGCATTGCCATCTTGCATGATGAAGGGGATAACCCATGTTAAGGCAAACCATGGGTCTGCGTCTTTTTGGCTGTGTACTTCGTTAGACCCTCTGAAAGATTATGCTTGAAATAATAAATCGCTATAGGCTATTTTATTTTGTTTTGTTGTGTTGGTACAAGCTCATACAAGACTCTCCAAGTGCCAAATTTATTATGTGGAGGAATTTTTATGATGGACCCTATGGAAATTAAGCTACAAATAGCCAGAGTAAAATGGAAGACAGATGAATGCCAGGTAAAGAACCATCCTTTGCTGAAATGAACTCTAGGCTGCTAGACACACAATTATTAGGTTAGCTTGTATTTTATCTTACATAGCAAGGTCTGGAAAACAGCTCCAGATATAATAAACAATTGAGCAGAGGAAGATTACGCTGTTCTTACTCACAGTAGATAGGAGAAAATGTCCTTGCAGCTGCTTGAGAGTAATCAGATTGTTTAGACACCTTACTATATAAACAAGTCTAGCTATATTGTTTTGGGAATAAACTGCTTAGTAGGTAAACAATTGCTGTAACCTCCTATTATTGTATGATGTTATTTTGATTGACATTTCTGTATCTATTTGCTTGAACTGTAACCTATAAAATAGCTATGTAATTTGCAATCCGGCAGACCAGTCTGGAGCCTTGCATGGTTTTCAGTTCTGCTCTCTCTCTCAGCACTTTGAGATCAATAAAGACATCTCTGACAGATTTTACCAACAGAGGTTTGTGAGTATTAAGTTTTCCTCGACAGTTTGGTGCATTGGTCGGGAAGGCTAATAGCCTGGTTGGTTCCAGGGAGGGCTGCTGACCGTCTCTCTCCCACTCTCCAGCGCCGGATAAGGAAAGTGGCCTTTTGAAACCCCTATGGAGGTGTGGGTGAGGGGCTGCTCGTCCCCGTAAGCTCTGGGAGCCAGACCAATGGGCATACACCTTCTGAACAGTCAGGCTGTGTGGTCAAATCTGCCAGACATTCTTGTTAGTGTAAATAGTAAGTAAATAAAGTAATTACAGAAGACTAGTCAGGAAACGTGTTTGGTGAATTCACAGAATCCTCCTGAGTGGAGATTCTAAATACATATGCAAAATCTGTGGGGGTTGGGAATCCTGCCAGGAAGAGGGGAGTTTCTAAATGCATATGGTCAATCCTGCTGAGTGGGCATTGGAAATGTATAGGATTTAATGTGATGTGATTGATTTCCCTGTCTGTGTGTGAACACTAACTGAGTCTGGGACGAAGCTAAGTGCTGCATAGCAAGGCTACCTTGAATTGGGATAGCTGCCCTGAATTGGCCTAATTACCTACCTGACGGGGTGGGTAATTTTGCAGATGTGCGCCTCTGTGAAATCCGGTGACTCGGGGGTGTGAGTGTGAACTATCCCCCTCTCCCAGTTTCAGAACTGAGAGTTTAACTGAACTGCATGTAGTTGATGTCTGTGGGAGTGACAGAGTTGAGGTCTGTGTGAAGAATGGAATGTTAATGAGTGCAGACTGCAGTGAATTGTGTGGCCAGATTTGCTCTCTATATTTGAATGCATTGAAGTTGATTTTTCCTTGTGTGAGAACCCTGTGTGATTGAATAATATGGGGAATAGCGGGTTTAAGGAACTGTCTTCCCTGCCAAAAGGGAGCCCAGCTTGGAATATGTACATAATTTATGGAAGAAAGGTGTGTAAATATTTAAAGGTGTGGAACAGGTACACCAGAGCCCAGCCAGAATTGCAGTTTCCCATATTTGGCTCTTTTGACTTAGAGAAACTTGCTCATCTCCGCAGAGTGTTAATATCAAAAGGATGTGGGATACACTGGACTCAATTGTCTGCATGGATAGATTGGTATACTGAAGCTTCCAAACGTAAACATGAACCTGAAGTTAGATCTCTGTTAGACTCTCAGGACAAATTAGAAACCCAGCTTAAACAGTTAATTGGTGCTCTCAAACCTGATCAGGTCTGCATAGCTGATACTTCAGCAGTATCTTTGTATTTTCAATTTGGATTTTCTGATAGCATGGATGAAGAAACTCCTGAGGATTTATTAGATTTTTGTAGCCCTGTGTTTCTGCACCTGCAGCAGCCCCGGGGAGTTCAGGCTGCACAGTTGCTGCCTTTGCCAGCATCTGTGCAGGCAGTTCCCCTCCCTGATAGCTCGGGCAAAGCCAGTGCATCCGTGTCTGTACTCGGATCATTTTCAGCAGCATCTGCTCCTTTGCGAGCGCAGGCTGGCACTTCACTGAGTTCTGATGCTGTTGGTTCTACCAGGGGCTCGGCTATTTTTAGTCCCTTTTGCAAGCAGTCCCATTGCAAGCCATGCTGAAGCTGCTCAAGATAGAAAGGTTTTTCTTGCCCCACTCCAGCAGGACCTGGGGGGAGCAAATAAGAAATTTTAAGAACCCCCAGTAGCTCAGATTCAAAGAAAAGCATGCTGCTATCTTATCCTGGTCAGAAAACATTGCTGGGAGGGAAAGAGAGAAATGGGGAGGGGAAAAAAAAAAAAAAGAGTAAATTATAGTACCACTATTGTGGCCAACTGGAATGTTGGACAGCGAATGTCCAGTTCAATGTGGCCTATTGGACCAAACATTTCACTCTTCCACTTCTTCCTATTGCCCAGGTTACCACCATTAGAATTCTCTTTGTTTATTTTGGGGCAGCTTGAAAAGCTGTAATTCCTTTCATTTTTGAAGTATGCCAATTTGGTCCTTGTTGTTATAATTATGTGTTATAGTTTGTTAAGAATTCATAGCAAAATGAGTGAAGTAGATTTAAACTGCAAAATATGTGAAAATTAAGTTGACTTCTTAAGTGCATCTGCCTAAAGGTTTTCAGTGCAAAGATGGATACTGGTCCAGATGCTGGAACCCCTATGTTGTCTTGAAACACTTGGAGGTGCCTGTTTACTGGATTGCTCAACATTTAGATTTATTTATTATGTTGTGTGCTTCATTTTCCTGTGATTTTTGTACTTTTTAGTACTCCTACAGGTTAATGTGGATTTAAGTGTGCCCTGTGCTGATGGCATGGCTGTTGGCTATGTAGAGTTGTGTTGGATGGTTGTGAGTTGTTTATGTAAAAAAGGAAGGTGATAAGCAAACCAGGAGTAAATTCAAATCCTGAATTATTCTGTTCCATCAGTGCACGGTTGGGACGGAATGATGTAATGATTACAATTACCTTTCTCTGTGTGTGTTGTTGGTTGTGTATGTTTGTGTACCATGTATGCTGCTATATGGAAGTATTCCCTGTGCCAAAAGTTGAAAGCACATGAATTGAAGGAATACTTGCTTGACTTTTGCACAGTTGGATCTGACAGACAGCTGCTGTCATTTTGAACTGTGTACCTACCTCTCATGTTAATTATAGAGTCCAGGCCTGATAAACAGGCCCTAGACAGAGCCTGGACAAATTCAAATTAGTTGCTTTTAATCCTGTGAATTTAGAATAAGTTAAGTGGCAAAACCTGAATGCATTTTAGATGCTGAAAGTAAAATATTGATGTTTGTCATTAACAGATTTACAACTGAAATTTGAAGAACATCCATTTCCCAAGAAAGTCTAAGACTATTGTTGCCTACTGTAAATTGGTCACCTGGAATTGCACCATGGATACTGACATAATATTAAAGCATGGCAGGAATAGATGCATAGGTCCCTTTTTGGGTTCCTCTGCAGCCTTTGTGGATTTACACTCTATACACCTTTATGCCTTGTCCAGAGGTGGCACTTGTACAGAACAGTGGAGGATAAACCGTGAGTGTGGTTACATATCCCCAGGGCCAATGTTCAAGTGGGTATTGGATGTTCCAATAGGTTTGGAAAGAAAGAAATTACTCAGACCAAGAGACTGGTGGATCGATCAGTGGTTGGATCCGGGGTTGCCCAGACCAATGGAAACATTTCACATAGAGGCCCACAGAGTCTCTTGTGAGGAGGATTACAGACAAAGATCAGATGGCCCTTGGACACATGTTTTCATATATAACTATTGGTTTCTGTCTCATGGTGTGATCCCTGGATGTATACTTTTGTCCCAGCAGACAAAAACTAAAATAATGTGGGTCCTTAGAAAAGAAGGAAATGTTGATGCCAATGATTACATATTGGATCAATTAGCAGGAGAAGGAAAAGCAATGACCCATAAATATCCTAAAATAAGTAATCCTGGTCCAAATGTATGGACATTGCAAAATTTGGCTGCAAAAGCCATGCTGACTAATGACATTCGGCTACCAGCATGGCTGAACCACCACCCTGTGTGTTTGGTATTGAAAAATATCATGGCACATGGAGCGATTAAAATTGGTTATGATGGGGTCAAGTGCTCAGATTGCCAACAAAGAAAGACCAATGGCCCTTACAAACTGCCATCTTATTTCAACTAAAGTGCCTTATGCAAATGAGGAGAAAGGGCCAAAACAGATTCATGATTTTAACAGCTCACCCTGCCTTTTGCTAAGTAGAGTTAATTAAGTATTTCTGAAAGAGAGTTTCCAATGAAATGTGTGTTAAGTAGGAGAAAGCATGTAAATAAGATGGACAGACGGAATGTCAGTGTGTCTGCCCCGTGCAGAAACAGAACCAGAAAATTAATGTGTGTGTCTGAATGACATAAAGACTTAGTAAAGTGAAACTGAAAAGCTTTGGTTTGATATTGCCTGATATTGGAAAAAATGTATATTAGTTAATTAGGTTAAGTAAGTTTAATAAGTGGTAGCTGCTGTGACCCATTAAGAGTTAAACAGAAAGAATTAGATGAGCTGCCCTTCCCCGTACTCAAACATATACAGTTCCCTTTAAATTAACTGATTACTGATTTAACAGCGTGGCAAATTGTTTGAAAGAAAATGTGTGAGAAAAAAAAAACGGCCGCTGGCTGCAAAACCAAAACAAACCTGAGAGTATTATTATAACAGTTTTAATGATTTGGTGTTCACCTGAAAAGTTAAAGGAAAAGTAAGAAGCAGTACTAAAGAATCATATTGCATTTCCAGCGTCCACAATGGAACACCTCCCCCCCACAACCATATCTTCTTGTACAGTTCGGAAGGATATCTTGAGGGGGAGGAGGAAAGAGAAGCAGCTGTCTTTCCGCCAGCAAAAGACAGAGTTTGCTTTGATTAAAGGCAGCTACCAAGACCTTTTGGACACTATGTGTCAGAGAAGTCTCAACTTTACTCGATTTGGACTGTGATTTTTTTGAACCACTGCAATTGAATTAACCCCTTAGTGCCCAAATAACATTGCAATCCCTTCAATCCCTGGTTACTGCTTGCAATTACCACAGAAGAAACCCAGTGGCAATTTCATGTTCAGAGCTTATGCCAAAAACACCAAGTACACTTACTGGTTGCTTAGTATGCTACTGGTACAGTACCACTCTGGGGGGTGCATGTTTTTCACACCCTCTTATAGGAGCGGGCCAAAAGGTTGATCCAGAGTATTTGTTGTACTTTTTCCAAGTATTTTTCCTCTATTTTTGTTCGCGTGCCTCACGCTGTGACGATCCACTTGAGCAAAAGCGGGGTATATGAAGAATAATTGAAGACAAATAATTAATTGATCACTTTTTCTTTTTGTGTAAATTAATTGCAGCTTTGTTTTTTTGGGCCCTTTAGCTTGTGTTTTAGCTGATTCCTAATGCTGACCCCTGAACTGAGTTCAGGTCTCATACCTTGCTTTGAATTATGGCTGGACTGCCTAATTAAATAGCTTGTTTTACTTTGTTGTTGTGGCAGAATTTTCAGGCTTACCCCATTTGATTAAGCTTGCATTTTAAACAGCATTTGGTTAAGCTTACATTTTAAATAGTATTTAGATGTGTTTAGCTGACTGTGCATTGTGTGTCTGTGTCCTAGAGGTAAACAAACACTAATATTTGGGTACAAATGTTTTTTCCATCAGAACAAAAAGACTTTCTCAAAGAATTTATCCCATGGTTTGGGATTCCTTTGCCTGGTAACAATGGTGAGTGTGCTCATTTTTCCAACCTGAGGGGGCTGGCAAGGCCCTAAGGATCCAGCAAAACCTTTTGCTGCTCAGACCATTTTCAGCTTGCAAAAAGCAGTAAGAAAGTAGAATGCCATTTTGGAAAGCAAACCTCAATTGGTTAAGGACTTTTGCTTTTAACCCTTCTGCTCTTGAGATCATCTTGCATCTAAAGACTAATAAATTCAGATGGGAATTCCCATAAATCTATACCACCACAATTGAAATGATCATCAATTTGACTAATGAAACTGTGCTGTCTTAATGTCAAGCACTAATGAAGTGTGTCAAGACTTTTTGTTCCTAGATCCAAGAAGCTGTTTTCCAGGAACCTCATGAGGCCTGCCACGACCTGCAGTCCAGTGACGAGGCCCCCATGGAAAAACCACCAAAGAAACAACAGCCTTCCAGCTGCATTGGTGAGTCCTTTTCAAGTACTTTTTGCAAACAACCCAGACACTAAGTTCCAGGCACCTGCACCCTGGATTGACACCTCCCATTGCAAAAGGACCTCTGTACCTGTAGAAAGAAGGTCAGAGAGGCAGAGTAATGTGCTGGTAACCTCTTCCCTGCCACCTACCCAAGAAGAGAATTTGCCCCCCACAAAGAGAAGAGGATTTGCAACTACAAGCCAAGAGAGCTGACGTGTCATCACTACCGCCTTAGTGGTAAAAAAAAAGACTTTTAGGTGATTTCACCTTATTGAAAAAGAAATAGACTTTTAGGTTTTCTACTGAATCCAGCTCTTTGTTTTCTTACAAGTCTGCATCATCACCACTGTTGTTTGCCTGGCCAAGGAAACAAATGAACTTTGCACACTGACATGCTAATGCACAGATACATACACACTAATGATAAATGCCTAAGTGCATAGTGTTAATGTTTTTGTTATGAATTACATGGCTGTAATGTTTTTGTGTGTAAATGTTAAATTTGAGTCCATTTACCCTTATGCTTTGAAAGATATTTTGTTCCTGAAGTGTTAAATGTTTCTGAATAAGTGCAAGAGATAGCCACTCCATTTCCAGGCACAGAAACAACATGGGCTAATATGGGTTACAATAATCCTCCTTAACATTCACCTAGCCAAGGAAGTGCAGGGAAAATATTGTCTTCAGTCTAATAAGTCTATGTGGGAAAATATGCACAAAAGGAAGGGGTCGAGGTAAAACAATAGCACGTGCAACTACACATACACCATAAATTCAACTGGGTATGTAGCTTTGAATGGAAGTTCCTTCCGTGGCTATTTCCCCTACCCCCTGAATTCCAGCTATTATGGACTTCACCTTATACAATCCTCCTTCTCTTATATGACTGAACACATCACCCTGATTGAACACTATTTCATTTGTAAAAACAAGCCCTATAAAAGTTGCCCCTGGTGGGAGGGATCTTGTTTTGTTGGAGCTATTGCCCCTGACATAAGATTCCGACCTACCCTTCCCCAGGGCAAACTAAGAAACAGAAAGGAGAAAGAAAAAACTGAATTGGAATTGCCCTCTCAAATGCTAGAAATAAAACAAATAACTGGGGGTGATTTCAGACGTTACGGGTGGGCGGTTCACCACAGTGAACCCCCGGGGGGGTGAACAGCGCAACCACACGCGGGGGTGGAAAAGCGACCCAAACAGACGTGCCAGGAACGGGACCACGGCCAGGAACTGGGCCGAACCATCGCGGACCTGGGCAGCACAACAGACGTGCAGCCGAACCCCCGCCAGGCGCAAACCTCCCACAAGGCACCGGGCAGGGGCGGGACACAGACATGGCCGCCTGAGGGCAAACGAAGCCAAAAGGCACACAAGGGAATGCCCACACAAGGGAAACGGGAAGGGAGGGGGGAAGAGGGAGAACAAGCTGACAACCGACACACACAGCACACGCACACACACACACAGTGGACCCACAGCGGGACACACTGCACGACCAAATGCCCGGGCACACACACACACACACACACACACACACAAGGGAAAGGTCGGGAAGGGGGGGCAGGGGCGCCCGGAACACAGCACGAGGAACAACGGGAGGGA
>QEPC01012768.1:238707-257418 GCA_003113815.1 Sphenodon punctatus
GCCACTGTCGCTGTCTGTGCCTCCGCTCTCTTCCGCCTCCCTCCTCGCTCCATCCCGCCACGCTTGCTTGCTGCTGATTTCGCTTTAAATCTCCCTCCGGTGTTTGTGTTGTTGCTGGTTGCCTGGCAGTGACGCAGCGTGCCTTGTCCCTGGCTGGGGCTCGTTTCGTTTGGTTCCGCGCGGGGATTGGCGTCCAGACGTTACTTTTCCTTGGTTCCCGGTGGGGGTCCGTTTGACCACGCTTCCCGGGACCTTCCCCCGGCTAGCCCGGGAAGCGTAGTTGAAATTGACCCCATGTGGGTATTGAGCATGATGAACATGTGGCACGCGCCGTACAGACGTTCAGGGCCCTTTGGCCCCACCGGGGGGTTGAGCGTGGTTCACTGTGGTTGAGCGTGATCTCGTAACGTCTGAAAATACCCTGGGATATTAAAAACTGTGACTAGTGCAACATCCCTAGCCTTTAAGAACATATGAATCGGGTGATATTAAACAGGTGGGTTAGCATAGCCCCAAACTTTATCTTAGCCCGCAAAGAGAGTGTATACACTTTGATTGGAAAGGATGCTGTACATCCCAAACAACTTTGACTCTATTTAGATTAAACTGCTCAAACTGAACAAGCAAAGGCCCAATTGCACCAAACAGATCGGTGAACCCTTTGGGCCTAGCCTGAAGTTTTATATTGTTTGGTTGTGTTTGTTGTTTTGTTTGGCTTGTTTTTATGTATTTAATTAAGTTTAATGCTTATTAAATGTTGCTTAACTAGCACTGTGAAACAATGGTTAGCACAAGGCTTAAACCAGAAGCAAAGTACCCAGGTTTATCAAATGTATGCAAATCTCCAAACTCAGCAAGCAGAGAGTGATGACTTATTGTCCATAAGGGTTTTTAATAAAAAAAGGAAGGGATTGTGGATAATTTTTATGATGGACCCTATGGAAATTAAGCTACAAATAGCCAGAGTAAAATGGAAGACAGATGACTGCCAGGTAAAGAACCATCCTTTGCTGAAATGAACTCTAATCTGCTAGACACACAATTATTAGGTTAGCTTGTATTTTATTTTACATAGCAAGGTCTGGAAAACAGCTCCAGATATAATAAACAATTGAGCAGAGGAAGATTACGCTGTTCTTACTCACAGTAGATAGGAGAAAATGTCCTTGCAGCTGTTTGAGAGTAATCAGATTGTTTAGACACCTTACTATATAAACAAGTCTAGCTATATTGTTTTGGGAATAAACTGCTTAGTAGGTAAACAATTGCTGTAACCTCCTATTATTGTAGGACGTTATTTTGATTGACATTTCTGTATCTATTTGCTTGAACTGTAACTTATAAAATAGCTATGTAATTTGCAATCCGGCAGACCAGTCTGGAGCCTTGCATGGTTTTCAGTTCTGCTCTCTCTCTCAGTGCTTTGAGATCAATAAAGACATCTGACAGATTTTACCAATAGCAGTTTGTGAGAATTAAATTTTCCTCGACAATTAGTTCCCTATCCATCTCTACCTATCATTAGTGTCATATTTAGGTAGTGGATGGTAGCTGACAATTAGTTAATTGCCATGAGATTAATGGCCACTACAGTAGTTTAACACATATAGTATATTTCTTAAAGGTTATTATTATATAGTGGCCTTCATAGTAGTTAAAATTCATCACTCAATTTAACAATTGGCTTCTGAATGGGTAGTGCCATCTAGTGGTACAATGAAATATTTTCAGCCTTTATAGTTGTAGTGTAAACCTATTTGATTAAACTCTATTAACCCAAACACAGATTTTACAAAATCTGTAAATATAAAAATCATGCCAGCCCCTACCAACTTTTCAGTAACCATCCCAGAACTTGATCTACCTGTGAACAACATAACCCAACTTGAAATTGTTCAAATAACCTGGCTGGATTTTCTTCACTTTCTGAGTTTAAATTCAGGAAAGCCTTGCAGTTCTCTCTTCTTCTTTCCCAGTTCTTTTTAACACTTTTTCCTTTTTATATTCCTTGCAGGTGTCTCTAGGCACTGAAGGAGCCCTTGTACTTGTACCAGACTTTTCTTTTTTTTCCATGTGTCAACTGCCAAATCTGGGTATATAGAAACTGTTACCTTCATAGGAGAGAGCTTATTTTGTCTAGCTAATCTTAGTATATTTTCTTTATCAGTATATTTTAAGCATTTTATAATAAAGGCTCGAGGGGGGTCAATAGATTTTGAGCGGGGTTTCGGAGTGTGGTGAGCTCTCTCTATTTCTATGTTGTGCACTTCAGGATTATCAGGAAAGAGCTGTGGCAGTAATTTCACCATGAATTCTCTAGCTCTATTATTCTCAATACCCTCAGGCACTCCCATAATGCATAGATTACTCCGTCTACTACAGTTTTCACATTTGTCACAAATGTGAAGATTTAGAAAATTACAGTAGACGGAGTAATCAAGAGTCTGTGGGTGAAAACAGACATGACGCTAACCACCCTTGGTGGTTATTTATGCATGTTCCAGGGCTGCATAGGGCACCAATACAGCCCTGTAACATGCATAAATAACCACCAAGGGTGGTTAAAGGGTGGTTAGTGTCATGTATGTTTTCACCCCATATCACTTGTTCCATTTCTGTATAATTTCTGTCTCTTTCCAAGTTATTTTTCCCCAGTCCTACCACCGCAGTGCTAATCCCCCCTATAAGCATTCTTTAATTCTACCTTGGTGCCCTGTAGCTGGGCTTGGATGTTTTGCAGCATAGAGGCAATTTGGGAGTCAGCCTGATTAGGCACCATTTCTCCCCCTTCTCCTTGTGGTGCTGCTGCTGCCGCCATGTTGTCTCCGGGTTCCTGACTTTGAGAGGGAGCCTTATCTCGCACTTTGTAAAAGTCCTTGATGGAGTTTTTTCTGGTTTTTTTTTACCTCCCCTGGACATTCTGGAGCCTGTTTGTTTACTTTTTCAGTGCTCTAAATCACTTCAATTAGGGCCTTTGTCGGGCAGGTCTGACGGAGCGCTAGTCAGGCGCTTCTAGCCTATGTGCATGCCCAATGCACCTCCCAAGGAGGTTCGTTAATACAGACAGAACTAAATTAAGATCCCAATTAGGAATTGGAGGTTTAACAGGTGAAAATAAATTTATTGCACCCTTGAAAAACCTGTAAACAGATGGATGCGAGAACAAGGGTTTCCCCCCAACAGGTGTGTGGAATGCGGAGATAGCCGCAGTGTGGACTTTTAACGAGGGCAAGGAAAGCCCTAATTGACACTGAAACATATTTTAGAACCAAATTAACATTACGTTTAACAGGGTGACTAGTGAACTGAGAGACCCACGATACAAACATATGCCACTTTTTCAAATAGCACTTCCTTGTAGAAGACTTTCTACTAAACAACAGGAGGTTATGTAACTCCTCCCATAACTCTTTCATTTTTGGCTAGCATGAGAGTCTCCATGCACACAAGTGCAGGGAAGCCAGAATCTCGTGCCAGATCTCCCCCTCCTGGTGAGAGAGAAGGTCTGGAGGAGTCAGCAGGAACAGGGGCGGATTCAGGGTGAGTTCCAGCAGCTGCGGGAACCAATACTGGCGAGGCTAATGAGGGGCGATCAGAATTAGGGAGGCCTGGTAAAGTTTGGCTAGCTGAATGGTCTTGTGTATCAGTGGGACCGGGGGAAAGGCATATAAAATGTCAGTTGACCACGGGGTGCAGAGGGCATCACATCTAGCACATTGATAGGAAGTTCTGATTCCGACAATGTCCACGAGTCATTTGCCATGAGGTTTGGAAGGTGTGCTCCCTCCATCCAATTTTGGAAGCATTGGAGTTGGTTGGGTGAAGGGAGTCCCTTGTCTGATGTTGTTTTTTGCACCCACCAGGCTCGACTGCATAGCACTGATTGAGGTGGTGTCAGCAATACCACAGGGTTGTGGAGCACTAGAGGAATAAAGGGGAGGAGCCAGCACTGCAGTGGCCTCAAGTGAAGCCTGGCACATGGGTTGTGGATGCCATCAGACCTAGTAAACTGGAGAAAACATTGTAAGGATTAGTAGAATTACATTTGATTACATCTATAATATGAGTAATGGCAAGATATCTGTCAGATGGGGCAAAGGCAGCTGCTTTAGCAGTGTCCAACTCCACCCCCAGAAATTTTAAATTCTTAACAGGTGTCAGGGAAGAGTTCTCCCAGTTAATGTGAAAACCCAGCTTCTGAAGGGTTGATATGTATCTGGGTAGTCAGCAAGTTGTCTGATGAGGCAGCCAATCATCCAAGCAGGGAAATACATGTATTCCTTGCTTGTGGAAATAGGCGACTATAGGGGTCAGACATTTAGTGAACGCTCTAGGTGCAGTAGACAAAGCCAAATGATAACACTCTGAATTGGTAATGACACCCCTCAAAGTGGAACCTCAGGAAACGCCTATGGCAAGGGTTAATAGCTATATGGAAGTATGCATCTCGCATATCTATAGTAGTCAAATAATCTCCCTCTTTAAGTGAGGAAAAATTTGCATGAGCGATAGCATTCTAAATTTAAAATGTTTTAACGTGCTTGTTGAGGGCTCTCAGGTCCAAAATAGGACGGACCCCTTCTGGTTTTTTAGGTACCAGAAAGTACCTGGAATAAAAACTCATACCCTCCTCTAAAGGGGGCACCAGTTCTATGGCTCCTTTGGCCCGGAGTTGTAATATCTCCTGGCGCAGAGCAGCAGCATGACACTGTTCCGTTGGTGTCAGTGTGGACACAAATCTAGAACAAGGCTTAGAAGCAAACTATATAGAGTAGCCCCAACGAACGATCTCCAGCACCCACTTATCTGTGATAATACCCTCTCAGACAGAAATAAACTGAGTAAGTCTGTCGCCAAATGGGGGGGTTCTGCTGACTATTACATCACTGGGGTAGTGATGTATCAAAAGGACTTCTTAGCTGATGCTGGAGGAGCTGAAGGAGTCGATTTCCTGTTCTAATGGACTTTTTTGTAGGCATTCTGTCTTTGACGCTGGTACGAAGGAGGTTGCCTCAGCGAACTATATGCGAAGTGATGGCATAGAGAAGGGAGATCTAACCTGCTTCTGTTGTGTAGCGGGTCTCTTTGAGAACTGAGTAGTAGTCCCTTGTTGAGTAGGGATGATTTATCCCATACACTTCGCTGTAGTGTGGTCTGTCTTTATCTGTTTTAATTCCTGGTTTGTGTTCTCATTGAACAGGTCATGTCTGTCAAAGGATGTATTAGTGATTATGTTCTGCGCTTCCTGGGAGAGACCTGATGTGCGGAGCCAGGAGTGCCTCCAGAGAGCCACTGTGGATGCCATGGAGTGACCTGCAGAGTCGGTGGCATCAGAACTCACTCTAGAGAAATGTTTGGACAGTTCTTTTCCATCCTGGATGGTGGGAAGCAAACGTGCCCTTGCTTCCTCAGGGAAGTCCTGCATCACACTCTAGACTGTGTCCCAGAAAGTGCAATTGTGGCGTGCCATGAGCACTAAGTAATTCCCAGCATGAATGTCCATTGTTGCTGCAGAATAAACTTTTTTTCCAACAGAATAGAGTCTCTTGTCTTCTTTATCCAATGGCTGTGAGGGTATTTTGCCAGATCTAGACCTCTCTAGAGAGACAGTGGTGATGAAGGAGTTGGGCTCTGGGTGCCTAATTAAGAAGTCGTGGTCTGTGTTTGGTACCGGGTACATCCGGAGTCATTTAAGTACCACAGGGTGAGCAGTGACTGGGTCCTGCCAGATCTTGTCTAGTCTGTCTGACAATCCCAGTGCCAGGGGGATCACCATCCTCTCTCTGGCACCAACGGTCCAAATGTCAAAGAGCTGGTAGGGCTATTTACAATCAGAGTAACTAAGGGGAATGCCCTGTGCGGACGCCATCCATACTAACAAGTCTCGGAAGGAACAAAAGTCATCCAGGGGTGAGACCAGGGACTTTCCCATATCGGTTTCAGAGATGTCATCTGGAAGGGTAGAATGGTGATCATTGTCACGTGAAGAAGAACCATCTACATTATCTCCTTGTCCCACAGGAGGTATTCAATCATCAAGAAGGAGGGCATCTAAATCATGTGGTAACCCTCCATCATCAGATGTCATCATCATCAGCACCAGGTATGGTACTGATGAGAGAGCCTGCATTTGAGCTACTGTCGGGGCAGGCATAAGCTGACCCACGGGCGTTGGTGCCCTGATAGTCGAACCAGAATGGATGTTGCTGAGAGTGGGGACGGTGCTGGCTGTGGTGCCAAGGGGATGGCAATTCCAACAACTACAGCCTGTACAGATTGCTGTATGAAGGGCCCCTAAATGTTCTCCAGGGGTCTGAGGATGGTCTCAAGCTCTTGTGGAGATGGGTCCTGAGGATGCACTGGCGTGGCTCTATGAGGCATGGCTGGCATTGAGCGAAGATAGTCTTCTAAGGAGAGATCTCTGGCAAAGGTGAAAGTGCGCCGACCCAGAGTCACAGGTGGTGTGATCCGGAGCGGAGAATGAAGAGGAGGCTTAGATCTGCGTGGAGAACGTGGCCTGGACACAACCTTGCCGAGAGATGTGCCTCAGCAGAGAGAGTAGGAAGACAAGGCGGCACAGAGTGGAGACCCTGTTGGTGCTAAGGCCTCCATCTGCACTGAATCTTTCCTTTTCTTTGTTTTCTTTTTCTCCCTCTCAGAAGAAGTGGAGTGGTGCGGACATTTCTTCCACTCTGCAGATTTCGTGGCTTCACCAGACTCCGGCACCGACTGCTTTGTCGCAGTGCTGGAGGAGGTGGGTAGAGTTGGCACCGAGCTCTCTTCATGGATAGCAGGTGGTTCGGAGTGCGTTGCCACTGACGGAGAGGTGGTGGCAAGTGCTGGCCTAGGTGTCATGGTGGTAGGCAAAACTGAGGGAGTTCTGATGTTTGTCTGCATGGCTTGTTTGGTTAAGTGTTCGGCCAAACATTGAGCCCTGTCCAGCCTTGTTCTCTTTTTGAAGAAACGGAAAACAGCACACAAGAAGGCTTTGTGCTGAGGGCCTAAACAGAAGAGGCAGAAGCTGTGCATGTCTGAATCTGGGATTTTGGACGCTCAGTCCAGACATTGCTTGAATCCCTTCAATGACATACACTGAGTTTTTGGCGGGAGAACCCGTCCTTTAGTTGTAAGCTCAATGTTTATTAGTAAAAGTCTCCTCAGTTTGTAAACTAAAGGAAAAGAATCTCTGTGAGGAGAAAAAAAACTTTTTTTTCCCTTCAGGAGCTGAAGATGCCTGATCTCTGCTGCGGCAGAGAAAAAACTGAGGTGTTGGGGAGTGGAGAGGCTATTTATACATGCACTGCATGATGTCATCTCCTGCTCCCTGTCTAGGAGCTTCTTGGATTCAGTCCAGTCTAGATACCAACACTGTCACCGAATACATCAGTGTGACTGTGGAGAGGCACTCGAAGAAGAAGAGAAAGTTTTAATGAGTCACTGGGTGTCCTCAGTAGCCAATCTGACCCTCTGCTTTGGACAATGCCTTTTTTGGTTCAATTTCATTACAGGGGCACAGTCAACTTAAAAGCTATAGGATATAAATAATGCTGTTTTAGGCTGAGACAGTCGGGCTGCTGCTAGGGGACAGGAAGGGCCAGCTAGCCATACACATCTGTCTGAGGATCTGGAGAACATGTGCAGCCACCTCACTTCGGGGTGAACATGTAGACATCCCAGTGCAATAGTTAGTTTAGTTAGTTAATTAACAGCATAACCCAAGGTCATTGCCATACAGATGAAACTACACACAAAGAAAGAAAAAATAAAAATATGTACAATTTTAAAACATAGAAAATAAGGCTGCGTGATACAAATTAGTCAGCCTCCTATTAGTTATTTATGCAATAAGGGAACGTCCCAGTCAGGTGTAGACTGAGTATAGGAAGTGGATATCAAGGCGATAGGCAAAAACTGCCATCTATATCTTTGAAATCCAATTTTTTTTTGCCTGCAATGAATAGCTTGCATTAAATAGGATGCAGTATTTTTTATGTCCGGGGGGGGGGGGGGGGGGGGGGAGTGCTAGTTAGCAACAAACGTAAAAGGGCAGCTGTTGAAACATCCGGGAATCTTTGGATACACGACAACAAGTATTTGTCCCTCAGAGAATCATAAAGATGACATGAAAAAAAGATATGGGTAACTGTCTCAACTGCAGAGTGATCAAATGGACAAACCCTATCCAAGAAGGGAGTCCCTTGGATATGCCCTTCAAGGACCGACCTGGGAAGGAAGAGAATTCACACAGGCCCTAAAAATGAGCCTCTTGGTTTTAGTAGAGATGGGGCCACTCAGATAGTTGGGGATCTGCCCCTGAGCTGGCGTCCATGTCAGAAAAGAATTGACATGGGGAGAAGTGTTAATAGTAGCTATTTCTGTCTGCCGATTGATATCACTTACTCTTATCTGAATTTCTTTCCAAACCACCCCTGGTAGTTTATGGCCCAAATACTCAACTGAGAGTCCTATGGAGTGTAAATAGGAATAGATTCTCTGTTGCCAGGGATTTACCCACGAGTCCTTCAACATCTCTTTAATTAATTCAGAGGTACAAATATAATGAATTTTCCACCAGAATTTTAAGGCAGATTCGACAGCCAATTGCGCCCAACCTTTCTGTCCCAGTTCCAACCGAAGGATAGCTTGGGGAATACCTATTGGATTTCCAAGCAGGGCAGAAAGAAATTTAGCCTGGACTGTATTTAATTGATGGGCATAGAATACAGCCCACAATTCGGCTCCATATAATAACTGCCCTCCAATTTTAGAATTAAATACCTGTAGGGTCGAGGAGATAGTCTCTGCCCGTCTAGTGAAAAAACTAAGTAGAGCATATACTTAACTTCCGGGACTGCCTTCGAGACATGATCTCTCCAACTTCCAGATTTATGGAAGAGCAGTCCCAAGTACCGATAAGAGGACACCTGTTGGATTGAGTGGCCCCCTATCTCCCAGCTATAGGCCTTCCTTCTATTAGTAAATACCAGAACTTTAGACTTTGAATAATTTATAGTTAATTTGTTGGCATTGCAGAACTTCAAAAAGGCCCGCAACTGCCTAAGAAGTCCAATGAGGGTTTGGAAAAGGAGCGCAACATCGTCCGCATACAGAAGACCCCCCACAGGCTTAGCTGCAACTTTTGGAAGAAAATACATCGATTTGGACATTTCAGGGATGCAGTCATTTATATAAAAGTTAAGAAGAGCCGGAGCCTGAACACAGCCTTGCCTAACACCTCGTCGTATGTCAACTGGGTCTGTAACATGGCCATCTGGATCCACCCTTACCAGAAGGGAAGAGTCAGAGTACAGAACTTGAATCAACCAGAGGAGCCTTCTGTCTAGTGTGGCTCTCCGGAGCTTGTCCCAAAGTATCTCTCTGTCTAAAGAATCAAATGCGGCCTTCAGATCTAAGAAGGCCACAAGAAAAGAATGATTCCGAGCTCGATACTTGCTGACCAAATGGTTCAGTAGGCAGCATTTCTCTAAGGTAGAGCAGCCCGCTTGAAAGTCAGCTTGCTCTGCATGGATGATCTTATCCTGGATCATCCATGTCATAAGTTGGGCAAGCAAAAATTTGGCGTATATCTTCCCAACCACACAAAGAAGGCTGATCGGGCGATAATTAGCTGGATCAGACTGCTGCCCCTTCTTGTAGATAGGAATCACGACTGCCTTTGACCATAAAGAGCCGCCTCGAGCTGTTTTAGGAGGGCCGGGGTAGAAATTTGATAAATAAATAAATAAATAAAATTAAAGAAAATGGGGATCCTTCCTGAGTTGTTAATCGCCGTAAAGAGCTTAGCTAAAAGAGGGACCCACCATGTCTTATGGGCTTTCAGGAATTTTATATGAACTTGATCCAGGCCTGCAGCTTTTCGGTTATGAAAAGAGTCTATCAACTCGTCAAACTCTGACTCTGAAACAGCAGGCCATGGATGATAGTCCAAGCCATTGCCATCCCATAGTGGCAGGAGGTCATCTGTCTGCCTGCCGAATAATTTATGAAAATACTTGGCCCATGTAGATGGCGGGATAGTGCTAACTACAGGTCTTCCTATCCCACAAGTTGAGTAATTTACCAGATGCCAAAACTGACTAGAGTCTTTTTGGTCAGCTGCCCGGATAAGAGCTGACCACTGCCTTCCCCCAAATGGCCTCTTTTTCTCCTTTAACAGCTGTCTATAGGATCTTTTGGCGTCAAGATACTCTGTTGGGGGTCTATGAGATGTATCCCTCCTATACAAACAGTAAAGATGTTTCAGTTTAGCACGCGCCTGCCCGCATTCATAATTGAACCACTGACTCTTACTCCTGGGGCCAGAAGACCGAGGGGCTGCAGCGAGTGTTTGCATAAACTGAGAGAATTCAGTATTAAATTGATCGTATAGTGCAAGTATCTCCTCCAAGTTGGTAGAAAGGAGCAGATTTTCTCTAAGTTGCTGCACTGAGGACTGATTGATATAAGCAGCTATGTTGACCTCCAAGGAATCACCCCAATGGGGGGCCTTCAAGGTTGCTAAATGGGAAACCTCGAAATCCAAAGGTTGGATGGCAGCTACGATAGCATGGTCCAAAGCTAAAAAGAGGGACAATGGCAAATGATCGCCAACCAACCCTTGACCCACTGTAAAATCCAAAAGATAAGGTAACATTGCTGGGGTCACCAGAGCAAAATCCACCATGCTGGAGCCCAAAGGTCCCAGATAGGTGAATTCTCACTCCAAGTCGTTAAATCCAGATCCATTTAACATGTATAAATTATAAGAGGCTGCTAAATTGGTGAGTTTAATCCCCAAGGAGTTAATCTGAGTATCCTTGGAATGCCTAGGATTGAGAAGGCCAAATGGATCCACTGGGACTAAATTAGCATAAGGACTCATGGCTAAATCGTCAGTCCCCAACCTTGCATTAAAATCCCCCATTAATTTAAGAAAATCCTGGGGATATTTGAGGCTAAGCTGATCCAACAAGGCTTCCAATTTGTCCCATGAAGCTTTCCTAAATAAGCCTGCATTGGAGGGGGGGGATGTAAACAGTCAAGATAACCAAGGTGATAGAACCAATCCTGGCAACAAAACCAAAAGCAATCTGGGAATCGCTAATAGGACTTAAATCAATAAGGGAGAAGACCCTAGTGATAAAACACCCCAGCCCCCCACAAGCATGGCCCCTGGAGTTATGTTTAACTGCTGGCAGATCGTATGCCATGTAGCCCTCTAGACATAAGGGTGTAGTGTCCCAGGTCTCGAAGTAGAATAATCTGGTGGCCACTAATAAAAGCCAAGAAATCAGTCACTCTTGTGCCTCTCCCAGCCAGCTATATTCCATGAGCATATACGGAGTTGTTTAATTGACTCTACGCCAATTAGTCATGGGGAACAAGTCTGAGGATGGACTAGGCTAGAAGTCGTGGCCACCGGATCCATAGACTGAACAGCTAACGCAGCTGAAGGATCCAAAGAGGGCCCCAGGGAGTAACTCACTTTCCCAACTGCTTGAAATCCTACAGAAGAAGAAGCAGAGGAAGCAATAAGCTCCCCCCCCAGAGGAGGTTCCCCTTGCCAGTGTTGGAAATGCAAGGATGGTTTAAAGCAAGCAGCGAAAGCCTGGAACGAAAAATTGAATCAATTGCTCCTTAAGGAGGGGTTCATACAGGGAGAAGCTGACCCCTGCCTATACTCAAGGTTCAGAAATAAAAGGAGGACATACATTCTAACTTATGTGGATGATCTGATTGTATGACATGAAAACAAACAAGATTGTGACGAAATCGTCAGGAATCTGAACAAAGAAATAGAGGTGAAAGACTTGGGAGGTATCACTTACTATCTTGGAATACAAATAGAACGAGAAAAAGATGGAAGTTTCCTTCTCAATCAAAAACAAAAGATAAAGGACATTTTAGAATGCCTAGGCATGACAGAGGCTAATGAAGTGGGGACACCTATGGAAACAAATTTCCTAAGCCAGGAAGGCAACGACGAGCCCCTACCACAGGACAACCAGTACAGAACTGCAATTGGCAAAATGTTGTATGTAGCCACCGTCACAAGGCCAGACATTGCCGCTGCTGTAGGAATACTAAGCAGAAAAGTAAGTGCACCAACCCAAAGGGACTGGATAGCAGTCAAGAGAATAGCACGGTACCTGAAGGGCACAATGCATTTAAACTTAAAACTACCAGCAAGCGAGAACCCCAGATTGATGGGCTATATGGATGCGGACTGGGCCGGAGACAAGACTGACTGCAAATCTGTGAGTGGAAATGTATTTCTGTATGGAGGCGGAGCAATCAGTTGGACTAGCCAGAAGCAGTCATTAATTGCCCTTTCATCCACAGAAGCAGAATTTATTTCAGCCACTCAAGCATGTCAAGAGGTAGTATGGCTACACAGACTACTAAAGGACTTTGGAATAGACGAACCAAAGCCAACTGAGATGTATGAGGACAATCAAAGCTGCATTCAGCTTATGAAAATGGAAAAGATAAAGCCAAGGTCGAAGCACATCAACACCAAGCATCACTATGTGAGAGAAGCGCAAGAAAAAGGACTTGTTGAACTGATTTATTGTCCTACAGAGGAAATGATAGCGGATGTGCTGACCAAACCGCTACCCAGAGACAATTTCCAGAGGCTACGAGAAGCATTGGGAATTGTCAGCAGTGCACATAAATGATTCGGTGCACGGGACGATGAGAAGGGGTGTTGGAAATACATTCCTTTGGTTGCATCCCCCCTAAGCACCTCATCCTGTTTGTTTGCTAGAAACACCAGGAGTAGACAGACAGATCAGGGAACCCTTCCCCCATCCTATCTGTCCTACTCCTGTCAGGACCTGATTGGTCAATCTCCTCCCCCAGGAGATTTCTCATCTCTTTGTGTCTCAGAGAGCTTCCTTCCTCCCTCTTGAACACACCTAGTCTTAGGACTTAGCATAGATGTAGGCCTTTCCTATCCTACATGTATTTCCTAATAAAACTACTTAAGCTTAAGTATGCTTCCTGCCTGCTTGTTGATGATTAGCTACTCACACTCCTCTGTAAACTCTGCATTGGGCAAATGGATGCAATGATTTCACAGTCCTTGCATTTCCAACAGCCAGAAGGGCTGAAGGTGGACTTAGGTTCGCCACAACTTGTCTTGGGAGGTTACAAGAGGTTGATAATGAAGTTAAAGCTGGTCCCTTCTTAGCATTGGGGGATCTAGTTACAGCGACCCTGCATATGGAGTGTACTGCTCTTAGTTCCTCCAACAGTGATGCTCCACGAGAAGGGAAGCCTGATTGCAACATAGGCAGCTGCTTCGCCAAGTGTGGAGACAGAACTATAGGGCAGTGCCAAGGCGGATGGTGACTACTGAACTCTCTATAACCCCTATCAGACGTAGAAAGGACAGAGGATTTCAATCTCACACTCTGCAGCTCCTCATTTTGGCCAGTCAACTGAGGCTCTGAGGAGTTTTGAAAGTCCCTCACAAAGGAGCGCCGAGGTTCCAACTGCGAGAGGTCTGCCCCATGATGGTCAACTGGGGGTACAGGAGGAGAATAATTGGAGCAATCTTTGGAAATTACCAGGGATACTAAACCAGGCTTAGAAAAATCTGGCTGTGCTAAATCCCCAATCCCATCATAAGTAGGTTTAGTGGGGGGAAAAGAGGATGCCTGCTCTGCAGAATGAGCACAGTTCGAATTCCTTAATGACTCTTGAAGAGCCGGGCTGTTGGGCCCTAGAGGGACCTGATGGGCCTTAGGCTGGACAAGAACACAAAAACCAGGTTTCAAAAAAACCCTGGATATAATAATTCCCCAGGAGGCCAAAAGGGTGGATTGGGAACGTAGACTGTCAGCCAAAGACCGGGAGCGGAGATAAAGAACAACCTGCTGTTCCCAACCCAAGAAGGGTAGATATACTACCCTTACCACATGGTGGGCTGGGATCTTATGTCCCAGAATAGTACAGATGGTGAAGCACCCTGAACTTGGTATCCCAGGCGGGTACGTACCCATTGGGTAATGGCAAGATTCTAAATGCCAAGGCTTCTTGAATTACCTGTAGGTCAGGCCAAGTGACCGGAAGGGAAGTCTTCCTGCCACTATGCCCAATGGAGGGGGCAGATGGGAGAGGGATTCCCAAGAATCTGAGGTTTGCATAGAGCCAGCTGGCTCCTGGGTAGGATGCCTAGTTACTGTCTCGTTCGGAGTGACCTCCAAAGATTTATAGAGTTTCAGCATCTCCCACAGCTGGGCTTGTAGTGCCAGGAGCTGAGTCCCTAGCCCCTTAACCCCAGCTGCAAGCACCGACATTGAACTCCTCAAACCCAGGAGCACTGCATCCATAGTACAGTGCATGCCTTCCCCCACCTCATGTCCCATCAATAATCCATTTGCCTCCCCACTTGGGGAAACCACCGGACCTGTGGGAATTGTTGTCAACGCTGATAGCTCATATTGGGGAGAGGAAGGAGCCGATCGAATAGCTGGCTCCTCTGATACCACAAAGTCACTGTCCAGAGGAACCTGCGGGGGTTCATTCCTTGCATCTGAGCCATTGGTCTGACTGTTAGCAACTAAATCAGTGAGTTTTAATTGTCTCCCACGGGCCCTAGTAACAATAGTTTGTTTCCCCTTCTTGGGCATTTTCTCCAAAAACACTCAGCCTCACCTCCTCTGTAAGTGGTTGAAGTTCCACACAGCGTGCAAAATAAGCTCCCAGCAAAAAGAGTAAACGCCCGGCGAGGATCCTGCCCCCAAAGTCCCAATAGGCCCTGAAGGGCCCCAAAAGGCCTCACCCTTTGGCTTCAGCCCTTCAGCTCGCGGCCATGGCTTGCAGCCTGTGGCAAAGACACAGGTGGTGCCCTTAGATAGTCCCGGGTCAGCTTCCGGTGGCTGGCGGGGTGGGGGGGGAGAGTGCCCAGGGTCCAGTCCCCCTCTCCCAACACTCACAAGCCTCCCCACAGATGGAGCACAGCCTCCTGGTGCAGCGGCGCAGATCCAGACCAGCCTGGGAGAAGCAGGAGTGGCAGCAGGGAGCTAGATGGTGAGTAGCGCTCGGCCAGTGCACTAAGAAAGGCAGGCTATAACACTACTCTCCAAGTAACAACTGCACTTGCTTTCTCGGATTTTTCCAAAACTTACATGAATTTTGACAGTCAGGTAGCTGATCTCTCAACCTGTAAGTGCATTTTCTAACAGTGGTATTTGATACATTATGTCCTAACACAATATATCGGTGTGCATAATACGGTGCATCATTACATGACACAATGTATTGATTACAGGCTGAGAATTTATTATACAGTAGTTGTCCGACTTAGATCACTCTCTGTCACTTTGCCACACATTCCTAGATATGAATTGTCAAGAAGCATAGAGATTGGTATGCATACACTCTAGAAAACACCTGCAATGGTTGGATTTATGGCATATATTTAAGATGCTGAGTACAGGAACCACAGGATCTTTTTGTGGTCAACTGATGGCTACTGTATTTACTCTTTCCCATTAAGAGATTACTCATTAGGCAGCGTTACCATTCTTCTACTCCCCAGACGAAATGTGGGGATGGCCAAAGACAGGGAATTAATAGGAGTCTACCCGGGGTATAAATTTTAAAAAACAGGGGGAAGATGGATGGGACACACCTCTCATGTTTGGTGTATAAGTTAATGTTCCCTTCTTATTCTCCTCTTCCCCAGCAGTCTCTTCCCAGCAGAAGCCTTTGGGAACTAAAATTAATGAACTGGCCTCCATCTATTTCTTCTGTTTTTACAAGACCGTAGGATCTGTCCTGACACCCCAACTTTGGACTGTGGTTAGTCCTCGGGAAATAGCTGCAGGGATTTGCTAACTTTCATGCTTCTGGTTTTCTCTTTCTACCCTTCCTTACTGTGTATCCACATGTCAACATATCATATAACTGACATATGCGATATCTTTTAACATTCTCATCACTATATTAATCACATCTTAACAGTAATTCTAGTCTTGTTTTTCTTTTATATTAATTTGTTGTTATTATTTTACAATAAACAACAATCCTTCCTCTATATTCACATTGGAACATATCATTATTATTGCACAGGAGCACTCTAATAGTTAAGGTGTGTTGCACCCTCCATTATAAAGCCCCAACATTCTATTTGCTATAAAATTGGCATGATTAAAGTTAGGATCATGAAATTTGTGATGAAAGATCACTGGAGTAAGTGCTTCATGCTGACCAACCTTCAGCCAAATCGGTTGGATAACGACTGAGGTATAGCAGTTTGAACACTGCACTATGAAAGCCTATTTTTTCAAAAGTTAGACCATCTCGATCTTGGCAGGGTAAAGGGGTTTTGTGTTGGTAAGGAGGAGGTGCAAGTCTTTTAGAAAATTCAAGGAGGCTGCCAGGGGGTGCCTTCTGGTTTACTTTTTGTAAATCCAGTTAGTAGTTTTTAAGTTATGACATCTTTAAAAATTCAATGTTAGCCTATGGAGACCATCCTGAGTGTGGAGTGCTTGTGAAAATTCTATGTGTAATGCAGAGACTGATTAAAAGCAAACAGTCTTGAATACTGGGGACTACAACTCCCAGCAGGCACTGATTACTAGAGCCTATCAGTGCTGGGGAAAGAGAGGGAACTGCACCTTCCAGGGGGCAGTGTGAGTGACTGGTCAGCCATGTTTAGAGCTGATCTCGTGGGGAGAGGAGAAGAGCAAGGTCTATGGAAGGGAGAAAGCTGAAGGTCATTCTGATCTGACCCCGCACAGCAGGAGCTCAACTTGGGGGCCAGTGACAGCCCTTCCCCCTCCAAAAACATGGGGTGTCTGGGCTGCAGTTCCAATGGGGCGCCCCATTGGAGGAGCATGGCTGGAGCCGGAGCACTGAAGTTTGGCTGGGATGGTCCCAGGTGCAGGAAAAGGGCAGACGCTTATCCCGGAGATGGGGACAGGGAGGCTACAGGCGGGATAGAATCAATCTTCTTTCAGCACTTCTCCCTCCGACTTTCCCAACCCCACTAAGGAATGAGGGATAAGCGGATGCTCTGGGATGATATAGTGGGTGATCTGCAGGAGGGTGGCAGGGAGATGGTGGGGTCCTGTGCAGAGCGGCCCTGTGGGGCAGAGAGGTAAGTGCAGTCCTCATGGGAGGACTCTAAGAGCGAGCCACAGCCCAGGGAGGGGGGGGAAGGACCATACACAAAGGGTAATTTCAGACGTGACGAGGGCCCTATTGGCCCCATCACGGAATCACCCTAAGGATTCCCCAGCAGAATCAGACCGGCCCGTCAACAGACGAGCTGGAAGATTCTGCCGGGGAATCGTGGAGGGGGCGGGACTGCGCTGCGCAACGTGCGGCTGCACAGCCCTGCCCCCCCCATGCTTCTGAGGCCACCCGCCCTCCGGGAGATGGGCAGGTGCAGTGGCCAATGTGGCTGCGGCGCCCGCCCGTCCCCCAGGGTATTGACCACAGCCCGGAATCAGCAACGAGCATGGCCGCCGATTCCGGGCCATGGTCGGGCCAGATGAGACGTTACCACGTTCAATCATGGTGAATCCTGCCGTGGTTGAGTATGGTAACCTCACGTCTGTTGGGGGCAAAAAGTGATTCCCGCCAGGTGTTCACCCCCGGCGATAATCACTTTGACCACGTTTTCGGAGATGATCCCCAGACCATCCTCGAACATGTGGTTATTTTGATTCTCGCCGGGGGTTCACTGTGGTGAACCTCTGGCAGGATTTAAACAGACGTTATGAGACCATTCCCCACCACAGGGGATTGTCTGTGGTTGAGCGAGATCTCGTAACGTCTGAAAACACCCAATGGGAGTGGGACATTAAGGGGAGAGAGTAAGAGCAGAGCCTCTGTAAATAACTTCCACAGTGGCAACCATGCACAGAGGGAGCACTTTACAGGGAGCAGCTTTATTGGGGATACAGAATATGGAACCCAGTACAGGGGTAGGCTGCAGAATGGGCAGCATTGTGCAAGAAAGGGAGCCCTGTCCAAGGGGGAGTCTTGTAGAGACAGAGAGCTGCAGAATAATGGCCATTATTATTCGGGGGAGTCCTGACCAGAGAAGAACTGAGGGAGTTTTTTACAAGGGGACAGCTGCAGGATGGGCAGCATTATCCCAGATGGACAGTCCTGTACAGCCGTGGGCTGACATCACGCTTGACACACACCCCCCATAGCCATGTATGGCTATGTCGGGGGGGGGGGTCAAGTGTGCGAGCCCTCCACATGGCAGAGACCTTACTTCCAGGTCTCTGTCATGTGGAGGGCTCGTGGGGGGCGCATTTGTGTCCGGGCCCTGCCTCTGCCCTGGGGAATTGGTGTAGAGCAAGTCAGGGCCAGAAATAGCCAGAGCGCGCCCTGGCCCAGCAATCCCAGCCTGGAGCTTCCCCCACCACAGCGATGGGGGAGCTCCATCCGGGCTGGGATCTCCAGGGCACACTCTGGCTAGCTTGGGTCCTGGCTCACTCTACTGCCCCCCCAGGGTGCACCTCCTCCTCTCTGACTCACGTGTGAGGGACAGCAAGCCCCGCTGCCCTCTGTTTGCCCCCCACAAGTGGTGCTGCATGCAGCGCTGGTGCCTACTTCTCACAGGGAAGTGGCAGTACCAGTGCTGCATGCAGCACCGCTTGTGGGGACGGGGGCAAACAGAGGGCAGGAGGACTTGCCCCTCACACGCAGGTCAGAGAGGACTCGGAGGTGCATGGTGGG
>QEPC01012768.1:257518-288530 GCA_003113815.1 Sphenodon punctatus
AAAAGATATTTAACTTAAATAGAACAACCGGGATTTGAACACACGGGGAAGCCTTTGTAAGCCTTTGTATGGGGAAGCCTTTGTAAGCTGCGGGAGGAGACGTTTTTCTACTCTCTTATGGAGGGGACCGGGAGGGGACGTTTTTCTACTCTCCTATTTGTGAATGTGAGGAGGGGACCGGGACTCCGTCCGGGAGGGAGGGAGCCAGTCATTACAAGAAGAAGAGAATGTTGTGCCCAAGAAGAACAGAAGGTTATGGCCCAAGTTTTGTAGAATTTTATTTTATAGCCGTATCAGATTATTAAGATGTCAAAAGATTTACTGCAACGCTGTTTTGTATTTACTATTTGTCATTGATGGTACCAAACATATGTTTAAAGAGGAGAAAGGTGTGTCTGTAATCCTCTTTGTGTCTCTGGAATGGTTTTATGGAAGCGTTCTCTGGAATTAGAGGGCAACTGTTGCATGGGACTCTGTGGAGCTAGCTAGGAGATGTCCTGGTGTATTTTATGGTGCTGTTGAGGGTGTCTGTGATGCGAGGCATCCAGTGGCGCTGTGTGGAGCTGTTCCATGGGCTCTGTGGAGCTAGGCGGTGTTTGTGTTGTGGGGCCGGCTTTTGTCTGGAGTTGTTTGTGGTACGGCGTTTTTCTGTTTTCTGAAAACTGCATTCCTGCCAATATAATTGAGGACAGTTTCCTGCAATAACAATGTTGGCAGTGGCGGTGGGCCGCCTAGGAAGGGAGGGGCAATGCCCCTCCTGGCCCCAGGACTCCCCCGGCCAGCCAGCCTCAGGGAAGAAAAAAAAAAAAAAAAAAGTGCCCACGCACACCGCGGTGAATGTTCGGAGCCACCTCAAAGAACCTGGTTTACAGCAGCCACCTTCAGGAGGGGACAATATAATTGGGGACAGTTTCCTGCAATAACAATGTTGGCAGTGGCGGTGGGCTGCCTACGGTGGGAGGGGCAATGCCCCTCCTGGCCCCAGGACTTCCCCGGCCGGCCGGCCCCAGAGAAGAAAACGAAAAAAAAGCGGCCGTGCGTGCCGCGGTGAATGTTTGGAGTCACCTCGAAGAACCTGGTTTAGAGCAGCAACCTTCAGAAAATTGCTGCTCTAAACCAGGTTCTTCAAGGTGGCTCAGAACATTCTCACCGGTTGTGTGTGCATGTGCACGCACAACCAGTGACTCACCCCCCCCGAAAGGCTTCCTAAGGAAGCCTTTCAGGGACAAAAGGGAGGCATTTCTCCCTTTATGTGGAATGGGCGGCTAGAAGCACCGTCCATTTTGCATAAAGGAACCCTGCAATGGAATGGTGCTGCAGGGGGCATTGTTTCATTGCAGGGGCCAGGCAGGGGGAAAGTCCATACCAGGTCATTGCATACAGGTGCCCTGGTATGAACTGCCTAGTGCCCCGCCTGTGCAGGGGGGGGGCCTGGGAGCTCCTGCCGTATGCACAGTTTCCAGTCCCCCCCTCCCTGAGTCCGACCCTTCCTCCCTCCTCCCTCCCTGTCGAGTCAAACTGACTTGACTCTGGGAGGGAGGAGGGGAAATTGGGGATGCCTGGCTGAATGCAGCACATCAGCCATCAGAGGACGGGATGGAGAGGACGTCAGAGCCGAGCCACTGCCGGTGAGTTAGTGGGTTGGAGCAGGGGGATGGGTGGGCGTCAGGAGACTCCTGGGTTCCCTGGGAGATGAGAGTGGGGGGCTAGTGGGTTAGAGCAGGAGGGTGCTCCAGGGAACTCAGGAGTCCTGGCTCCCACCCGGATGGGTAGGTGGGAGCCAGGACTCCCGAGTTCACTGGGAGGGGAGTGGGGGTTAGTGGGTTAGAGCAGGGGGTGCTGGGAGCCAGGGCTTCTGGGTTCTTAGGGCGGGGAGTGGGGGCTAGTAGGTTAGTGCAGGGGGGACTGTGTGTGGTAAAATGGAGGTTTGGAAATCCTGAGATGTATGCGATTTCAGTTGTGTTCAAAATGCTGGAAATGGGATGTGTGTGGTAAAATTGGACGCAGGCTGTAACTGGGGTGCTTTACAAGGATGGGTCCCTGTGATTTGGGTTTATAAATTATTTATTTTAAGCTTGATGTGCATGTAGACAGTGTTTTCTTCCATCCAATGTTAACCCTGGGAACTCCTTGCTGCTGGGTTATGCCAGTGCTTTGCCAGTGTTTTGGGTGTTTCCCTGTGTTTTGGGTTTATAAATTATTTATTTTAAGCTTGATGTGCTGCATGTAGACTGTGTTTTCTTCCATTCGATGTTAACCTTGGGAACTCCTTGCCACTGGGTTATGCCATGCCACTGGCCTACCATCCCCCTGGCTCCACCCGTAGATCTGCTGGCCTTACTGCCCCAGTGCCTCTCCAACATCAAAACCCACCAGCCACCCCTGAGGAAGGAGGGGGGCAGAGGAGAGGATGTGGGGTGTGTGTGTTGGGGTGCCCAAGTCCATTTCTTGTCCCTGGACCCACTCCAACCTAGCTACGCCCCTGCTTTGACTCCCAATAGCCTCCCTCTGTTGTTCCATTTCCTCTCCTGTTTTTATTTTTTTTGTCATTCCACACACACACTTCTGTTCCATATGACACATACAGACAAACATTGTATTTCCCAGGACTTTTGAGTTCTCTGTGAGGGGAGTGGAGGTTACAGGGTTAGAGGGGTGACTTGGACCCAGGACTCCTGGGTTGTCTGTTAGAAGGTTGAGAGGAGAACAGGCTTGAAATGAGGACTATTGAGTTGCCTGTGAAGGGGTGCAGCCTACTGGATTAGAGTGGGGGTGGAGAGGCTGGAAGCCAGGAGTCCTGAGTTCTCTGTTACAGGGCTGGGACCAAGTAAGTTAGAGGGGGAGATGGGGTGGGAGCCAGAACTCCTAAATTCTCTCTTCCTTAAAGAGGAAACGGAGGGGACGAGGGACCAGCTCACGCCCTCCTGTCCCCAGCTTCAGTGTTGCCCCCAACCTGCAAACAGGAAGAGGATTGGGGCTGAAAGACAAAGGCAAAGTGGGTGCATTGAGTCTAAGTTCTAAGTGATCACAATATGCCAGACTGCACAATGTCTATACTGCTAACATGGCACGGAGGTTAAGGAGGGAACCTTAACTTGCAATTTCCATGCTTTTTAGTGCATGACTGAATTTGCAAGAGTCTTAACTCTTCTTGTAAACCAGGTTTTTTTATTATGGAATTACTACTATGTCTCATATGTTTTCACATTTCCATTCTTATGATAATCATATACAAAAAAAATTGCAAAAAACCCTTCAGTTTAAAAACACATCAAAGGTATAGGAATGGGCAAACAGAACTGTATTTGGAAATTCAGTTCGGAAATTTGGTTCAGTTTGGAAGTTTGGTTCGGTCCGAACTTAGTTCGGAAATTCAAACCCCATTGAACTAAATGGAATATTATTTTTTAGGGATAGGCGAACAGAGCAGAGTTCGGAAATTCGGTTAGGTTCAGTTCAGTTCAAAAATCGAGTTCAGTTCGGAAGTTTGGTTCAGTCGGCTGAACTGGTCAAGTTCGGTCCAAACTCCGAACTTCCAAACCGTGTTTGCCCATCCCTACAAAGGTAGGAACATTTCCAAAACAAAGAACTTCCCTTTTAAGCAACATTCCAGAAAATACATTTTCCCCTAACTTACACTCTCCAAACCATGCAAATTATTTTCTTATAGTATTCAAAAAAACAATTACACAATATTACACCAAAGCCTACACGCCAAAAAGCATGGAAATTATTTACACTAACTTATGTATATTCCTTCACGTTGACATCACTGTTCACACGACATAACTACCTTCTTTATTACTATAACAAAGTACTCTTTTTACTATTTACTAGTAACTGGACTAGAACATTTTTACTTTACCTGTACTTAAATTTCTACATAATTCCAGTTTTTACAAGTACTTACATTGTTCATTAACTTGAAACTTATTTTCTTCCAGTGGTAGCTGCAAAGAAGTTAAAGGCAGAACCGCTCTCCATTATAAACAGGGGACTGGTGAAGCCCTAATATTGAGGAAATAGCTTCAGCTACAGTTCTGAAAATGTATCCATGGTTTATACTTGTGGGGACCGTCAAATGTACAAAGTTTGAAGAAGATCTAGCCACAAAATCAAATGTTATAACTGTTTAAAAGTTAATTGGTCAAAATGCACAGCATCCAGACTATTTTGAATCTATAGCTCCTCCCACCAATGAGTTGAGCCCCAAGATGTCACAGCCTTGGAGCATGAGATCTAGATCAAGTGCAGGTGTAGTGCGATCATGATCGGTGCAGACAAAAACGAGTTATTAAACATTTTAAAAAATCAGTTCTGCTGGCTGGCACATGTGCAGGCGAGCAGCCGATGACTGCCATTTGTGTTGTTAGAAAAAACAGCATAAGGAAAGTTACATGACTGCTTTTTAAAATCACATAACTTTATCAGGAGCCAGCTCTGTCACAAAGATGGGATTCTCAACCTGGTGCTCGGGCAATGTGTGAAAGTGCTCCCCAAACCAACTGTCAGTAGTGCTCGGGAGCACTTTGAAACAGTCCTTCATCCATTAAAGTCAATGTGAGATGGGATTAATTATCTCAATTTCCATTAAAATGAATTAAATTGAATTGCAGAAGGTAGACAATCTATCCATATTTATGCAAATTATTCATGCAAATTATGCAGTGCTCCCAAGTAGTTATGTATGTCACTCGAGCGTGAATGACTGGAAAAAGGCTGAGAACCCCAAGCTCTAGTCAGTTTCACATCAATTACCCACTTGCCTCAGAAAGCCCATCAAGAGGCAGCTCTCACTCAGTACTTTTCAGTCTATGAGAGGCCAGATGGTAATCGACATGAAACTGACTAGAGCTTCCTCTTGCCAGCTTTCTGGCAAGTGGATAATTGACATGAAACTATTTTTAATTTTTTAATTTTTTACCCCACCCTGGCAACTTGGAGCAGCTTACAATTTAAAAAAACAACAACATAAGAACAATTACAGTAGCATAAACAAATCATATTACAATTTTATAAGATTTATAAAACCCCAGCTAATGCATAAAAGAGGAAAAAAACAAAAACATTCCCACCCACCCCAAACCATCTAACAATCCCCCTGCTCTCCTGCCAAATGCCTGATGAAGGAGCGAGGTCTGACAGTTCTGCCAGAAGGCAAGGTTAGGGCTGAGGCGAACCGCAACCAGGAGGGAATTCCAGAGTGATGGCGTAGCTGCTGAGAATGCCCTCCTGTCTGTCTGAACCCACCAATAATGTGGGACATCCAGGAGGGCACCCCCAGATGACCGCAGGGACTGCTCAGGAGCCAAGGGAGTGAGGCGATCACTCAAATAAGCAGGGCCCAGGCCGTGAAGGGCTTTATAGGTCAAAAACAGCACCCTGAATTTGGCTTGCAAGACAATAGGCAGCCAGTACAGTGCTCGGAGCACAGGTGTTATGTGCTCCCTGTGGCCCGTCCCAGTTAGGAGGCAGGCCGCCGCATTCTGCACTAGCTACAGCTTCCGAACCATCGCCAAGGGCAGCCCCTTGTAGAGTGCATTGCAATAGTCTAGCCTCGAGGTGATGAATGCATGGACAATAGTGGTCAGATTGGAGTCCAAGGCATATGGGTGGAGCCTCTTCACCACATGTAATGAACGAAAGGCCCCCTGGCCACAGTCAACACCTGGGAATCCAGGCGTAGCTGCGGATCACCCCCAGGCTCCGCACAGATGAAGTCAAAGCAGGACAAATACCCCCAATAACAGGGGAAACCTCCTCACTCAGAACCCCGGACCCGCCTACTAACATCACATCTTTCTTATCAGGATTGAGCCCCAGTCAGCTCAATCTCATCCAATCCCCCACAGCGGCCAAGCACTGGTACAGCAAAGAGACAGAAGGGTCTGGGTCAGATGAATACTGATGGCAGCGAACCCCCCAACTGCACACGATCTTCCTGAGCAGTTTCATATATACGTTAAACAAGAGAGGGGACAAAATAGAACCCTGTGAGACCCCACATGGAAGGCCACCAGTGGATGATGTACCAAGCACCACCCACTGTGATCTATCTGCAAGGTAGGAATGGGACCATTGCAAAAAAGTTCCATCCACCCCCGCCAGGCCCATCACCAACAACTCATGGTTAATGGTCTTGAAAGCCACAGAAAGATCTAATTGGTCCAAAAGGGTCATATGATGACCCTTGTTCAATTCTACGAGGATATTGAAAACCAAGGCCACAAGCACTGTCTCCGTACTGTAACATGGGCAAAAACCAGACTGGGTGGGATCAAGGAAACAGATGCCATCCAAATGCACCTGGAGCTGACAAGTCACTACCATTCAATAACCTTCCCTAAAAAGAGAAGGTTAGAGATAGGTCGGTAACTGGCCAGGGCATCAACGTCAAGCAATGTTTTTTTGAGGATGAGCTGGACCACAGTCTCCTTGAGGCAACCCAGCACCAGACTAGAGCTTAAAGTCTTTGTGACAGAGCTGGCTCCTGATGAACTTCTGCGATTTTAAAAAGCAGAGTCACGTAACTTTCCTTATGCTGTTTTTTGGCAGTCAGTGGTTGCTCGACTGCGCATGTGTCAGCCAGCAGAACTAACTTTTTAAATGCTTAATAACTCGTTTTTGGCTGCACCAATCATTATCACAGTACATCAGCACTTGATCTAGATCTCACACTCCAAGACCCAAAGATCCAGCTCAACAGTAGCCTGGGGGGGTGGGCGCTGATACAAAGGATTGTGGTAGGGGTGGATCCTTCATGGGAGCGACGGAGTGGACCCCCCCCCCCCAATACTCTTCAGACTGTCAATGTGTCCCCAGCCTGTCCCCACTCCCTGCCTCCCTCCCTCAGCCTCAAGTGCAGATCCTGTGTGCTGCAGATGCAGGCTCTTTACATCAGCCCTGTCTGTATCAGCTCTTGGCTGAGAGCCAGCAATCAGCTGTTCTGGCTCTCAGTCAAAAGCTGACAGTCAAAACTAATAAGAAGAGCATCCAGCCCTGGCACACAGGATCTGTACTTCAGGGAGGTTGGGAGGCTTCATCTCTTCTGCTCCTCCCTCCGAGTCATAGCGTCACTTCTGGGGCTGGGCAGCACTGGGTGCTGCTGGGAGCCAGGATTGCCTCCTTCTCCTCCCTGTGTTCCCCTGCGGCTAGGCTAGACAAAAGGGAGGAGGGATTCTAGATGAGTCACCTCCCCAGCGAGCATGCGTTGGGAGCTGTCCCAGAGAAGTGATGCTCTCTAGGGGATTGGGGAGAGACTGCGGGAGGTGCCAGGGGCTCCTTGGCTGGGTTCCTATGGAGGAGTCCAGCCAATCAGCAAAAGCCTAAGGGGCAGTTCTGAGTGTCTTTTCTAGACGCTCTGTCTACCCCTGAGCTTCTTTCTAATCTCCCCCTCTTCTACCGAAGTGGGAGGAGGGAGGAAGAGAGCTCCCCATTCCCCTTTACCAGAGGGGAGGGAGAGAGTTTGCTTCGGGCAGGACAGACTCGCTGAGGGAGGAACCTGAGGAAAGGCTGAAGCTGCTGCACACACAGCCACGTGGAGAGACTGAGGCCACAATGGAGAGAGACAACATGGACAAGAAGATGGTGAGGCATGGGGACAGGGAGGGGGCTTGGGGGCTCTGTGTAGGAAAAGGGGCATGGGGACAGGGAGGGAGGGGCTCTGTGAGGGGGGAGAGATGAGGGGGTGCTTGGGGGCTCTGTGGTGGGAGAGTGAGGCATGGGAACAGGGAGGGAGGGGACTCAGGGGTTCTGTGGGGGGGAGCATGAGGCAAGGGGACAGGGAGGAAGGGGGCTTGGGGGCTCTGTTTGTGGGGTGTGAGAGGAATGGGAATGGAGGAAGGGAGCTTGGGGGCTCTGTGGGGAAGAGGCATGGAGACAGGGAGGGGATTTGGAGGCTGTAGGTGGAGAGTGAGGAATAGGGACGGATGGCGGTCCCCTGAAGTCAAGGTGACTTGGGTGTTTGCATCTTTTGCTGGCCTGATTCTCATGTTCTTGTTGTTATATACATAGGAATAGCTATACTGGATGTACCTGCACTGGTAGCAAACTATCTGGCAAGTGTGGATAGTTTGCGGTGGCTTATGGACTTAGATAAACGTTTCTTAGCTTGTCAGAGTGAGGAAAGCAAAAAAAAGGTTAACTTAACAGCTCCAAAGATAATGGTTCCAGTATAGTATCTGCTGTGCTGGTCCTCAATGTGTGATATGGAGACAAAATGGTCCAGAGGGTATTACTGGACCAACTCCTGTTGGTGAGAGTATGCAAGTTCCTGGACATAGTGGTGACCCCTATATGGCCCCAAAGCTCGCGTACTCTCAGCAACAAAAGTTGGCCCAAGAAATTATCTCATCTAAACTACTTCATGTAACAACCACACTCTATGTATTATAGTGATGTGCATGTCCTTGCCAGAACCACCCCACAGGAGGCTGCATCTGCCACCAGCGCAGAGAGACCAGCCCACTGCACTGGCTGGAGCCACCCAGCTGCTACCAGCATTCAGCCTAGCTACACCCTACCGGGCAGGAGGGTCACCAGGGATACCCAATCCAGGAGCCACAATTAGACTTGGCCCACTCCACTCTCACATGCCCTAGGGAGAAGGCAGATTGCACCATGTCTGGTTCCCACTCCTCCAGCCAACTCAACCCTGCTGCAAAGCGGATCTCACCTCTCTTGGGGTGCAGAGCATTTGCTAATCTCGAGATAATTCACCCCATACATATGGGAAGCTGGAACTCAAATGCCTAATCCCAAAGCCCTGGGAAGATCCCTAGGTTTGCCAATGGCACACAAGCATGAGTTCTAGGAGGGAAAACATTTTAGCGTAAAATCCACATATCCTTTCCCCATTCCAAGAGCTGCAAACCCCAAAGTGTATTCAACCATGACCGAGTGCTAATCGATAAATTCATGAGATGAAGGCATGAACAATGCACGTCTCAATTTTGCTGGTGACACAAAACTGGGGAGAATTGCAAGCACCTTAGAGGATAGGATTAAAATTCCAAAATATGTGATATCTTAACAATTCTCATTACTATATTAATCACATCACAAAAAGCTTGAAAATTTTCAAAAACAAAGAACGTAACAGCTTTTAAAAAAGTTAAAGGCAGAACCATTTCCAAAACAAAAAAACTTTCCAAAACCATTTCACAACATACATTTCCCCTAACTTAAACTCCAAAAAACATTAAAATAAATTGCAATTCCAATTAAAAAAATTTTCACAACATACATTATAACAAAACAAACGCCAAAAAGCATGAAAACGATGTCCACATTTTCTATCTATATTTCATAATTTACCATCAACATAAACATAAGATATGTACTTATCTCCTTACCATACATACTTACTCTTATTAGTATTTATCACTAACCTATCACTTTTTTCCTTTGTGAGCATAAATTTATCATCATAATTTGACAACTAACTTTTTTTTTAAAAATGCCTTAACTCTGTTATTTACATGTATACAAATTATGTACACTTTATACAATGAACTTCTGGTACTCTTACTGTAGACAATTGTATAGATTCGACTGAGAAAATGAAATTGTGTGTGAGGACAGAGCTAAAGCAGTTTTGAAAAAATTGTTTGTCTAATTATGATAAATTAATGCTCACAAATGAAAAAATGTGATAGTTTAGTTAGTGATAAATATTAATAAGCATATGTATGGTAAGAAATTAAGTACATATCTTATGTTTATGTTGATGGTAAATTGTGAAATATAGATAGAAAATTTGGACATCATTTCCATGCTTTTTGGCATTTATGTTTTGTTGTAATGTACGTTGTGAAATGTTTTTTTGAATTGGAATTGAAATTAATTTTCATGTTTTTTGGAGTTTCGATGTTGTGAAATGGTTTCGAAAAGACAAGTTTTTTTTGTTTTGGAAATGGTTCTGCCTTTAGTGTTTTTTAAAAAACTGTTAAGTTTTTTGTTTTTGAAAATCTTTTATTTCACAGTTTCTTATATTATGTATATGTCAAACATATTCTTAACACTAACTGCCTTTTATTCATTTTAATTCTGTTACCTGATCACTTCATTGGGTATCCCCTAGTTCAAGGATTGTGGGAGACGGTAAATAATTGTTCTCTATTTAGTTTCTCTGCACCCATCATGATTTTATAAACCTCATTAATAAGCAATTTTTCACAACACCTTAACTCTGTCCTTTACATGTGTAGAGACTTCATACAGTTTATACAATAGAATTCATACAACAGAAGTATATAAACATTTATACAGTGAAATCCCTTAGAAAATGTAATTCCATGTACCTGGACAGAGTTAAGGCATTGTAAAAAAAATACCCCTGCACTCTATCCCCTTCTCAGTCTGGTCCTGTGGGGATATGATTAAATGGCTCAGCTACAGATGTTTCTTGGACCAGATCTTGTACTCAATTTAGGACTAAACAGTTGTGTTTTTTATTAGTTCTACGATTGGCTGTTCCATTAAGCATGAAGCAGATGAGATCACAGAGATGCTGCTACAATATACCCCATGGGAGAAGCATTTCTCCCTGGAACGTATACAGCCTCTCCTTATTGGTTCCCAGTTCAGAAGCAGTAAGTTAACTGGAGATCTAGAAGGCATTCTCCCTAGTATCCTGAATAGATTTCCAGTTGTCTGCCTCCTGCTGGATGGAAAGAATAGCACTGGGGTGTGCATTTCATTTTCGTTGTTATAACAAAAACAAAAATTGTGATTTTCGTTTTTGTTATAACGAAAACAACAAACAACAAAAAAAACAAACAAAAATTTGGTTTTGAAATAATGGGAAAACACTGAAAAACATATTTCTGGCTATAATTTTTTTTTGTTTCTTATTCAATTCTGATGAAACTTGGGGAGATTGTACCCCCAACAGAGGACATTATGTGTACCAAAGTTCAAAAAGATTGGATAACGAGGATCAATTCTAGAAGAAATTGAATGTTGTGATTTTAAGAAAAGCTCCATACACATTCCTGGCTACACCTTTTTTTAATCTTCCATCCAATTTGCATGAAACCTGGGAAACCTGTGTCCCTCCACTAGTGTACCAAGCCTGCCAAATTTCAGAAAGATTGGATACAGTGTCCTGAAGTTATAAGTTATTAACTTGAAAATACATTTCTGGCTGTAACATTTTTGTATTCCATCCTGTTTAAAAGTAATTTGGCAGAAAGTTATATCACACCTTCCCTGTCATCTCTTCCAAATTACAGGACTATTTGATAAAGGGACCCAGTTCTATAAGCAATTGAAGTTGTCCCCTTGAAGACCATTATTCAGATAAATAGCAGCACATGCAGTGCCAGTCAGAAGCAGGCACCTGGCATGGCTGTGGGAGGGAGGCTGTAGGAGGGAGGATGGGGAGCAACCCAACAGACTGACAGACACATTCACTGGCCAATTACTGCATGCTTCCAGCTTTACAGGACCAATCGATGGTGGCTTTGAGGCAGGCATAGGGGGTGGCCCCTGAGGCAGTCAAAGAAGGGACATAACTGGGACTTTGGGGATAGCATCCCAGTAATCAATCAATCAAACTTTTATTTGTATCCCCCACTCTCTCGCCAATGGCAACTCGAGACGGCTAACAAACAAACTGAAAACATACAAAATAACAATATTCCCAATTAACCCTTCCATAAGTATCATCTCTCAATATTCTACCCCTGCTGCCACTAGGGGAGAATCCATAGACTAACCTTACCCTCCTGCTCTCACCGGGAGGCGGGAACAATCTCCAACCACAACAATAACAACGTAATACCTCATATACATCTCTAATAATTCATATAATTTAACATAATTCATCCCTTCAATATTCAATCCCCAATACAACAACAGATCCCCAACAACAAAGGGAAAACATTGTAATACAATTGCAATTATAATAATAGACACCACCCCCTCCTCAGCCCCTCCTGCTCTCACCAGGAGACGAATGACTCACATTACCCTTTTCCTCCCTCCTCAATAACATAGAAAATACAATCCCCTATATTGAGAAAAAAGAGCACAGGATACAAAAAATATCACACCCCCCCCTTACTGAGCATCCAACAATCTCAGTTCCCATCCCTTTCCAGTTACTGTAAGGCAGGGTTCAGGAGACATAGGCTACTTTCAGACATGCCCCCACCCCGTGCATATTTGGGCTGTGGGGGGGAATGCGCAGCCCGAATACGCATGGGAATCGGCCGCTCTGAAAGGCTGCTCCACGCGTGGCTTTGCCAGCAGGGATGCAGAGAATGAAATGGAGCTCTGCATTCCTGTGCGTCTCTGCCGGCAAAACCGTGCACATGGGCCTTTCAAACCAGCTGATCCCCGTGCATATTTGGGCTGCGCATTCCCCCATAGTCCAAATATGCGGAGTGTGTGTGTGCATGTCTGAAAGTGGTTTACACATACAGGCTGGCCAATCATCATCACAGTCGCATCCTGCAGCACTGTGACAGAGGACATAAGAGAATCTCTATTGGCGCTTTCCTAAACAGATGCTTCTGACTTTCCAGTAACAAGTGGAGGAGAGAAGTTGGGATGGTCACAGAACAGAATGAGGATATTTGGTTGATATTTCTGCTGGCCAATTGGCATCACAAACCGATCTTATACCACAGTGACACGTAAGAGAACCCCTGGCATAGGCTCATTCTCTGCATATGCTGTGCAGGCATATAAAATTGGAACCCTTTATCACATATTTCTGATATTTGGCAGAGATGATCCTGAAAGTGAGAGATAGAGCCCTGACAAATATCATGTACATTGGTTGGACTACAAAGATGTTATAGTTAGACTTACATTTATAGGTTAATTGCATATACCACCATGACCCTTTATCCAATCCTTCTGAAAATTGGCATCAATATTAAACATGGGGAGGGGTATATATTTGATATGTTTCATCCACATTAGATGGGAGACAAAGAAGTTACAGCCATGAATGTATATGCAGATATTTGCAAAATAGCATAGTTCAACTGCTTATAAAATCGGATTCATTTATCCAGTCTTTCTGGAATTTGGTACACGTAATGCCTTCCATGTGAGGTATAATATCCCCATATTTCATCCAAATATAATGAAAAAACAAAAATGTTACAGCAGAAAATGTGTCTTCCATTGAAACCAATGGAAATCGAAAACAGAAGCAAAAACCAAATTGAACATTTGATATTTTTGAAAAAGAAAACATTTAAATAAAGAAAATGAAAAATGAAAATGAAAAATGACATGGGTCCCTGTCATTTTTCATTTTCTTTATTTAAATGTTTTCTCTTTCAAAAATATCCGTGAGCTGCTCCTGGGAGATCCAAGAGGGAATGGAGAAGCATCTCTTTCCAGTTCCCAGTCCAGATTCCCCCAAGGGAAGACCTGCTTTAAAGATTCTTTCATTTCAGGACCAGAAGAAGAGCGATCCCTTCGGTCCACTGGGGGCGCCTTTCTAGAGGTCGCCCGTGTAAGACGGGGGGGACACAATGGAGAGGGCATTCTCGGTGGCTGGGCCGCGTTTGTGGAATACCCTCCCGAAGGAGGCTCGCCTGGCCCCGGGCCTCTTGGTCTTTTGACGTATTTGTAAGACTTGGCTGTTCGCCCAGGCCTTCGGAGGGGAGGGTGGGGTGGGGGGTGTTTTAAATTTGTTTTATGTTTAAAAATTGTTTTTTAAAACTGTTTATATTGTGCTGGAAGCCGCCCCGAGATGCCGTGGGCATGGGGGGCCGGTGTATAAATGGAACAAAATAAATATAAATAAATAAATAATAAATAAGTGCCACAGCTATGAGAAGACTTGCCTATCCCCAAGGGAACCATGGGCTACCACCAGTTGATGAGCTTGTCCCTGTTGCAGAGTATGTTCGAGGGTCACAAGAACAGGATGAGGAAAGGGGTTTCAGGACCAGAGAGCATTAGACACTTCCTCCCTAACAGGTTTTAGACTCAAACTTAATGGGGCTGCACACAGTGCATGCTACTATGGCAGACAGAAGAAAACTCAAGAGGGGATGTGGCTGCCTCCCTATACTGTCATAGGGCAGGACCAGCACTGAAACAGAAAAATTTGGATGTTTACTGGTGAATTTTTTTCTCCATTGACATGAGTCAGTCTGATGGGCTGACAGGCCCCAGAGGAACTTTCCAAACAAGAAATTCCAAAGTGCAGAAGCCATCTGTACTAATATATATTATTTGATCAAAAAGCTTGTGGTTTAATGAGAGCATAAAGGCATTTACATACATTAATGCTGTAAAAAGCATGGAAATTGCAAGCTAAGGTGATTGCCTTAACTCATGCATTGTGTAAACCATGAAGACATACAGCCTCATATACTGTGCTTCCTTATACATCAGGCTTGATACATCCATGTTTTGGTTTCCTCTTTCAGCTCCAGTCTTCTTTCCCTGCAGGTTGGGGTCAGCACTGAGGCTGAGAACAACAGGGGGCAGTTTGCTGCCCTCTGATGTCCACAAATGGCAAAACATGCAAAAGGCAGACTGCATTTACATCACTGGCAATGTTGCTTGGTGGCATCTCTTTCTTTCATACCTCTGCTTGTGCCACTCCAGCATACAAATCTGGTACTCCTGATAGGTTGTAGGTGTAATTCATTGCATATTTTAGTGTTGTTTGTAAAACAAGAACAACATGGGGCATATTCTGTTTTGAAGATTCTCTAATCTCTAGATATTGTTTCCTTATCATAATCTGCCCTCAATCCACAACCCTCCATTACCTCTTTTCAAAATACCTGAACAATTATTAATGGTCCCTTTTTAATTCTGTAATGTGGAATATGAAGAGATTGTGCTCACATAAAGTTGATTTTTTTCTAGTATGGATAATTTTTAATGAAGACCGACTAGTTTTCATTTCTCTACGTTCTCTGAGGTTTACTATTAAATATTATTTGATTACTATTAACTACATGTATAGCACCAACAATGTGCCTGACGCAAAACACTTGCAACTATAGAGACAATTTCCTGTCCCTAGGGGCTTACATTCTAAAATAGACATGAGTAGAGGTACAGGGACATACTCAAAGCTGAGAAGGTGCAAGCACACATGTTCAGCTTAGTTACAAGGGTGGAGGAGGATCCCAAAGGATGACAGTATATAGAAGAACCTTCATGCTTGGACATATAGAGCTAGACTTTGAAATTCTGTGATAAGGCAAACAGATTCGTTATTGGGCTGCCCCACCAACATACCATCTGATAGAAGACATCTTGGTGTAGGGACCATTCTCCCAGGTCCGTTTTCTCTCTTCAGTCAATCTGCCTGGAAATTGGATTCTCCTTTGAGGTGTACTGCCTGTTGTGAATGTTCTGCTCCGCCTAAAATAAAATTTGGGATACTTCTTCATGAGAAGGTTTGGACAAGGTGCCTCCTTGTCTGTTTGTGTGTACCATGGCTGTAGTGAACTAATCTTCAAGGTGAAGCTCCAAGGAATCTAGAGAACCACCTCACAGTTCCAGTCAATTGATATGTCACTTCTGTTCTTTTGGTGATCATAGGACTACGGCTTGGGGACAGTGTGCTCTCCAATCCAGGAGACTCCTGTCTGTAATGATGTGGACTCTGGTCTGGTGTTGAATAAGCAGTCCAGTGTGTCTAGGGATAACCACCATTCTATTGAAGTTCTGAGCTCCTTGCTAAGAAGAATTTGAATCATGGCCCTATCAGCAATCTGCATCTGGAAGTTCACCAGGAAGGACCACACCCCACCGCTAAGTTTTCTCTGCTGTACATCATCCATGTGTCTCCCTCTCCGCTGGCTCATTTCCATTGGCTTTCAAACACGCCACTGTCTCCTCTAGCCTTAAGAAGGCTACTCTTGACCCATCTGACCCTTCCCGCTATCGCCCCATTTCGCTCCTACCCTCTGCTTCCAAGCTCCTGGAGTGGGCTCTCTACACACATCTTGATTTCCTCTCTTCTAATTCCTTCTTTGACCACCTTCAATCAGGCCTCCGCCCTCTCCACTCAACTGAGACTGCCCTCGCCAAAATCACCGATGACCTTCTCTTAGCGGAGTCTAAGGGCATCTACTCCATTCTTGTGCTGCTTGATCTCTCTGCCGCCTTTGACACGGTCAACCATGGCCTCCTCCTGGATTCGCTACATTCCCTTGGTTTCCAGGACTCTGTTCTCAACTGGTTCTCTTTGTATTCTTGAACTGCTCCTTCCACATTTCTCTTGCTAGTACCTCCTCTATGTCGCTTCCCCTCTCTGTGGGAGTTCCCCAAGGCTCTGTCCTGGGTCCTCTTCTCACTTTACACGCTTTCTCTGGGTAAACTCATTGAATCTCTCTGCTTCCAGTACCACCTGTATGCTGATGACACGCAACTCTCCCCCCCCACTCCCATGCTCTCCCCCTACATCCAGTCTTATATCGCTGTCTTTGACATCTTTTCTTGGATGTCCCACCACCAATTAAAACTTAATATGGCCAAGATCGAACTCATCTTCCCCCAAAAACATTCCCCTCCTACTTCCTTCTCAGTTTCCATTGAGGATGTCACCATCTTGCCTGTCCCTCATACGCGTAGCCTGGAATTCATCTTTGACTCCTTCCTCTCCTTTATGCCTCAGATCCAGGCTGTTGCGAAATCCTGTCGCTTCACTTTGTATAATATTGCTAAAATCCGGCCCAGTTTTACCCTTTCCCCGCTCTTGTTCAACGTGTACATGCAGCCATTAGGCGAGGTCGTGAGGTGGTTCAGAGTGAGTTGTCATCAATATGCTGATGACACTCAGCTGGACCTCTCATTTTTATTGGATCCAGGCCCGGCAGTCTCTGTGCTTTCCCAGTGTTTGGCAGCTGTGGGGGACTGGATGAGGCAGAGCCGACTGAAGCTGAATCCTGACAAGATGGAGGTAATGCTGGTGCGGAGAGTGTAGTGGGAAATCACGGAAGACCATTGTAAACTCGGTGGAGCATAGTGGTACCCTTGTCTCCTGCTTGGACCTAAAACTTAGAGAGCGATAGCCACATCTCCTTTCCCCATGTATGGAGCATATGTAACCTGCTTGTTATGAGAAAGGGCTTGGAATTTATCATCAGTGTTTTGAGATAAAGAATTAGAAATTGGCAGTGAAAGTGGACAGTAGTTATGGTCAAATGTAGGGGAGGATTTTGATTAAGGAGCACCTGCATAACATAGAATTTATTATGACAACTTGTTTGTTAAGTAACGCATGCGCAGATGCTTGTTTATGTAATAATGATTTAGCATTAAGTTAATATAAAAAGAAGGAAAAGCCAGGGGTCAGTTGGATCTCACTGACAGACCGGGAACTGCAGACGGTGCCTCAGACCAGACGGGCCAAGGAGACCATCCACCACTGCTTGGGGTCCCCGGTTGGTAGAAGGGATGTGAGAGGCTTTCACTTTTAATCTTTTACTCTTACTTTTATGCTTTTGTATTCAATAAAATTACTTTTCTGACACCACCTGCTTGAATTTGTTGGTCTGATCCGAACTCAGTTAACCCTTTTCAAGACAACTGGCATAGTCAGTAGGATCAGCTCAACAAATCTGCAATGTGGTCAAAGAAATTGGCAGGGCCTGAGACGACTCAGATCCCGTGGTGGTCTTCTACCTCAGTATGGGCTCCAGTCGCTCAAATGATGTCCTGGGTGACTCCCCCGGTGAGCTGGGATACAGAACTGCAGGGCCCAGGAGGTCCAACTCCCCAGGCGATCGTTAAGTGCTTACAGGAGTTGGGGATAGAAGACGGGAGGAAAAAAGGCAGTTGCTGGGATTGGTTGGGTGTTCCTCACAGTAGTCAGAGATCTGTGGGAAAAACAGGAACAGTTGGAAAAACAGTGCCGGAGCATCAATGATGAGTTAGCAGCAGTTAAACAGCATAATGCCTTGCTACGTGAGGCGCTGGAAACTGCGCAACAGCGAGGGCAGAGAGCAGAAGAGCAGGCTATGACAGCAGCAGTACATTTGGAGCAAATAAAGCATAGGAAATATGCTGTAAGTAAGTAAATAATTTATTCACGTAGCCGAAACCATAGTATCAACATACAACCAAACAAACAGTAAACATAAAAGATAAAACAACTAAATACACACTAGTAAACATGTTAAAATAACATTATAAACAAAACTTTAAAACCTAACTTAACTTAACTAAAAGTAAATCCTTTACAAGTCTTCCTCTTTTCTTAGGGCAGCATATAACACTTTGGCTAGACTTCCCTTTAAAACTTCTATCAATAATCCATTATGTATATCCCCACTGAATTTAATTTAATTTCCTGCTTACAAATTATACATTGAACCTTCTAAATAACTTGCTTTTACTATCAATATAATCTCCTTATTCTCCATCTTCCATAGATGTGTCAAGAATACTTTTTATAGACCCTTTAGGAACTATGTCCTACAACAAATTCCAAACAAACGATTTAATTTAAATCCTATCCTTCCTCCTGATCATTACATACTCTCTTATGTGCCATGTCAACATCAACATCAAATTCATCTCCTTTTTCCAATGCCTTTGACTGCATAAACCTAGTTCTTATCATAATAGCTTGAATTAAGTAATTTGCTGCAGCTGGAATATATTCCCTCGTATTTATAGCGTACCACAGTAAATTTAATTCTGTCCTTCCCGGGAACTTTTCAAGTAATTTAGACAAGTATTTCCCCCTAATTTTCCTATACATCTGGCATTCAAAGAAGACGTGCTGTACCGTCTCTACACTAACCTGTTCAAATGGGCATACTCTATCACTGAAGTTCACCCCCTGTATCCGTCCTTGTAATAATCTCGTAAGAAGAGCATTTAATCTCACACACATTATGAGGTGTTAATTAAACACCTCATAATGTTAATTTACCTCCCAAATACGGTGCACTCTCTCCCATACTTGGCACATATTTTAAATACTCTTTAAAATGTTGAGTGTGCTTAACTACAGCTATATCCTCCTGGCGGGCTATATCCTTTAAGCGTGTTATTATCATGTTCCTTAGGCTCCCTAATTCTTGCCCAATCAAATAATCTCTAGAGAACCCCATTTTCTTCAAATAGCTCAATATCAAAAGTTCACATGAGTTCTGGAACTCATCAGAAGAAGAATAAGCTGTTAAACCCTTCTGGGTACTATTGTGGATTTTTAACCACATCCTAATTGCCATGGACCAACCCACCTGTTCCCATCCTAATTGGCCTGTTTCCAGTCGAGCCGCTGCTGCTGGCGTACCTGGGGGAATCCTGAGCAACTTTTGTAAGAATTGAAATTGTAAGGTTCCCCACCTAATTTTCGTCAAGGGGGCCCATAACTCTGCTCCATATAAGATCTAGACCTAACCATAGCATTACATACTTGAATTGCTGGTGTTACCTCCAGTCTATCAGAATTATAGAAATAGCTGGCTATCGCCCTGATCACTGGTTTCGAGACCTCTAATGCCCTTTGAACATGGGCTTCCCATCTTCCTGACTGCTGAAAATGCATCCCCAGATACTTGAATATGGGTACCTGTTGTATCTTATTCCCTTGTATATCCCATTTATAGGTTTTCCTGGAGTTTGTAAATATTACTTTTGATTTTTCATAATTTATCTTCAAATCATTTAGCTCACAGTAAAGTGCAAACTCCTTTAACTGTCTCTTTAGACCTATTCTAGTTTGCGAGACCAAAGTCACGTCATCAGCAAACAAGAGACATCCCAGCACTCATGATGCCAACTTTGGAGGGTGAAATTTAGCTTCAGCCATCTTAGGTTTCAAGTAATTAATGAATAGGTTAAACAATGTGGGAGCCAGCACACATCCTTGCCTGACTCCCACATTTATTTCCACCTTCTTAGATAGATGGCCAACTCTATCAACCCTTATTTTAAGCGCTGTATTCTGGTGCATTATTTGCAGAAGATGGAGCAGCCTGCAATCTATAGAAGTCTCTCTTAGTTTTTCCCCACAATAAACACCGATTTACTGCATCAAAAGCTGTACGCAGGTCCAAAAAGGCTACGTAGAACTGCTTATTTTTGGTCTTATATTTTTCTATTAAGTGGAACAACATAATACAGTGTTCCACAGTTGATCGCTGCCGTTGGAATCCTGCTTGGTATAGAATTTGGTTATCCTCAATCCATTTGGTAAGTTTCCCCAAAAGGACTTTTGCGTAGAGTTTACTAACTACGCTAATTAGGCTTATAGGTCTATAATTTGAGGGGTCCGAACGCAACCCTCTTTTAAATACAGGTATCACAACTGCTGTTCCCCATGATGCTGGCACCTTCCCTGTTGCATTAATTGAATTAAATAAGGCCACTAACATTGGCACCCACCAGCCTAAATTGGATCTTATACATTCTATCTGTATACAGTCTATTCGGAGTTTTATTGCTTTTAATTGTATTTATATAACTTAAAAATTCCTCTTGAGTCAAGTTAGGCCATTCTGGGCTATCTGTTAAATCTAAATCCTGGTAACTATCCTGAGTTTCTACGATATTAAAGATACTCTGGAAGTACTGTTCCCACGTGCCCGAAGGAACTGAGTACACTGATCGTGAAGGGATCTTGCCCACTGCACCATTTATATGTTTCCAGAAAGTCCTATAGTCTTTCCTTTCTGCTGCTAACTTAATTTTATTCCAACCTTCTTTCCAATACGCTCTTTTTTTCCTTTTTATCAATTCAGCATAAATCTTCTTTTGCCCATAAAAAGCTTGTAATTGCTCCCTTTCATGGTCCCTATGATAAAGAGCATATAATTTGGCTAAACTACTTTTGGTCACCCAACATTCGTGATCAAACCATGGCTTGTCTACTGTTCTTGTTTGATCCTTCATGTTTTTCACTTTATAACTGAATAAATGATCCTGCATCAGTCTCATCAACCCATCATAGTTACTCACACTAGTCTCTTCACCCTCGAGACTCAATGTTTTATCCTGGAAACCTACGACATCCTGATTCCTTGATAACTCCTCAAATTCTTTAGCCAAAGAAATTCCCCACTTCCGTTGGGGAAAAACTACCAAATGGGAATCATCACTATCCTCTCTACTGGGTAACTTCCACAAATTTTGGTTTAACCTGAATATTAATGGATGATGATCACTTAGAACATTTGACCCCACTTGAAAGTCCTTAACCTTTGATAATGTAATTTGAGACACTGCTACGAGATCTATTACTGAGGCCCCGTGGGGCCCAATATGGGTAAATTCCCCATCCTGGTTTGAGAAACCCGAACCATTCAAGATTATAAAAGACAGGTCTCTAATCATAGCAGCATACTTTAGCCCCGCATTATTCACTCTTTGGTCTCAGGATGCATGATTATACAACCCTGTTCCCCCAGGTGCCAGTAGTATGACACCATGTTCACTCAAGCAATGGTTATCAGGCCCTATTCGGGCATTATAATCCCCTACTATTATAAAGTTTGCCTTGGGAAACTTGTCCTGTAAATCTTCCAAGACTTCCTGAAGGTTTTCCCATACATTCTCCCTATAATAACGCGAGTTACTAGGAGGGATATATCCATTTATAATAATATATATCTCCTGTCCTAGCTTCAAGATTATCCCCTGATCCACCGATGGCAGAACGCAGATACTATGAGCTTGCTGAGCCAGGGTAGAGATCACCAAACAGGCCAGCCCACCACTTGATCTTCCCCCCCCTCAAGGAGGGCTTGGCCTCCATAGAAAAAGACTTATAGTTTGGTACACTCAAGGGCGATACTTCCCAGGTTTCTTGTAAGTAAATAATATGGTACTGATTTAAGTAAGGTAGAAAATCTTCTGCCTGCAAGTGTCTAGTCCACCCTGCAGAATTCCAAGCACAAATGTTTAAAGTATTGTCATGGCACACAAAAGATCATTTGGAAGGACTTACGTTGGATAACACATCATTCTTTTGCTGTACACTCTGGAATGTCAGCTCAGGATTCTGGTCTTGCATTCCCTCAAGATGGTTATTTTGTAGGGGAATCAGATGTTTCCCCAAGGGAGACAAAATTACAATATCCAGCATATCCATCTCCATAGAATATTTTTTGACAGTAATCTCCTCTCTCTCCTCTACAACCTTCTCCTCAGGATCTATGGATTTTATATCTCTCTGTTGATTAATCATAGCTATACCCAATAGCCTATCTTGAATTGGCAGTTTGCCCTCCTGGTTAGTATCAGTTCTTATATTATTTCCCGCCTTCTCTCCTCTTACTAAGGTTTGAGGCCTACTAGGGGCTTGAGATTTATTTCTAAAGGGAATTACAAGTGGGACTGGATCTCCCACATCTGTACAAACATCCCGCAAAATAATGCCCCACGAGTAAAAAATCTGGGTTTGTGCCTTTATACAATCCACCAAATGACGCGAATTAAAGTGTATAACTAACCTCTGTAGGTCTCTAGGTGCTGGCAAGATTTGATATGAGCCTATGTGCCCCCAAGGGATCTTAACCTGGAGTATAGTTGATAAATGAGTTTGGATATCATGTTTAGTGCTCCAATTTGGAAAAGAGCCGTTAGGCAAAGGATGGATTCTAAACGCCATCGCTAACTCATTAACAACATAGGTAGACAATCTAATTTTTATATCCTGGGGGGATCTTTCCCTATCTTTTGTTTGATTCACAGCTTGTAAATTCTGGTAAGCCTCAATATCCTTACCACCCCTCTGGCCAACTATATTTTGATCTAGTAACATTTTCTGTACTTCCCGCCCCAGATGCTCTGCTTTTAATTCAGCCAAGGCCAACACTATCTGGTCCAAGGCAGTTTGATGTGTAACCAGATGCCTTATAATCCCATCCACTCTATCCAGTAGCTTTTTGACCAGATCTGCTACCAGAAAACACTGATTTCCCAACAACCTGGCCAAAGACTAGTCCCCCCGTTCTTTTCCTTGATGAACTGCCTCTGGCCCGTCCAAGATTGAGGAAGAATGACCCCTACTATCAAAAGAAGTCAAAAAAGAGCTGGCCCGTGTAGCTTCTCGACTCGAGATCGATGATTCCAGTGGCGGCATTTCTTCTACATCCTGAGGTCTTTAAGAGGGCTTTAGAAAGGTGTCCATCTTCACCTGTTTTGCTTGGGACAACTGGGGCACCTGGCCAGAGGTAATAGGAGGGCTCTGGCGGCGGTGCTTTCTAGTCGTTACAGGGGCCTAATCAGTCTGCAACTTTATAAGACTTAAACTTATTTCCAAGCCCCTGACCTCACAACTAGTATCTATCGTTCCAGTTCCAATCCAGGCAGCCACTACTCTTTCCCCAGAGGCCTACCCTAATATCTTCAGCTAATCTTAGAAGAAATAACAACCCCCTACAGTCTCAAAATCCCACTCTCTCTAATCACAACCAAGATTTAGTAGGCTATCAATAAATTTAATACACTCCCTAGTAACTGCCCTAACGGCAGCTAATCTGTGAGGGTCCAAAAAAAGACTTCTCTGCCTCCACCCACTTTATGAAAAACATATCATCCAGGCTCCTGCTCCTCGCAGCCCTTCGGCGCGCTGCCCTGGCACGTGTTCCCGGCGCGGCCGCAGGCTAACCAGTTACTTTTGTATCTTGCAGTCTGTGGCTCCGCCTTGGGCTCCGCTCCCAGGAACAGCTGATAGGTAAGTAAGTAACTGGAGTTCAGTGTCTCTAGCTCCCTGCACCTTCCCAGCGGCCGCAGGCTAACCAGTTACTTTTGTATCTTGCAGTCTGTGGCTCCACCTTCGGCTCCGCTCCCAGGAACAGCTGATAGGTAAGTAAGTAACTGGAGATCAGTGTCTCTAGCTCCCCACACCTTCCCCTAGGAAATATATGCGCCACCAAGATCTAAAAATTAATCGGGCATTGGTGCAAAATACTGATTTGAATCCAGAAACCTGGGATGGGAACGTTTGGGACTCCTCATCTGAAGGATGGACTGAGGGAGAGGAGGACTCCGATGACCCACCCACCTATGGCACAGACACGGCCGTTAGTAACCAATAAATCCAAAGGTCCCCCCAGGTGCTTTGGTCCAGCATACTTGCGTAGGGATTATACCCAGACCGAGTTGCAAGACCTAGCCAAGCAACACCACCAGGCTGCTCAGGAGACACTAGGAGGCTTACGCGGCTATGGGATCAAGGGGCTGGAGGGCTCTGGTTGAGTGATGATGAGCTGTTCAAGTTGGGAGCTATCGCCAGGAACCCTATGATCAACCAGACCCCAGGGCAGTCAATCAGGCTACACAGTCATTGTTCACCTGGATAAAATTGGCAGTGAGACACCACTTTCCAGAACCCATGGCTTGGGATGAGAACACTGTAGGGCACTGGAAAATGGTGGAAGAAGGAGGTGTACGCTTAGGGCACTTAGCCACTCAGGTGGGCCTTTATACTAATAATTTCCAGGGACCTAATAGCGAACCCTTCACCGTGGGAATGAGAACCTGGTTGATGAGAAGTGGGCCCCCACATTTAAGAGGTGCATTGTTAGCCCTCTCAGGACCTGCCCAAGGACAGCCAGTTGGTGAAGTGGTATTGCTAATGGGTCAGTTAGGTGATATAGAGAAGGGCCATGTTCGAGCCTGGGCAGCGCACCAACTAAAGAACGATCAGAAAGAGGACTCCAAAGAGACAGGAAAAACTAAAGTGACTCACCGAGAAATGTTTATAGCCCTATTAAAGGCAGGAGTCTCAAAAGAGCAGATTGACGGTATTCCAACTGGAACTAAAGTTAAAGTATACAATAATAATAATTTATTAACTTGAAGGCCACATGGCCGTCACAACATTTTAAAACAATGCTAATATAGCAAACAATTTTTTTTTTTTAAAAAGGAATTCATAATAGGCCATAGGATGCGATGGGTGCATATCATAATGGTTCATACCACTGAGTCCAATTCAGACAATCCGAAATAGATGTACATCAACACCCGACCTACAAATCCACCAAGCACTACAGCCATTAGCTCAGTATCCCCCATATCTCACCCACCCCAAAGTTATGACAAGGACCCTCATCTATTACTCCACAGGGTAAGATAGGACGTCCTTTTCCATAATCTTGATTCGAACTTTCTCACTTCGACATGCAAAAATCGCCAAAAATTTTGTCCTGTTGGGATCAGCATCACCCATCAAATAAATCAGTTGTTGGATTTTAGGACGTGGAACTATGTACGTGTTGTAAAAAGAGAAGTGTAAGGGGGTAGGGAAGGGCAAAGTGGAGGTGAGAGACACCACTTCGCCTCTCACACTCGCACCACTGGAAAATGAAATGCCCTTCTCACTGTACCCTGATCTCTCGGAGTGGAAAGCGCTAGAGCAACAGAAATAAGGGCAAGGTCAGATTGCCACGGTAGGGCCAATAAAGATGGCCACCCTAGGCAACCTGAGGCCCCATGTACTCCTGACTATTTACTGCGGCCCAGGGAATAGGCAAAAAGTGATGGCCTTACTTGATCCAGGGGCAGAGATTACCTTAATACACAGGAATCCTCGCAAGCATGTGGGACGTCATATAATAGTGAATGCTTTTGGGGGAGGGGAGAATGAGGCCACTCAAATGAAGGTGTGGTTAGCTATCGGAAGGCACCCTCCGTTTTGGGCCGATGTATTAATTACTCCTGTTCCAGAATATATACCGGGTCTGAATGTGCATCAGGGAAAAGAGATAGTTCTTCCCACTGGCAAATTTGCATTTGGGGTAAGGGCAGTGATTGTGGGGGATGCCAAATGGACACCCCTCTATATCCCGCCTCCAAAGATACCTGTCAATACCAGGCAGTATTGCTTTCTCAGGGGACATGCCGAAATCACCCAGCCAATACAGGGGCTAGAGGGGGCTGGAATTATTTGACCAGCAATATCGACCTTCAATAGCACCATCTGGCCAGTGAAAAAAACAGATGGGAGTTGGTGAATGACACTGGATTATCGCCAGCTAAATAAACATGCCCCACCACTTACAGCGGCTGTACCTAATATTGTCAGTCTGATTGAGCAGACTGAGAAACATCCAGGCACTTGGTATGCAGTGCTAGATTTGGCCAACGCTTTCTTTTCAATTCCTATTGTGAAAGAATCACAGGATCAGTTTGCTTTCACATGGGAGAGGAGACAGTATACCTTCCAGAGATTGCCCCAAGGGTATGTACACAGCCCTACCCTGTGTCATGGTATGGTGGCACGTGATCTAGAAATGTGCTTGGTAGCCCCTAAGTACTGGTAATACACTACATTGATGATATCTTGCTGAAAGGTCACAACAAAGAACAAATTGCAGAAGCGTTAGTCAAAGTGGCTGACGGCATAAAGAGTGGAGGCTGGGAAATTAACCCACAGAAAATTCAAGGTCCTGCACAGCAAGTGATGTTTTTAGGCATACAATGGGTGGGGGTGGAACGCCAAATTCCCCAAAAGGTTAAGGATACCATAGCACAAGCTAAAACCCCTACCTCCAAACCAGAGGCCCAAGCTTTTATAGGCCTCTTGGGATATTGGAGATGGCATATTCCTCTGCTATCCTATGGCCCATCTATGCAGTCACTAGGAAGAAGGCTCATTTTGAATGGGGCATATCCCAGCAAGAAGCTTTTCGTCAAGCGAAGGCTGCTATTGCTTATGCCACCCCATCGGGCCCAGTCATACAAGGATATCCCTTTGAGCTACAGGTATCCCATGTGGATAATGTTGCAGCATGGAGCTTGTGGCAAAATTAGCCTGGTCATCAGGTACCTCTAGGCTTTTGGTCACGTAAGCTCACTGATCCGGCCACAAGGTATACCCCTTTTGAGAAAAAGTTACTAGTTTGTTATTGGGCTCTTGTGGACAACAAACACCTGACCAGTGACAATCAAATTCTACTTCGGCCCAGTATTCCTATCCTTTCATGGGTAATGGATACATCCGCAACCAATCGTATGGGACGCATCCAACAGGTGTCTGTTGTTAAATGGAAATGGTATATATCAGAGAGAATAAGTGGGGGGAAGCAAGGAGTTAGCAGGATTCATGAGAAAGTTGCTGACCTCCCTCAAGACTCTACCTCGCCTGTGAGCCAACCATTAGAACCAATGTCACCCCTTGCAAATTGGGGTGTGCCTTTTGAACAACTATCAGATGATGACAAACACCATGCTTGGTTCATGGGAGTGGTCTGATAGAGAGCGGGAGAGTGGTTTCATGCGGCAGAGACTGTTGCCTGTTTGCACCTTTCTCCTCAGCCCTAGGGGAGCAGTGAAAAAGAGTGCAAAGGACCCTGTGGACTTAGTGCTCAGGCAAGGCAGCTGTGAGATCCAGGTGAAGGTCAGACGGTGTGGAGTGCTTGGGAATTCCCCCGTTACGTCACATCCACCAGAGGGATTCAAAATTCCAGCAGGCCCTGCAGCCGTTAATAGGTTCTCCAAGAACCTATTAACCTAGCGGAAGAAATTGAACAAGCTGAAAGAAATTCTGAGGGCTTGAAAGCCTCTTCAATGATTCAGTCAAAATTAACACACTTTTTCGCCCCTGCTATGGAAATGAGAGAGTTTATAGTGTAACAAAAATAAGTCCCCCTTAAGACCAGAAGCTCCTCCTTTCCATATGACTCAAGAAGACTTGAGGTGTTGTATTAATTCTTCAAATATAGATTCTCAGTTCAGATCGCTGAACCAAAAGTTTGACGATTTGAATGTGAGATTAGAAATAGATTTAGATACAAGATGGAAGGAGCTGGAGGAAAAGTTGGATCAATACAGTGATCTCCTTCTTTCAATGAAGATTTTAGTAGGTGGACTATGGTTAGAATTTAACAACCTAACCTCAAAATTGAATCTGGTAGATACTGGTAGCTCTCATAAGAGAGATGCGGCTACACAAACTCCTATCAATACCAGAATTAATAAATTATCCACTCCTAGTAAGAAGAAATTGGAATGCAGTGGGATGCCCCCTGAGGATTTTCAATTAGTTACTAAACCCTGCTGTAGTAAATTAAGAACAATGGCTGTGCTGACTAGAAAGGACATTAAGAACTCTCAGATGAAGGGTACAAAGAAGTCCCCCAGCAAGCCACCTAGTAAAAGAAATATCTCACCTAATAAGCTACAGACAATCAAGGATAGGGATCGGGTTGGTCCTATCTTTACTTCCACTAGTTTGGAATGTGCTAACCCTGGGGATGTTTCACTCAAGAATTCTGTAGAATTAGGAGGAACCTGTCTAGAGTGGCAGATTTTAGATGAGACGGGCCCATCAGTTTCATCTAAGCTATTAGACGAAGATGGGCAGGAATGTGGATGGTTGGTAGATCCATCACAAATAACAGCTGTGGAGGGGAAGTAATAGAGGAGGGAGGTTCTTTTTTTTACTCTTCTCAGCTTAATTGCACAGCCATATATAGATCAAGTTCCCCTTTGGATCAAGACCCCCGAGTAGCTCTGGATGAGATACAGGAAAACCATTCAATAGCCCAGACTGGTAGTACATACTACAATGTATTGAGTGCAGAATCAAGATCAGCTCAATGACAATTACAGCAGTCTGGTGTACTTTGTTTATCATGGAATATTGAAGGGATTAGGACCAAATTGTGGGATGAAGAGTGGAAGGACTTTATAAGCACACATGATATAGTATGTTTACAGGAGACTTGGATTCCATCAACTGAAGGAGGTTCCCTCGATATAGATGGCTTTCGTACCTTTACGGCCCCTGGAATGAGATGGGGTACAAAAGGGTTATTATCAGGAGGGGTAGCTATATTACTATCTACCAAGGTAAATGCAAATGTTAGAGTCATTCCTGTAGTATTAAGGAATTGTGTAGCTCTCGATATAAAGTCCCCAGCTATAGGTGATTATATAATAATAAACATCTATATTCCACCAGAGTCATCCGTGTATTATGAACTGCAAATATGGGAGCAACTTAATGACCTGATAGGTTGTCTGGTTCAGTTGTACCCAGATAGTATGCTCCTGCTTCTGGGAGATTTTAATGCACAGACAGCCAATCTTGATTCTGATTTATCAGACCTGTGCTCACAATCTTGGCTGAAGATTCTGTCACGGAGCTCTTTAGATAGGACCGTGAATAAGCATGGGAAATGCTATTGAAATTAATTATAGAGCAGGGGCTGGTGATTATCAATGGGTGCACCCCTTCAGACCTTTTTGGTGATTATACTCTTGATTCCCATTTAGGCGCAAGTACTATTGATTACCATTCTTACCCCCTGGTCTAATTTCTCTAGTACCAGCGATTTTAAAACTATTGATAGACCAGAGGGAAACCATTATCCTATTAGTTTAGAGATTAAAATCCCAGATGTTAAAGATCTAGCTGTTCTTAATGGGCCAGCCCCTCCCCATTAGTGTATAATGAAGTGTTAGATATACGGTCGTTAGAATTGCTGATTATGGATTTTGGTATTGTTTTTGTATTGGTGTACTATTGTGTATTTTTATATTTTTAATGATTGGCGGAACATAAGGGTTGGCAAGGATAAATTGTGACTGATATGTTAATGATTTTTGTTCTTGTTGCTGGATTGTGATAGTATTTTTGTATTATGTTCTAATACTTGTCATGGCAGAAGGCCAGAACAAGGAAAAATAAACAAACAAGTGTATAATGACAAAATGGACATCTTCTATGGCCAACAAGTTAGCGCAATTACTCTTCTCCCAAGACTGGCTGAGATTGAGAGCTACTTTCCTCAATATAGATGATTATATAGGCTTTTATGATGGTGTATCAAGTATGTTTGACCAAACTATTGCCCTTTATTAGCAAGACTACTCCTTTTCAGGCACTAAATGCAAGATCTCATTCTAGTGCTGGTATGGTCAAGAGTGTAGAAGGGCAAAAATCGCATTGATTAAAAATAGAAAGATCTGGCGTAGATACCGATTAGATCATGATTGGAACAGTTATGTTAATAAAAGGAGAGAATACCTTAATCTCTTGAGGACTAAGAGAAAGCTTAAAGCCTCTCAAACCTGGGCTGAAATACAGGTGGCTGCAGAACTCCAGGACTCAACTAAATTTTGGAGATTAAGTAATAGCTGGAGCCAGAGAATCCCAGATTCCTGAGGACCAATGGGTCTCTTATTACACTACAATGTTTCAGAAATCTGAGGATCCTATTTTGCCCCAAGATATTATTTTGTTAGAGGAGGAATATATGAATGAGTACATCACTCCCCATACCTGTATGGTTACTGAAAGTGAGATGCTTGAATATATAAATAAGTTGCGTTCAGGTAAGGCACCAGGAGTAGATGGTACATCCCCTGAATTATTTAAAAACTTCTCCTCTTGGTGGGCCCCACTTTTGGTGAAGCTGTTTACTCTAATCAATGAAACAAAGAATATCCAAAAGGATTGGGTAACGGCAGTAATAGTTCCAATATTTAAGAAAGGAGATCCGAGAGATCCTGTATGTTATAGGCCAATTAGCCTCCTTCCCATAGTTACTAAGTTGTATACAAGATCTCTTCTTACCATATTGGAGCATTGGGATTCCTCTCATTCCATTTTAAACGAGGAACAAGCTGGTTTCTGCTGGGAGAAATCAACACTAGATAACTGTTTTATATTAACACGTTTAATGGATAAATATTATTATTATTATTATTATTATTATTAACAAACATTTATATAGCAGCAGCAGTGTACCTGGCACTTTACAAAGTAATAAAATAGACACTGTCCCTGCCCCTAGGGCTTACAATCTGAGAGACGGGAGCTGGGGGAGAGACTTAGGAAGGGAACAGAGGGAGAAACAAGGGGTCTAACATTCATGAAGATGCGAGGACTCAAGTGCACGTACTTGTCTTGGTTATGATGAGAATGACAGCAGACAGATCCATGTTGCAAGGATAAGGGTAAACAGACCGTAGGTATAGGAATAGTGGCTCAGCAGGATAAAGAGTCAGACAGAGCAGAGTGAAAGAGGTGAGTTTTAAGGAGATATTTGAAGGTATGAAGGCAGGGGGCAAGGCGGATGTGGACAGGGAGGGAGTTCCAGGCATG
>QEPC01012768.1:301021-327598 GCA_003113815.1 Sphenodon punctatus
GGCTGGGAAGAAGAACATAACATGCACAGAAAAGATAGTGAAGCAACTAGTGATGTAACCCATAGCCTTGCTTTGACTAGACAAAGGAACAATAGAAATGATGCATGGCAAGTGGAAAAACCCAGCTTTCAACCTGTATTGAGCATGTGTGAAATGATGCTTCTGTTTTGGTATAAAAAGCTTTGGGGGCTGTCCCAAAGCAGCTCTCCTTTGCAGAGCCTGCTAATGCGTTAGCACTCAATAAACTGGATTACATTTTACCCTGACTCTGCGGTACTGCCTCGAATTGGTGAGCCCACCCGAACCCAGTGGATTCAAGGGAAAAATCCACAACAGTCCTCACCTTTAAAGCCCTACACAGCCTCGGCCAGACCTATCTGCAGGACTGCCTCACTCCCTGGGTCCTCGATCGGCCCCTGCGGTCCACTGGGGGCGCCTTCTTGGAGGTTCCCTGAGTAAATTGGTGGGCCACTATGGAGAGGGCGTTCTCAATGGCCGCACCTCAGCTGTGAAACTCCCTTCTAGAGGAGGCTCGCCTGGCACCGGACCTGCTGACTTTTCGTTGGGTTTGTAAAACCTGGCTGTTCCACCAGGCATTTGGTGGAGGGGATGGATGAGGGAGGGAGGGATGTGATGTGGGGGAGGTTGAGGGTTGGGTTGTTTTATGTTTATTTTATGGCTTCACCATGTGGTTTTATATTGGTATTTTGTGTATTTTATATTTTTGTTTTAAGTGTAAGCCGCCCCAAGCTGCTTTGCAGAAAGGGTGGGGTATAAAACTGTAAAATATAATAAAATAAATTAAAAAACCTAGTTCATGCTCTAGTCATCTCTCACCTTAATTATTGTAGCTTCTTCCTCCTTACTGGTCTCCCCTACTCTGACCTTGTTCCCCTCATCTCTGTTTAACGTTAAATCGCCACAGTCATCCACCTTACCTGTCACTTGACCGTGTTCAGCCCCTCCTCTCTGCCCTACACTGGCTCTCTCTATGTGAATGCATTCAGTACAAACTCCTGGTCTTCACAGCCTTGTTCCCCCATCTCGCTCCTCTCTTGTATCCCGCCACATTCCTACCCAGGAGCTTTGCTCCTCTCCGCCCCCACCCTCGCCTACTCACAACCCCCTTGCTCCTCTAAACATCTTTGTCCCTTGTCTCTTGCTGCCTCCCATACCTTGATACATTCATTCTGCTCCCTCCCTCACAACTTTCAAATCACTCCTGAAAACCTACCTCTCCCGTAGGCTTTTCTTTGCTCGTCATGCATGAAAATGTATCCCCCCCCCATCGCTCAGGAATTCTTTTTTGTAACCCAGTTACTAAGTAAGTTAGTTCCCTGTAACTAAGTTAAGCACATGCACCTGCAACTTCTCAACCTCATGACCTCCTGATGTTCACCTCTCCCTTGTCTCTCAGACTGTAAAGCCCCCTGGGGTAGGGACCTCTCTATAACTATTGATTGTACAGTGCCAGTTGGTGTTATATAAATAATAATAATAATAATAAAACTCTTCTCAGTTAATAATAAAACTGTGGTCCTGGAGACAGAGGACAGTAATCTTGATATTCCTCTAAGCCCTCTGCTAGCAAGGAATGTGCTGAGGTACAAGCAAGCATGAATTCCTCATTCCCTCAGTAGCTGTGATCCCATGCCCTGCGGACTGTGGAGCTGCACAGAAACCGTATGGATCCACATTGCGGGCACATTGTGCCCTATGGAAACTGCACACGGTCCACAGGACGTGGGATTGCAGCCAATGCTGCTATCAGGATCACCAGCTCCTTGGTGAAGACATTGGGCAATGGGACAACAGGCCAAATGGCAGGGCTTTGTACTGGAAATGACCTCCCACACGAGCGAACCTCATATCGGTGGGGAGCTGGTATGATGGGAATGTGAAGGTACACCTTCTAGATGTTGATAGGCACTAAGAAAACTTTCAGCTGTAGAGCCCCAGAATGGATTTTAGTGTTTCCATCTGAAACTTGCAAGTTGACACATTGAGACATCAAGTTAAGGATGGCCCAAATGTGTCTGTTGTGCTTAGGTACGGTGAAGAATATAGAGGACACTCCAGAGAACTTTCCCTGGGGAGGGACAGACTTTATGGCTCCTATTCGATGTAGGTGTTAGATGGCATCCAGGGTGATCCTTTGCTTGCTTATATCTTAAGATCTTGCCCCAGCCACAAAGTGAGATCTAGGAAAGCAACTGAACTCTGTCGCACACCCTTTCGATACTGTCTCACCCAGTGTCTGCCATAGTAGCTTTTCAGTGCTGAGTGAACAGGAGGAAGCACCCTCCTATGAGGACTGGGGAGAGAGACTCCAAGCAGCCAGGAAGAGTACTGGGGTGCTTTGTACCCCCTTGTGCCCCATCTGGATTGCTGTAGCTCTTTCTTCTGCATTGCTACTTCTGTTTTGAAGGTTTAAAGTCTCTCTTGCGGGACGCACTGCACCTGTAGGTCCAGAAGGACCTTCTCGAGTGGATGACATTCTTAGTGATGGTGATTGGCAGCACTCTTTTCAAGCTCTTCTGTCATAGTCTTCTCCATAGTTTCCCTAAACAATATATCAGTAACGCACGAAGCAGACAACAAAACTGCCTTGGCCTGGTGATTTGTTTTCCACGGACTCAGCCTAATGGTGGACATGGATCTTGACAATAGTTGAATTGCATCCAGACTAGCATCTGCAGCAAATGAAGCTGCTATCAATGCCTTCTTCAAGCTCTTTAGAGGCTTCAACTTCCAACAGAGCCTTGAGTCGTAGAATTTTGGCCCTGGAAGCTGCTACAGATGCCTGAAGAGTGGTAGCAGAGGCATCAAGATATCTATGAAGAGTAATCTCAATTAGAAGATTAGTGAGTTTTTAGGGTACCCTTCACTATTGGTGGGTAAGATTACCTACTTAGCCAACCTTAAGCCCCTGCATCCACCTTCGGGAAGCAAAACCAGCGTGTCCGAGTCCAGAAAGACATAGAATTTCCTCTTGAGCCCTGAGGGACTCAAACTTAGATGGCTGGACCTGCTCCTTGTCTATAAAAGCCTACAGTACAGAGGGGGTATGAGGGCAGAACCCACAGCTGGAGGAATGTGAAGCACTAACTCTGCATCCACTATAGGAGGGTCCAAAGGAAGGGCCACTAGCCCACTTATTGCAGGAATCTTCTGAATAATTCTATCAAAATATTTATACGATTTTTGGAAAAAAATTTAGTGTGCGGCTTCTTCAGAGTGGGAAAATCCATGTTGGGTATTTATTTCCCCATTCGCTTCTGTATGAGGATATCTCTGGATCCTTAACCTCCATAGTATTCCCCATTGGCTGGACCCCCTTTCTTTCAGCTATGGCCCTAGGATCAGGGGATAGGGTTCTAAAAAAAGGCCTCCTTGTTACTTCTTCCTCTATGATCCGTCCAGACCTGATTCAAACCTGTGGGCTTGGACCTGGGAGAACTGCCCCTAGTGCAACTGACAGTTGATAATGGAAGTGACTCCGCTCCTTCTGACAAGGCAACTCGGGCCCCTCAAAGGACTAATAACTGCTGCCAGTCATTATGGGCATGTTGCCACCTGCTGGTCAAGCTACACAACTACAGCCTGAGCCTGGCTTCTTAGACTTGGATGGATGCTTATGGTCATGCTTCGATTGGTGAGGAGAGGGGGAGCAGGCATTCTGGGAGAAGGTATGGGAACACTTCCCAGGGGAAACCCAATGGAGCCCACGTTGCAGGAGAAGGTGAGGCTCCAGAGACAAGACCAGCATGCGGATCTTACTTCAGCTGCCGAGGACTTGGTCCTCCCATCTCCCTGCCGCTCCTGTGCACTGCGAGTGGGCAAGAGCAACTTGCAACTGATCTGCCCACCTGGGGTGGATTTTCTGGGCAGGATCTGGTTTCTTCAGCACCTTGGCCTTGGTTGAATCCCAGTAGTGCTTCTTGGCACATGTGGGCTCAGATGAGGAGTTGGAAGAGGGGCAGCTGCTGCTCCCAGCCTCTTTCTGCCATTGCAGGAGAGGATCAGAGCACTTTGGAGAACTCCAGAAAGGGGCTAATGGGGAAATGGGCCAAAGACCCTTCCGTGTCCCCACTGGCTGGTTTGCGATACAGACAGACAGGTGCCGCAGAACTCCAGGGAGGGGACAGGATAGGAAATGGGAGAAAACACAAAAGGATTAAGATTTAACTAAAAAGGCTTTTCCCAAGAAAGGTATGGATTCCTGATCTACTGTGCCTGAGGCAAGAAGTGCTTTGAAGGTTCCTCCAATGGCTGGCTCCTCACCCAGGCAGAGGCCGTCCTGCCTACTGCCCTGAAGGGAGGGGAACAGTTCATTGCAGACTGCTGTCTCAGATCAGTGAGAGAAAGCGTGCTGTTGCTTTTAGAGCTAACTCCCACTAGTCAGGCACAGAATAGAAGAGCCTTACTTGGGGAAGAAGCTTTAAGAGTCAGAAAGAGATAAAAACAGCCCTCCAGCTGCCCCAAGGTGGGATCAGCCCTTGTGTAGGTGACATTCCACTCTTACCCACAGGATCTCTGGGAGCAACATCACCCTCTACCAGGATAGTTGCTCTTTGCTCAGGGGTAGATAGGAAAATTGGACACTTACCTCTGAATTTTCCTTCTGCGGGGATCCTCCTGGACGGCCAGTCAGGACAGTAGGGTAGATCCCGCCAGCTACCAGTAGGAGGCAGAGAAACCAAATTTTGAAGAGCATGTTCAGAGAGATCTACCTCAGTTCTCCAGATGTGCAAAGCCCTTCTCTAACCTAAGCAACTCTCTAAACTGAATTATGATAATGGAGTAAACAACCCCCAAATCTAGAACTATGGAGGAAAAAATGTGCCTGATCTGCGATCAGCCCCCACCAAAGGGTAACTTTAAGGTTTTAACCACATTCAGAAAAACTGAACTCCGGCCGAAGGACCCCTCACCCCAGAGTCTAAAACTCACTCCGGGTGGGGACTGGCCGTCCAGGAGGATCCCCGCAGAAGGAAAATTCAGAGGTAAGTGTCCAATTTTCCTTTCTCCCGGGGATCCTCCTGGCCGTCCAGTCAGGACAGTAGGGACATACCAAAGCAGTACCCTGTCCTAATTGAGGGAAGGAAGAGTGAGAATCCTACTCAAAAAGAGATCAAGCTCTCCAGGAAAAACTTTCTGTATTCTAGAGAACCGCCTGCAGTACTCTCCTCCCAAAGGCTGCATCGGCAGAATCATGGAGGGGAATCTTGTAATGGTTAATAAAAGAATGTAGAGAGGACCACGTTGCCGCTCTACAAATCTCCCCATATGACGCTGCATTAGTAAAAGCTTGTGATGTGGCTGCCCCTCTGCGGGAATGCATAAACACCCCAGAAGGGGGAATTTTACCTTCTGCCCTGTAAGCCTCCACTATACACAGAGTCATCCACTTAGCAATAAGGGCTTTAGAAGCTTTCTTGCCCCTTCTCTGAGGTCTATAGGCAACAAACAATGCTGCAGATTTACAAAAATGTTGTGAACGGTCAATGTAAATCTTAAGTGCCCTTCGAAGGTCAAGGGTATGCCAAATTCGCTCCTATGGGTGGGAAGGTTTGGGACAGAAGGAAGGTAAAATAATTTCCTGCTCTCTATGAAATCTCGAATTGACTTTGAGAATGAAAGTCTAAGAGTAACGGTGGCCTTCCTGAAAATACAAAAAGAAGGCTCAATAGATAAAGCCTCCAGCTCTGAGACTCTCCTGGCTGATATAATGCCTACTAAGAAAGCAACCTTCAAAGACAGATAGTATAACGACGCCTCTGTTAGAGGTTCGAAAGGAACCTTAGTCAAAGCCCACAGGAGGAGAGATAAGCTCCATGACGGGAACCTATGGACCACTGGAGGAGACAGAAGTCTAGCCGCTCTTTAAAATCTCCTAATATAAGGATGACTGGCTACCCTGTTGCCCTTAATAGACCGCAGCACGCTGCTCAGAGCTGCCACCTGCCTCTGTAACGTATTGGGCTTCAGACCCCTATTCAACCCTTCTTGTAAGAAATCTAACACTTCCTTAACTGATGCTCTGTCTGGTCTAACTGTTCTAGACCTGCACCACTTAGCGAAAGTAGCCTAGGTGCTCTGGTATATGTGCCTGGTTGCAGGGCGTCTGGACTGGAACATGGTCTCCAAAACCTGGTCGGAATAGCCTAATTTTTTTACCTCCCTGCGTTCAATCTCCAAACTGTTAATCTGAGCTTTTCCGGACTGCTGTGAGTTACTGGGCCCTGAGGCAGCAGCTCGGGGATATTCAGGAGACAGAGTGGAGGACCTTGGCTGAGCTCTAGCAAGTCCGCCAACCATGGTCTTCTGGGCCAGAACGGAGCCACCAGAATGACTGTTGAACGTTCCTCCCTGATCTTGGCTAGTACTCTCTGCATCAGTGGCAGTGGGGGGGAATGCATACAGAAGCCTCTGAGGCCACGGAGTTGTTCAGCGCATCGAATCCGATGGCCTCTTTGCATGGGTGGCGTGAGAAGAACTTCAGGACCTTTGTGTTTCTCTGTGATGCAAACAGATCCACTGTGAGAACTCCCCACCTTTGTGTTATGCACTGGAAAGCTGTGTCGTGTAGGGTCCATTCTGCTTGGTCCAGCGTGACTCTGCTCAGCCAGTCGACCTGGGTGTTTTCCAGTCCTTTGATGTGTATTGCCCGTAGTGATGATAGGTTGTTCTCTGCCCATCTGATAAGGATGGCCACCATTTGTTTCAGTGTCTCTGATTTGGACCCGCCCTGATGGTTTACATAGGCTTTTGCTACCGTGTTGTCCGTGTAAACTAACATGTCCCTGCCTCTGATGTGCGGGGCGAGTTTCCAGAGGGCTAGGTATATGGCTCTCAGTTCCAGCCAGTTGATATGACGCTTGCACTCCCATGGGCTCCACTGCCCCTGTGCCGAGAAGACCTGCGTATGTGCTCCCCAACCAGAGAGGCTGGCATCCGTCGTAATTGTTGTCAGGACTGGTTCGGTCAATGGTACCCATCTTGAATCTGTGTGGAAGCGTCCACCAGGCATAGGCCCTCTTGATAGTGTCTGGGATGCTTATCCAAGGGTTGTCCCCCTGTGTCAAGGCGTCCTGCCAGGGTCGAAGGAAACGTTGTAGGGGTCTTGCATGGAACCGGGCCCACTGCACTATCCCTAAGCATGATGTCATGGTGCCTAGGAGGCTGGCTAGTGTCTTCAGCCATGCCTTTTGAGCTGATGTTACCTGTGCTATGAGTAGGGCGAGGTTCTCCCTCCTGTGCTCTGCTAGAAACAGCTTGTTGTCTCTGGTGTTCAATACCACCCCGAGGTGCTCGAGAACTTGTGATGGTGTCAGATGGCTTTTCTGGAAATTGACTATGAACCCGAATTCTTGGAGATAGTCGATGGTCCTTTGAGAGTATCAACTCGGGCCCGTTCCGGAGAAGGGGCTCTGATCAGGATATCGTCCTGATACAGGTGGAGTTTTATGCCCTCTTTTCTCAGATTCGTGACTAGAGTGACTAGTACCTTGGTAAATGTCCTTGGTGATGTTGCTAGTCCGAACGGAAGTGCTGCATATTGCCAATGTTTTTTGGCATAGCAGAATCTGAGCCACTGTCGGTGTTGGGGCAGGATCGGAATGTGGAGGTAAGCCTCCTTCAAGTCTAGTGACGTCAGCCACTCTCCTCGTGAGACCGCCAGCCGGATGGATTGCCACGTTTCCATTTTGAAGCGCTGCACTTTGACCCCTCGGTTTAGCTGCTTGAGGTTCAGTACCGCCCTCCATTCCTTTGATTTCTTCGGAACTAGGAACAGTATCGAGTAGTGTCCCCTGACCTGTTCTTGCATGGGTACCACCTCTATGGTCCGATGTCTTGGAGCCTGCTTATCTCTGTGTTCATGGCTAGTTGTTTTTCTTGATCCTTTGAGACCTGCGAGGTGTGAAAGAAGTGTCGGGGTGATGCCAGGAATTCTATGGAATACCCTTCTTGGATCATGCGAATCACCCATGCGTCTGAGGCAGCGTCTTCCCATTTTGACGCGAATCTTTGCAGCCTGCCTCCTAGACGCTTCAGGACAGACTGACCGTCTAGTGCGTAGTCATGCGTTGGACTTGGGGCGGGCTGCTCCTTGCTTAGGCCTGGAGCCATTCACCTTCTGCCTCTGCCATCTTGGCCTGTATCGTTGTTGGTTCCCCTGATGAGGGAAAAAGGGTCTCGTTTCCAGTCGATGGTGCAAAAGACGTTGAGTAGGGACGAAAATTACGTCTTTGTCCTCCCCCTACCAATTGCAGGGTGTGCGTCTGATTTATCTGCTGCATCCGCTAGCATTTTATCGAGACATACCCTGAAGAGTTTCCTGCCATGAAATGGTGCGCCGATCAAGGAGTTCTTTGAGGTATTATCCCCCTTCCAAGATCTGAGCCACAGTCTACGGCGAGCCACTACATTTGAAGCGTTAGATTTTGCAGCCCATCGCAGAATGTCTGTTGATGAGTCCGCTATGAATGCATATGCTAGTTGTATTCGCGTGGAGAGTACCCTCGTCATCTTCTGGGACACTTTGGAGTCCCCCGCTCTCCTGATCCATGACATCAGAGCCCTGGAAAAATACGAGGTCATGGTAGCCATTTTTATTACTGCTGATATTTCCTCAAAATTTCTTCTGAGGTTGCACTCTATGCCCTTATCCGTAGGGTCTCATGGATAACACTCCCCCCTCTGTGGGGAAGACAGAGTTTCTGGCCAAAGCTGCCGCTGCTGCATCTACCTTGGGGGCTGTCAGAAGTCCACTCTTTGTCTTGGACAGCGCATACAGAGCCAACTGTGGTTTGGACAGCCTTGCCACCTTGTTAGGTTGTCTCCTTTCCTTCTTAATAATCCTTTCGTAAGCCTTATCCAACACCATGCCTCTGTCTCTGTCCCTGGCTCTTGGCAGGCACTCTCTCCTCATCCTCTTCCTCGTCTGATGATCCAGAGAAGGCATCCTTTTCCTTTTTCTCTTTGAGGTGGAGCGCTTTCACCACCAGTTGGTAAATTTTTCCCCTGTACTTACAAGGGAATTGTCTGTCTGGATCATTGGAGGGATCTAGCTCCAGATCCTCGGGGTCCTCCGCCACCGAGCGCCCCCCTTCGCTCTCCAGCTCGGAGTCTTGTCCCGCCAGTTCGCCCTCCTCCTCACTAGACTGTTGCCTTGTTCTCTTTCTCCCCTCACTCTCCTCCTCTGAAGACTGAATAGACATCATGTTCTCTTGTTCCGCCTCAGAGCTCACTGGAGAATCTAGAAGGCTTGCCTTCTTACGGGGTCTTTTGTGGTGTTTTCCCTTGCCTGCTCCTTTAGAAGACCCTTTGAAGGTACCAGATCCCCTGTTGGGTGACAGGGATCTCTTTCACTTTGGCTCAGACAGGATCTGCAGTAGAACCTCCATATGAGGATTCTGAGCCTACTGTGGGGCCTGATCCTGCTGCTGGGCCCGGGTTTGTGGCGGTGTATGGGGGGGGGGCTCCCAGTTCTTGTGGAGTCTTGTTCCCCTGATTTCCCCCTAGCTGTCTTGTGGCGAGTGGACATCCTGGCCCTGTGGTCCAGATGCCTCTGGGAGGGAGGAGGGGTAGGCTGAGGCGGGTTGTGAAGCCTATCTGCAAGTTTCCCAACAGCGCGATGGCATGTGGGGGGAGGGGGCAGGCTGAGGAGGGCGGTGAGGCCTCGCTGATTCTTCCCACCAGTGTGATGACGTGTTGGGCGGGGGTGCTGCGCTCTGTTGGGGTCCCCTTTCCTGCCCCTTCCTGTTCTAACCCACGTTCTCTCCCAAGCTGGGGAGGTGGGGTGGGGGGAGGGAGAGACAGGGAAAAAGGGTCAGAAGCCGGCGGCCCTGTCGGCTCTGCCCAGGGAACAGGCCCGGTCTGACCTCTGGTTTTCCTGCGGTGTCCCGTCGGCTTTCGGAGGGCTGGCCCAGCTTTCGGCGGGGCACCGCTCCTGTTAGCTCGCCCTGGGGTTGATCAGGCTCAGCACCGCTCGAGCTGTGTTGCAACCCGGCTGCGCAGTTGAGGGAGAGAAGGCAGGCAAACTCCGGCTGCAGCCGTGGTTTCTCCTGCGTTTTCCACAGGGTCCTAGTGCTTGTCTCTTTTTTCCCTGTAGGCGGGGATTGAGCTCCAGCTCCCTAGGCAGTTTCCCCTGGGATCAACTGCAGGGCCCGCCCTTCGACACCCTCACCCCGTGCCAGTGGGGAAGGGGGGGTCCGGAACTGCCCCTGACTCCTCCCAAGGTGGGGAGTGAACAGGGAGGAGAGTTCCTCTCCCCCTGGCACCTGGGGTTTAATTCAAAATTAATCTTCCTCGCTGTCCAGTCTCTCAGACAGTGCCCTGCTCCTACTTCGTAGAAGGCAGGCAAAACACTGGAGAATTGAGGTAGATCCCTCTGAGCATGCTCTTCAAAATTTGGTTTGTCTGTCTCCTACTGGTGGCTGGCGGGATCTGTCCTGACTGGACGGCCAGGAGGATCCCCGGGAGAATGGAGAGGTCCCCCTTAGACATGTCCCTACAGTTCCTTTGGGAGCTTCTAGGGAATGTCAGCTCATTGAAGAGGCTGCTGTCTGAGTCTGGGATCATTGTTTCATTATCCAAGGGGGATGATGATAGAATCAAAGGGGATCACATGTCTTAGCAAGGGAGTCACTCCCACAGCCTGCTGGAGTGGCATTTGGTGGGCCAGAGGAATCGAGCCAACATATTCCCTCCAAGTATGAGCCCCATAGCAACTACTGAGCAGTCCAGGGACAGCAACACAACCATGTCTACAGAGACTCGGGCAGAAGCCAGTGTCTGTGGCTAAATTGAAATTTGAGGGGCAGATGAGACAAGACTGTTGGTTGCTGAAGCTGCATGTGGACCAACCCAAGTTGACAGAGAGTGTAGTGACAGTAGGCAGCACCAGGGGAGCGGGAAAGGGAACCCAACAACAGAGGAACTGGAACAGGTAGCCAGCGATAGGGGAGCTGGGAAGGGGGACTAACAAAACAATACAGAGAGGGTTCACACTTCCCAAGACAAGGGTTTCACAGGACAATAGGGGGGACACACACACAGAACATGCAGCAACACAGTCACAGGGGGTGAGACAGGTTAATGCTAGGACTGGACTGGCCTAGCCCTGAGCAGAACAGGGACTCACAAGGTAAGAGGCCCCAGTTCCCTTTTCTGCCCTAGGGCTTCGGCCAGTCCAGCTCTTGGGATGTACCCAAGTGGTACCGTGTCTTAGGGAGGGAGACAGCGGCGTTATGGCAGCACAGCCTGTAGGATGCGCCTGCCAAAGGAGGCGTCCGCTGACTGGTACAAGTTCAATTTGTAGTGCCATATGAAAGTATGCAGGGAGGCCCAAGCAGCGGCCCTGCACACCTTGTCGTCGGGGGCCCTGGCCGCAAAAGCGGCCGATGTGGAGGCTCCCCTGGTGGAATGCGGCCAGATCGATTGGGGGGAACCTTCCCTTTTGCCTTATAGGCCTCTGCGATGCAGGCCACCACCCATCTGGATATGACGGCCTTAGAGGCCTTGGATCCCTTCGACCCTGGACGTATGTTGACGAATAGGGCGGAGGAAGATCTGAATGTGGCCGTGCGCTTTAGGTAAATGCGCATGGCTCGCCCGACGTCTACGGAGTGCCAGTCCTTTTCTTTGGGATGGACTGGATGAGGGCAGAAGGAGGGAAGGATAATCTCCTGGCTTCTGTGGAACAGGGAGTTGACCTTTGGTAGGAAGGCCTCGTCCAATCGGAGCACCACCGAGTCTCTATTGAATTGGCAGAAACCACTCTCTATGGAGAGGGCCCCCAGTTCTGACAGCCGTCGTGCGGATGTAATAGCGACGAGGAAGGTGACCTTAATGGACAGGAAAAATAGTGAGACCCTCTTGAGGGGTTCAAAGGGAGGGGCGTGGAGCGCCCCTAGGGCTAGGTTGAGGCTCCAAGATGGGAACTTATGTACAACTGGAGGGGAAATGGCCCTGGTCCCCATATGAACCTGTGAATTAGGGGGTGACCGGCTATCTTGAGCCCCTTGGTGGGAAGGAACACGGAGTTGAGGGCGGAGACTTGTCTGGAGAGGGTATTGGGCTTAAGGCCACCGTTTAGACCCTCTTGCAAGAACTCTAAGATGTGGGGGATTCGAGCCTCTTCAGGTCGAGTGACCTCCTCTGACACCACCCCCTGAAGGCCCTCCACGTGGATTGATAGATCCGGCATGTGGAGGGTCTTCTGGAAGCTAGTAGAGTGCCCATTAGAGCTTCCAAGAAACCCTGTTCCCTCAGCGCTGCGCGTTCAATGTCCACGCAGCTAGCTTCAGGTGGGCCAAACCCTCGTATAGGAAGGGACCCTGTGTCAGGAGATTCGGGGATTGTGGAAGGAACAGGGGAGCTGATACTGCCAGTTCCACTACTTCGGAGAACCATGGCCTCCTTGGCCAGAAAGGGGCCACTAAGATGAGGACTGCTTTCTCCGTCCTGGCTTTCGCCAGAGTCCGCCCTATCGGGGGAAGGGAGGAAAGGCATATAGGAGTGTTCTGGGTCAGGAGGAGTTGAGTGCGTCTATCCCCTGGGCGCCCTGGGATCTTGTCCGCGAGAAGAACCGTGGGATCTTCGCATTGTTTGGTGATGCGAACAGGTCCCATTGGGGAGTCCCCAGTCGCGAGCATATCCGGTTGAATGCTTGCGGGGATAGGGACCACTCACCCGGATCTAGGCGCTGTTTGCTGAGCCAGTCCGCCTCCGTGTTGTCCTCTCCTCTGATGTGTAGGGCTTTTATCGAGAAGAGGTGTTGCTCCGCCCAGTCCAGGAGGGTGCAGGCCTCCGTGTGTAGCGTCCTGCTCCTTGATCCACCCTGGTTGTTCACGTACGCCTTTGCTGTCGTGTTGTCCGTGAACACTAGGACGTGGGAGCCTCGTGTATGTGGAAGTGACTGCAGCGCCAGTCTGATGGTTCGTAGCTCAAGCAGGTTGATGCTGCTGGTTGCTTCTCTCACTGACCAAGTGCCCTGGGTGGTCAGGGCTTGGGAGTGGGCTCCCCATCCGGTGAGACTTGCGTCCGTTGTCACCGTGATCCTTTCGGGCTCGGAGAGGGGCGATCCCGGTTGGAACGGCTTGTCCGTCAGCCGCCAACACATGCTCTCTCTTATTGTGCCTGGTACCTTTATCGGGGGGTTGTTGCCCACAATGAGGTGTGTCTGCCATGGCCTGAGTAGTCATTGGAGTGGACGAAGATGGCAGCGAGCCCATGTGACTTGCTGGATACAGGAAACGAGCAGGCCGAGGAGTGCTGCCAGAGTTTTTAGTCGGAGACTTGTGTTGGTGATGAGAGAGATCACTCCCTTCCTGATCTTCTCCTGTCTTTGGCTGGTGATGAAGATCTTGTCTCTTTCTGAGTTGAGGATGACGCCCAGGTGCTCGATTTGTTGTGACGGGATCGGGAGGCTCTTCTGTTCGTTGATGAGAAACCCGTGTTCGGTCAAGTACGCCCTCGTCCTCTGGACATCCGTCGCTGCTTGTTCCCTGGAGGAGGAGCGGATTAGCAGGTCGTCCAGGTATGTGTGTACGTGGATTCCCTGCAAGCGGAGGTTCGCTATCAGCGGCACCAGGATTTTGGTGAAGGTGCGTGGAGCTGAGGCCAGGCCAAACGGAAGGACCGTGTACTGCCAGTGGCTTCCACTGTAAGCGAATCTGAGCCACCTCCGGTGTTTGATGACGATGGGCACGTGAAGGTAGGCCTCCCTTAGGTCGAGGGACGCCATCCGGTCGCCCCTTGAGATTGCTTGACAAATTGTTTTGAGGGTCTCCATCCGGAACCTCCTCTTCCTTACGCGCCTGTTTAGGCGTTTGAGATCCAGCACCGCTCTCCATTCTCCCAACTTTTTTGGGACTAGGAATAGTATGGAGTAGAGTCCCTGACAATGTTGCNGGTTCGCTATCAGCGGCACCAGGATTTTGGTGAAGGTGCGTGGAGCTGAGGCCAGGCCAAACGGAAGGGCCGTGTACTGCCAGTGGCTTCCACTGTAAGCGAATCTGAGCCACCTCCGGTGTTTGATGACGATGGGCACGTGAAGGCAGGCCTCCCTTAGGTCGAGGGACGCCATCCAGTCGCCCCTTGAGGTTGCTTGACAAATTGTCTTGAGGGTCTCCATCCGGATCCTCCTCTTCCTTACGCGCCTGTTTAGGCGTTTGAGATCCAGCACCGCTCTCCATTCTCCCGACTTTTTTTGGACTAGGAATAGTATGGAGTAGAGTCCCTGACGATGTTGCTCTGGCGGCACTGGCTCTATGGCCCTGATGGAGTACAACCGGTGGATCTCCTGGAGCATGGCCTGGTGTTTCTGTGGTCTGGTGGACACTGGGGAGGGGAGGAACTTGGTTGGAAGTGGGGAGAGTAGCTCTATTGAGTATCCTTGAGCTATTCACTCCCTTACCCATGCTTCGGAGACTGAAGCTTCCCAGACTGGAGAGAAATCCAGGAGTCTGCCTCCGATGCGCGGGATAAGGTCATTCTTGCTTTCTGTGGTTGGGGCCCCCTTGCTGTCTGTTGCTAGGGGGTGGTTGGTACCTCTTCTTCCCTTGCCAGGCGGGCTTGTTCTTGTGCTGATGCCTGTTGAAGGAGCTTTACGAAGCTCTTCTGAGCCCCGCCGAGTCTCCTGTGAATCGTGTTTGACGAAAGGAGGGCTTCCTGTTGCGCACCTGCTGGAGAGTCGTGCGCTTCTCCTTGCTGTTGTAGTCCTCCAAAACTTTTTCTAAGTACGGCCAAAGAGCTTTTGGCCAGTGTAGGGGCTGTCGATCAGGAGATTCTTTGTGGCGTGGTCCCCGCCCCAGGAGCGTAGCCAGAGACGTCCGCGGGCAGCTACTCCAGAGACCGCTGCTCTGGCGGAGGCCTTTAGTGCGTCCGTGGATGCGTCCGCTATGTACGCTATCCCCAGCATGATGTGCGTGGTGATGGTCTTTGCTCTCTTCTCGGTGATGTCCTCGCTCTGGACCTCTCTGAACCAAGAGATGAGGGCTCCCGCAACATAGGAGGTAGCTGTGCTCATTCTCAGAGCTGCCGTTGATGCCTCGAATCCCCTGCGGAGAGCCCCCTCGATGGCCTTATCGGTGGGGTCCTTGGGGTACAGGTCTCCCTCAGTCGGGAAGAGGGTCTGTCAAGCTAAGGAGGCTGCTTCTGCATACACCTTGGGTTGGTGCAGGAGAACTCCCCTATGTTGGGAGAAATTGTATAGCTGCTGCTGTTGCTTCGGCAGCCTGTACGAGTGGGTAGGTTGTTCCCACTCATTGAGGACTAGTTTCTCGAAAGCCTTGTCCAGGGGAAGGCCTCTGTCTAGCTTGTGCAGGGTGGGGATATGGGCCCTGGACTCCTGTTCTTCGTCAGATTCTACAGGTTGGCCCTTTATGGCCCTTTCCTCGAGCTTGAGTGTGCGCGTGACCTGCTTCCTCAGCTCGTCCCAGTACTGTACAGGGAATTCCCTCCCGTGTTCAGGCACGGGGGTAGGGCCGTGGCTGTTGGCTTGGGACTCCTCCCCCTCCGAGTCCCCCAGCTCCCCCTCCTCCTCCTCCTCCGAGTGGGAGGCGTCGCTGTCCCGCTTCTGGAAATCTCTGAGGATGAGGGGGGGGTTCCTGGTAAGAGGAGGAGGAGGTCTCTCCCTCTGACTCATCCCCCAGCGCCATGAGCCTTGTGACCCTCGCCAGGGCTGCTTTTTTGCCCTTGGGCTGGGCCCGCTTGGGCGGGGATGAACCCTCAGACCCCCTGGCCCGTTTGCCCCCCTCGTGGGTTTTTCCAGGTTGTCGAGGCGGGCCATGATGTTAGCCAGGGCCTCGGTGATGGCGCTCATGGCCTGGTTGTCGGTGGAGGGGGGAAGGGGTGTCCCCGGGAGAGGGCCCGCGCGAGCAGGCAGGCCTGGGCCGAGCGCAGGCTCCTACCGCGGAAAAAAAAAACTTGCCGCTTCGGTGCCTCTCTCCGTGGGGCTGGAGTCCTTGCCTCGTCTGTCCCTTCCCTGTAGATTTTCTTTTTTCCTCTTTAAATTTTCTTTCCTTTTTTGAAGCTCTGCAGAGTGAGACTGCTCCTGCCAGCATGGAGGCACGAAGTAAACTGAGTTGCGCAAAGGGGTGACCCCGCGCATGCGCAGTCAGTTTTTGATTTCCTGCCTCCTGCTGGCCAAGCGCAGTGTCACCCAAGAGCTGGACTGGCCGAAGCCCTAGAGCAGAATCCATCTTCACGCTGGGTAGAACATTTTATTATTAATTTATTATTATTAGCATTTGTATAGCGCCAGCTGTGTACCTGGAGCTTTACAAAACAATAAGAATGACGCAGTCCCTGCCTATGGCTTACAATCTAAAAGACACGGAGGGGGGAGACAAGGAGAGGGGACATAGGGAGAGACAAGGGATAAATAATCAAGGGGATGCGGAGTCTCAGGTGCACGTGCTGGACTTGTTTGCGGTTAGGCAGGAGTCTGCAGGGAGGGCAGACAGTGAAAATTGGGATGAAAGTTCTAACAGGCATCGGGAAAGGCGGCGAGGAAGAGGTGGGTTTTGAGGAGGGATTTGAAGGTGCGGAGGGAGGAGGCAAGGCAGATGTGGGCAGGGAGGGAGTTTCAGGCATAGGGGGCAGCAAGGGAGAAGAGGCAGAGGCGGTTAGAGGAGCAGGGGAGACGAGGGAGGAGAGTGTGTACGGAGATTTGTGCTGAGAGGCAAGGGGGAGCCAGGTTGTGAAGGGATTTTTAAGTGAATACCAGGTGTTTATGAAGGATGCATTCAGGAAGGGGGAGCCAGTGAAGAGAGGAGAGGAGGGGCTGCACATGGTCAAAGCGACGGGCCAAGTGGATGACACTAGCAGCGGAGTTTTGGATAGAGATAAGGGGGGACAGATGAGAGCGAGGGAGGCCAGTAAGGAGGAGGTTGCAGTAGTCAAGGCAAGAGATGACCATGGCATGAACAAGGGTTTTGGTTGAGGAGACAGAGAGAAAGGGGCGAATCCAAGCAATGTTGTGGAGGGCGAAGCGACAGGACTTGGCAAGAGAGTCAATGTAAGGTTTAAAGGAAAGGTGAGTATCGAAGACAAAGCCCAAGCTACGGGCTTGGGCTTTTCCAAACTATTTGAGGATTATGACCTTGAACAGAGGAGTGTGTCTTCTTTGGATAAAGATTTGAAGCAGTGGGATCCGGCTGATCCCCGTGAAGTGGGAAAAGCTATAGATAGCTTGAAATGGGGCAAAGCAGCAGGCCGATTATATCCTGGGGGAGGTATTTAAAATGCTGTCAAATTGGGGTGCGTGTGTGATTGTCCACTTATTTTCCCTAATCAATACAACAGCAGTATTCCAGAGACATGGAAAGCGAGCATTGTTGTACCATTGTTTAAGAAAGGGGATAGAGCTGACCCTTGTAATTATAGGCCAATTAGCCTCCTTTGCATCATTTTGAAAGGTTGCCTGCTTGCCTCCACTTTATTTAACATCTATGTTAATTCCCTCATACTGGAGCATAAAGCTGTGAGGAGATACGATCCTCCACGAATTGGGGGTGAGAGAATCTATATGTTAATGTATGCAGATGACACTGTTTTGGCGTCTCTCTCCAAGTGTGGACTGGAGAGATCGCGGAATGATTTTGTGGACAGGCGCTCAGATAAGAAACTTATTATAAATTATAGTAAAACCAAAACCCTGATTATCGTAAAATGCTTTATGAAATGTAGTTGGTCAGTGCAAGGCCACATTTTGGAGCAGGTACGTTCCTATAAATATCTAGGGATTACCTTAGCTGACAACGGGGCCTGGCTGGCCCACACTCTGGTGACTAAAGTAAAGGCACAAATGGAAATCACGGCTATTCAACGCTTTTTTAAATCGATATGGCCAGTGTTGTATTGGGGCGGTCCATAAAATCTTAAAGGCCAAAGTGCTAGCATGAATGCTAACGGGGTTCAAATTTGGGAATATGACCATCAGGCATTAAACAGATTGCTTCCAGTAATTAATCAATTCTGGAAGCGGGTTCTGAGGCTTCCCCTGTCCTCAACTTCTGCCATCATATTACTGGAACTGGGCAGCCAGTCCTTGAATGTTATTGCTGATATATGCCTATTGAAGTTTTGGGCACAGATTAGGGAGGCACCAGATTCATCTTTAATGTCATTAACTTTGAAGGAAAAACAAGTCGATCATGAATGTGGTGTAGATGCCTGGTGGGCCGCAGTAAAGGCGCGTCTTGCTTCCTTGGGTCTATCGGACCTAGTTTTGCTAGGCCACACTAGTTTCCAAATAGTCAGACTTTTAAAACAACATATCCGTGTTATTGAGAGGCAAACATTGAGAGCTTTGGCTGCTGCAAGCAAGTCCTCCCTGTTCTATAAATACTTGATACCAGCACAGGGAGGGGTAGCATATCTTCATACTCTTACTGACCGGAGGCTTAGTTGTGCTTTTACTAGTTTATGACTTCAATCAATGTGTACGGCAGTTGTGATGGGGAGATACCAGGGTATTCCATACGTGGAGCGGTTATGCCCATGTGGAGGTGGGATTAAGGACCTGGGGTATTATCAACTTGCTTGCCCATTATATGAGACACACTGCTGTCAGTTGCGAGCTGCCATTGGGTGGGATTCGGCCCCACCTACAACACAACAACTTTTAATACATTATTATTAAAACTGAGAACTTTCCAAACGACGCTTAAGAACTGAACCCGGTCTCGATGCCAGGCCAAGATGAACTGGACTTATCTGGACTGTGCCTTAGGGTAAGGGGACAGATAGGGAATCACAGTGTATTTAGTATGCGCTATCTTGTTATACTTGATTTTGGACTTGCACTCTGATAACAGCCTTATCCTTACTTTGTATTCAATATATCTTTTATAACCAAGCCTAGTGTGCTTGTGTGGTTATTTCTGCCCTTCGTGGTTCTTAAAGGGGGAAAATTCCTTCTACATTAACGCCTAGATGAACCTTTCTTGAAAAGTTAACTTCATCATGAAACCTTTCAAGCCACGGGTGGTCAGAGAAGGCACTCTGTACTATGGCTAGGCTGGAAGGTAAAGGGGAAGGAGGTCACAAACATGTTGCTGCTACATTCACAATTTTGCAACATGCTTCAGAAACTGGGAACCTCCTGGGAAAGCAGTAGACTGGAAGGTGCTCTCCATGGTGCTGAAGATGCTGCTATAGGGACTAAGGATGTCCAGTGGCCAGCTGCCTCCTCTTGCCCCACACCCTGTGGCAGTACCTCTCAGGGGCAGAGAAAGGCAGGCTCTCTGCAGCGGATACTTTAGAGAAGAACCTAAGTTACTGATACCTGCTCTCCTCCTGTTTGTGGGAGCACAGTGAGCAGCACAAATTCCCCCAGAATGGAGGGAGGTTCCAATTATGTAAAACTGAGATTAAGCTGCCCAACCAAGGGAAAACTATTGTGTAGATTTGTGACAAGATGTAGGCAGTAGCCTGGCAGGTTTTTGTGCTGGAAATGCTACTGGGAGCATGGTCAACTGTGCTGCTTTTTCCCTACCCTTGCTAATGAATCAGTCAATCCATCCCCTCGTCAGCAATGCACAACGTTAGGAAAAGGCATGTGTTTAATTTAGAAGAATCTGGCTTTATTTAGTTGTGCAAACAGAGTTCTAGATGATTGGAAATATTCACAAAGCACTCAGTGGTACACAGAACATGTGTTCTGGGGTGGGGGGGCTCAGCCGGCAGCATGCCCTGCCCCTCCCCCTCATTCACAAGGACACATCCCAGTTGGAGCTCTTGAGCTGGAGACTCAGTCTTCATGGATGTTGAAGAGCTTTGCTACTTCATTGAGATCAGCATGCTCTTCTCCATCTTTAATGATCTGGAGATGACAAAAGGCAGCTTCAAATAAAGGCGCATACTAGTTACACCTGTTACCAAGCAGCAGGAAGCAGCTGCATTTCCTCTGGCCACTCTGAGAAGACATGGTAGTCAGTTAGATACACCAGCAGTCTGACCCCATATGCCAACTCCTGTACATGCAACTTCCCTAGACTGTGGGAAAGACAAAGGAGGCTGCCAGCCAATACACATACATGAGTACCCAGCTCTTTTCCTACCAAGCTTAAAAAGGGACTGTGGAAAGGGAATTATTGGTGAAAGTTAATTTCTGCAGTTCTCCCACAATTTCCCATTATTATGCTGCTCTGATTACTAGGGATCCTGGCAACAAGAACTATGCGAAGTCCAACGCCCCAGCCACCTTTTCACCAGGAGACAGAACATGCACTAACCTTTCGAGCAATAGGCATTCTGTTGAAGATGTTCCAAAGGACAATTCCTACAACCACTTTATCTCTGAGGTAGAAAATTACTCCTTTGCCGTAGTCTTCTCCCTGCTGTGGAGCCTGGGGGGTTGAGGGAGAGCTGGGAGAAATCTTGATCTCAGATGCCTCCATTTCCGTTTCACTTTCTGAACGGATGCAGGTTCCTGCAGAAAAATAAAAAGAACTCACACTGGGGTTCAATTTGCAGTATGCAAGTCTGAGATTGCTGCTGGTTGCTCAACTGCCCATCCTAGTAGCCAATGTGCCCCTTTCCAAACACAATGCTGAACCCGATCCAGAGAGGGATCAGAGCAACATTGGGAAACACTACCATCAATATTAGACAGCCCTCCATATACAGCAGTGTCATAGAGACCGCACTGCAGCTACACTTATAGCAGGGTGGCTCCCCTACCTGACTGTTCGGTTGCAGATCTGGGTGTGTCTTTTGACGTTGCTTTTGCAAAAACTCCCACAGTGGGCAAACTACTGTCCACAAGGCCAATTGCTTCATATCCAACATCAGGGCCCAGATCACTCCTAAGAACAAAGAGATGTTTATAGCGTCAGTTTAAAAGCCCAGAGAGACTTAACAGCTTGGTGGGGATTTTTTGGGGTTTGTTTTTTTTTAAAAAATGCCACTCTGCCACCACCACAGCTGCATCCACAGCCCATTTGTACCAGGCTGGATTAGCTGAAGAGCAGCCTATGGGAGTTCACTGAATGTGCCCACTCTCCATTGCAATGCCACAGCAAGCAAGGGTAGGCACAATCCGTACATAGCTCAGATGGTCCATCATGTGCCCATCCTTCATGAAACAGCATTACAGCATGCTGCTGCCACATGAAAAGCACAGCATTCCAGGGCAGCACAGTAAGGTGCAGGGGTGCAACCTTTAGCTCCTTTGTCCCATGCAAGGAAAAGTTCTGCTTTGAGAGACTGATTTTATTTAACCCATCTGCCCCTTGTTGCAACATTTAAGCAACTTTGAATCACACAATCACATACTACCTCAGAGCCCCTTCTCTCATTCAGTCACGCAGATGAACAATGTTCACTGGTTGAAGCAAGTATGCAATACCCATTTCACTCAGTCGTGAGGTCTTATGCCCTATTGGCTGCAACCTTTCAAACCCTGACCAATTAGGGTGGCTCTCTGATAAATGGTTCTATATGCATGAATTTTGAAATCCATCCAATTTATGTAAATTTTTTAAGAAAACCCCCAATTTCTTTAAATTTGGTCCTAGTTTTGAGTGTTTTAATTAGTTCACTGACTATTTTATTTCTTTATTATTTATTATTCTTTATTATTTTATTTCTTTATTTATTAAGTGGCAGAGCAAATCCTAACACATACATAGACACACAATTCTTTACCTATGCATAGTTCACAAACCAGGAGTTTTTACATCAAGGTAATAAAGCACATTGTGTGTCTATCCCATGCATCATCACATGCACTTTTTTCCCTTTTAAATGAAATCAGAGGGTCTAAGAAATGAGCTTTAATGTGGCATATTCATTTATATTTTTCCTCTTCCTTTGAGCCCGCACATTAGAGCTTTAAAGTATCGTAAGGTCCCACGCATGACACAGAAAACTGCACATTAGAGAATTATTCTGAACATGCTGCAGGCTCTGCAGCGCTTAAGACTCAAGAAGGTGCTGGGATTCAGAGGAAATAACAGCACCAGGATGCTCAGTTACAATCAGGGCAGAAAAGTGCATATGAAGCCTCAAAAAGCCAACACAAAACACAGCTCACTCTGACTAACCAGCAAATAGCCCCCCACATACCCTTTGTTACAGATACAGGCTCACTCTACCCCGGGGGCAATATGAACTGAAGGGAGTTACAATGAGAGAAGGAATCAGCCATACCAGAACATTGATTGATGCCAATATGGATTAACAGCTCCTGTCATGTTTTCTCCAGCTAATCTTCCACTCACAACAGCATGATCATGGTGCTCCACGCGTCTTCTGCCTAACTTGATATCATAGAAACAGGCAGCATCCCCTGCCTTTAAAGACAAGACAGACAGTCAGAGCTGGCAAAGAAAAGCAGGAAGCTCAAATGAGAAGGGATGGGAGAGAGATTTCCTACCCACAGAGAGGTGAGAATTGGATTCTACAACCACCTCAGCTCCATGAAGTCTTCATGTCCTGGCATTTTCGTTGGAGCAAGCAAAACTCAGACAGGTTTGTGGTTACGTGTATGGGCAGACATGTAGTTAGGTTGGAATGAGCCCCTCTGCACCTTTTCCCAACAGCAGGGAATGCAGCTGCACCAGGAAGCATGGGCTCCCCATCTTTGTGGGCCATGGCGCGACGGTTCAGTGCCCTGGGAAACTGACCCTATAGTGTCAACATAGGACTCCTCTGGGAACAGAACGTATAGGCAGGGTGACTGGGAAACGTTCCACTGCTTGCAATAAAAGAACATTTGCCAAGTCATGGCTGCAGCATATTGAAAGGAGAGCATTAGCACACAGCTAAAGAAACTGGAGGAGAGGCTGGAGGCAGCCTTGTGGCTTAGAGACTGCTGCTTTCTTCACAGCCTACTAGTATTTACACCACAAGCCTTTTTGATTCATTAACACAAAGCCAGGTTGAGTCACTACTATTGTATGCAATTCTCTGCCAATGGCAAGCAAATAAACTAAGTAGCAACATGCACACTTACCACCCAGATATTAGAGCGTGCCTGCAGCTCTGCATTCACCCAAAACCCTCCAAAATCGGAGTCTACCTCAAGACCAGCAGATTTGGCTAACTCCACATTAGGCTCCAGGCCCACAGCTGTCACTATATGATCCGTCTCCACCTGAACAAGAGGGAAATGGCACACTAGGCAGACCAGTTTCCAGGACAGGTTGGCAAATAAATCATGCTAATAATGCCATTTATGTACCTTTCTTCCATCCTTCAGTTTTATTACCAGCCGGTTGTCAGTCAGACAGACAGACTTCACGACAGCATTGGGCATAACATTAACACCCTCTGGAAGGCAAGTATAGAACACTCCTAAGTGATTCAGTGAGGAACATTTCAGCAGGGGCATGTGTAAAATGCATCTCTGCTCACTGTGGTAGGGCAGTGGCAGCTAAAGGAAATGCTTTTCTTTGAGTGACATTCTCATAATGCAGGGCCTCCCCTGTATCTACCCAGCCTCCACATCACATCTCCTGCAGCAGCAGCAGGCGAAGAGGAAATACACAATCAAAAATGCCATGTCCTCTTCATATTTGGTTAATGGTCCCTTTAAGAACCCCACAAGCAAGCATCCAGTGGGACCTCCCACCTAGGCATGCCGTCTAGCAAACACCTCTAGGGAAGGAAGGGCACACATGAAGCTATGTTCTGCTGTAACCAATCTCAGAGTGAGAGTGTGCTTGCACCTTGGAACGGTCTCTACCTTAGAGTTCCCCCTCCACAGAGCTGTGACAGCATAATCAGTGGGAGGAGACACAGGGGTTCCAGCTCCACAGATTGGAAAAGTCACCTTCAGAGGAAGTTTCTAAACTCCAACTGCTCCTTCTATACAGGATGGAGTCAGTTACCACATCTAAGCTGGAGCTGTGGAGGAACAGACATCCAGGAGAGACCTGTATATAATTCCTCTTAGACTGGTGGCAGCTCCCTCTGAACCTACCTCGAGGCAGCCTCTCCCAAAAAGGATAAAGAGAAAGTCAACCCAGGGAGGTGGAAGTCAGGAGAAAATACTTGTTCTCCAGCTCAAGCATTGAGGCATGCCTCCCTTTGCACATGGCCCTGGGATGCGACAGTACAACACTAAATATGAAGCCAGTCAGCAAAGCAACCCAGCAGCAGCACACTTGAGACACAGAGGTGAAAAGGTCTCACTAAGGACACTGGCACCCAAAAGAGATGCCAGCTGAGATGCTTCCATGGGGAGAAGGACAACAGCCTCCACTACTACCACCACTACTCATATGCTCTTGTGCAGACTGACATTCTGGACAAGGCTCCACTGCTCCCAGATGAGTGAAAGGCTTCTCAGCAGCAGCTGCTGCACTGGCAAGAGGGGTGAAGAAATTTTTTTACCGCTTTTGACTTTGTTTGTAGTCCAGTTGCTCAGATACTCCGGAAGGACCCTGCCCATATTGCCATTCTCTGGGAACATCTGGATCACCTCCAGTCCCGTTGTCTGTGCTGCAAAGATAACCGGAGAGCAGGCACCTCTTATCATGCAGATACTGGGAGATGCATCAAGCTTAAGATATGCACAAAAATTTCAACTTAGACAAGAAAATTCAGCCCTTCGCTGCTGCAATTTCCTGGACAAAAGCCGCTAACAGGAGTCCTGGCTTCCAGAGCTTATCAAATAGCTAAATAATGACTGGTTACTCAGACAAGCAATATCTGCTCTACAAAGTATATGCTGTTGGATTTACAGGTTAAAAATCTTAGCAGGGTTCCCCAGTGGAGGGTGGCGAGACAGGGGAAGCTATCTCCAATCAGAGGGGCATCACCTCAGGAGAACAGCAGAATGTACAGAGTTTCAACAGTGAAAACCAAAGCCATCTTTTGCTGCTGGTGCCCACTTCCAGGATCCTGTGAATTCCACACTGCTGCGACTGCAGCTATTTTCATAGTTTGGTACTTGATCAAACTGTCACAGAAATGGTCTCTGGCAGCACACAGAATCTTAAGAGTCAGAAGGGACCTTGAGGGTCATCTAATCCAGCCTTCTGCTTGGATGCAGGATGACTACAGATACAAACAAATATTCCCCATAGGTAAGTTGTCCCGTCTCTTCTGAAAACCTCCAGCAATGGAGAACCTCCCTAAGCAACTTGTTCTATTGCTGCACAGCTCTTACCATTGGGAAATTTTTCCTAATATTTAACTGAAATATCAGGAACTTCATGTAACTTGAGCCTATTATTTCTAGTCTTACCGTCTGTAGAAATGATGAACAGTTTCTTGGTGGCAGCCCTTTAGTTATTTGAAAACTGTTATGTCTCCCCTTAAACTCTTCACTAACCATACCAACTTCTTTCAACCTTTCCTCACAAGACTTGCTTTCCAGATCCTTTATCATCTTGTTGTCCTCCTCTGAACCCACTCCAATTTTCAATGCCCTTCTTAAAATGAGATGCCGAAAACTGGATGCAGTACTCCAGGTGAAGCCCGACCAGTGCCGAATAGAGTGGAATTATTACTTCCCCTGACTTGGAGACAAAGCTTCTGTTACTGCAGCCTAAAACATTAGCCTTTTTTTTTTGCAGCCACAACCAGCACTGGACACAGGACAGTGCCCCACAGGACACCCCCCAATACCTCCTTCCAGTTTGCTAATTACAGTGGGGCATCAGCACCATGGAATCCCGCAATGGGGTGCTGGCACTGTGAACTTGCCTGCCACAGCTCCCAAAAAGCAGCAGCCAAGGACTCCCCCACTGACAGATGTGTGTGGTATTTTGAGTTTATGATCGAGTCATCCAAAAATGATGGACTGCCTTTCCGGGATACTCATATGCATTCAAATTTTGCCTAATTCACAAGATTTCATTTGCATAATTTATTCTGCTTTCAGAACCTGGATTTTCTGCTTGCTGAATTTGGAAGCTTTTGTGCAGAGTCCACAGTGCCCTGTTTGCTGGTCTTTGGGTGAGTCAGCGCAGGACAGTTTTAGTGAAGTAGATTAACCCGTCGCGGGCAGCAACATGCTTCCCAAGCACTTCAGCTAGCCTCCTATCCAGTCACACCTTCCCAGTCTATAAAAGGCCATACAAATAACTGGGACAAAGGGGAAGCATGGAATCAGTTACTGAAATTCCTACTCCTTCCCTTGCCAAGACATGGCTAGAGGCTGTGAGAACAGGGAAGCACAGAGTCCGTTTCTCCTCACTTTGGGCCTCTTTGCAGGGATCAGTCATATACTCACCCCTCCTTCCAAGAGCACAGGCCAGCTCACTGCCCAGGAAGCCACCACCAATAATGGCGATGGACTTGACTTCTCTTGAAATCTTCTCCAGAGACCGGAAGTTCTCAACCTGCAAGTTTTAATACTTTTCATTAGTTCTCTGGCTGGCGACAACTCCCTTCTCCCCCGCACCTTTCCTCTTTCCCCCTTTTTCCTCCCCATCCCTCCTCTTCCTTTTGTATAAAGGAGAATTGGTTACCTACCTTCGTGAATTCCTTTCTCTCTTACTCTCCTGATCCTCCTCCGCTGGGTAGCTCTGCTGATGGCCGATAGGAGGCAGATGACTCATTTCTTTTATGCGCATGCGCGCCAGGAGCTACCCGGTCCCTCAGTCCATA
>QEPC01012768.1:332897-359934 GCA_003113815.1 Sphenodon punctatus
CCGCGGAACGCGTCCTACCGGCCGAGGCAGATGAAAAGACTGAGGGACCGGGTAGCTCCTGGCGCGCATGCGCATAAAAGAAATGAGTCATCTGCCTCCTATCGGCCATCAGCAGAGCTACCCAGCGGAGGAGGAGAAGGAGGTAAGAGGAGAATGAATGTTCCCACAACCCTCCCATTAGGATATATTGTTTACCATTACATACCTTCATTGTTTTAGGTTCTTTGTAATTGTATATGAGCTCAAGGTACCATTAAAAAACTGAATAGTTTGAAAAACTTTTATTTTACTGTTGAATTAGTTAAGTTGAAAGCTTTAACAGAATTATATATATAAAAAATGCACAAACTGGCTTGTTTCCAGTTCTCCTCTTGGAATTGCTTTGTGACAAATTCCTCCTTTAATGTAATGGGGCAATTAATGCCCTCTTTCCCCCCCATCATTGGCCTATGCTCTACATTTCATGTCACAGAAGTCACCGTAACATTTCGCTCCACATTCATACTTGGTTCTAGTTCTTGTCTGTCAGGCTGAAGAAGGCTGTCCAGGTCAGTGCGCTTGCCCCGGAAGCAGCCACCAGTAATGGTAACAGATTGGGCTGCTTGCAAAATCTCTCTGTAATTTGGTTTTAACCTCACCCAAATGGGGAGTTGCAGGAGCAAGCACTTTTGCATCTTGCTCCTCCCATCCCAATCCCAATAGCAAACGATCCTCTCATCACAGCAGACAAACCTACACTTATTTGCTTGTGCTAAAAACAGGCCTGCACCATTCACTTTAGTGCAATGCAAGACTCTCAACCATATTATCTATTCTATACTCAAACCTTCAGTTTAAGAGAGAGGTTAAGGCCCTTACAAATTCAATCATGCTCCAAAAAGCATGGAAATTGTAATTTAAGGCTCCTGCTTTAACATCTGTGCCATGTAAGCAGTAAAGGTGTTGCACGGTCTCACGTATTGTGCTCACTTACAACTTAGGCTCCATGCACCCATACTTTGTCTTGGTCTTTCAGGCCCAATTCTCTTCCTCTGCAGGCTGGGGGCAGCAATGAAGCTGGGGACAGTGCTATACAAATGTTTAATAAGAATTTAAAGTTGGGTACATATTGCAATTAATAAAATGGAACGCCCATTGGAAGGAATGGAAGCAACAGCAATGCAAATTTGGAAATAAAACCTATTGTCATTCACAGAACCCATTAAGTGTCTGTGAAAGAATAAAACAGAGTTGCATCTTTGGAAATGGGGGGAGCAAGAGGGTGTGGAACAAAAATGCAGGCACCAGGGATCGTGACTGGAATGGGTGGAATGACAAAGAGGAACACAAATAGGGTGCAGCAGCAAGGAACTGGATGGAATGACAGAAGGAATGCCAGGACAAAAGTATTTATTACTTATTTATTCAGATTTAGACGCCACTCTTCCCATAGAGGCTCGGGGGGGCTCACAATCCATAAAACAGCAGCAAAAAAATTCAAACAAAAACTCCCCCCCTCCCCCACAATCCTATCCAAAAAGCCCAACCCAACAGGGGGTGCTGGGGAGAGTGATGGGGTACAGTGGGACAGGGGTATGGAGGGGCTGGGGCAGTGTGTTAGGGTGAGGAATGTGTTGGGGGGAGTGTAAAGTGGTAAGCATGATGGACAGGGTTAGAGACTGAGTGGAGTGTGAGGGGACAGGGCAAATGGGTGACAAAGGGCACACTACCACGATTAGTGCCAGAATTTCAAAGTCTCACCATATACTGAAATGTGGATGCCTCTGGGGTGGGGGCAGCCATATATACTGGAATTCCTCACTGTGTACTGAAATGCAGCTGTCTCTGGTCATATACACTAGAATACCTCATTGTGTACTGAAATGTGGAAATCCTGACCTGCAGCCCCTGCTTTGGGCACCCATTCCATACAGCTCTGCCAGTGCCCTGAAATGCCAACCTGCAGACCCTGCCCCACCCCCGCCAACACACATCCTTCTGCTAGTGCCCTGCAATCCTGACTGAATGTCCTGGGATGGACCTAGGCACTTACTCTTGCCTTCCCGACTCTCCCCCAAAACAGTATTCCCTCACTCTGCCCACACACCCACCCATACAGAAACCCCTCCTTCTCACCCCCAACCCCCACATACAGAAGCTCCTCTCCAATATCTTATTTCCCCACCCTTGAGGCGCTCCCCCCATTGTACAGAAAAAACATACAGTAAAGGATTTTATTCACAAGAAAGGATTTCATTTACACTACAGTAAATTATTTGTAATTAAAGAGTTTTAGTTACAATGAAGGAGTTTCAGTTTAATTGTAAATATTTTACAGGAAATTAAATAGCTTTACATTTCACAAATTACAGACTTAAACAACTGTACTTGCAAAGAATGAAGATGAAAATTCATCTTCCATACTTATTCATTCTTGAGAACAAAGTGTGGCTACAGGAAAACGTTTGCCTCCCGCTAACCTTTCTGTCCAGAAACCTCTTTACCTGCTTCTAATTATCCATTTGCCCTATCCCCTCACACTCCACCCAGTCTCTTACCCTGCACCCTATCATGATTCCCCTGCACCCCCTTACCACCACTTCACACTCCTCCAGTACATTCTTTGTCCTATCACACTGCCCCAGCCCCTCCATACCCCTAACCCAATGTACCCCATCACTCTCCCCCAGCACCATCTACCACATCCCTTCACACAGGCCCAGTCTCGCAATACCTGTTCACCCCCCCCCCCCCAAAACAACTTGTTCTTCACACTCTCCCCAGATCCACCCTACCCTCTTGTTCACTCCCCCCCAGTAGTTTCTGGCCTCTCCCTAGGATACCCAGCACACACTCCCCTAGTGCCTCTCCATTTTGAGGGTGTGACATCAACATTAATTGCTAATAACTTTTTTTTAGGGGGGGGGAGGGGGTAGAGACTCCCCAATTGTTGGCACCATGATCTGCCAGAAATCCCATTAGCTGAAGGGTGGTGGTGGAGGGGGTGCCTTTAACCTATCCCAACCATCAGTTTGTCTGTGGGTGGTTGTTTTCAGGTGCTGGGAAATTGGTTTTTTTGCTCCCTAACTCGCCTGGGGTGGGGTGTCAAATTGCAGCAAAAGTAGTATATTTGGGGGGGGGGGGGGGGAAGTCTCCTCTATCAAATGGCGGTCTTGTTTTACCCTGGGGATGAGCCTCCAATTTTCAAAATGGCCTCCGCCTTCACTCCCTGATTCTTTTTTTTTTTTTTTTAGTATTTTCTGGGGTTCTGGGTGTTGGAACAAATTCAAATCTTGGATTTTTGGGAAGCCCCAAGGACGCTAGTCTAAACTGCGTTTCCAGATCTTTGTGATCAGCTTGCTCTCTGTTGCAATCTTGTTCCAAATCAGAGCCTATCAGATCCACCACCTCCGTTTGCCCGTACAGAGCAGGCTGCTTCCAAACAGGATTTCTACCTTGATTTCTCTCTCAAATTACTGTAGCAAAAATTGATATACCTGCTCCCAGCACCCGCATCCACAAGCAAAACGCTCCTAGTCCACTCCCCCACCCCACACAACCCGTCTTTCAAACTCCTGGGTTGGGAACCATCTTTCCTGTTCCTGCCTCAGTCCCTCTGCTGGCCACGTGACGGCAATGCACATGCGTAACATTATGAAATCTCCCACAGACTAATATGGGAAATTAACAAATTTATATCTTTTAAACTACCAAGCAGATTTTGAAAATTAAAAAAGGAACACATAAGTACACACCTCTGAATTTTCTAACAGCACCCCATCTCAGCTAAGTGTTTGGAAAGCACACTTTGAACCCAATTAAAAAAGCATCTGAAATCAAGAAGTAAAAGCAAATTTTACTCTGATTTTCAAACTGCTGTAACATTTTTGTTCTTGTCCAATTTACATGCAATGTGGCCAGATTGTAATCAACACCCAAGTGAACCTCTCTGTCAAATTTCAGGCAAATAGGATAAATAGTGCCGATTTTATAAGCAATAGAACGTTCATGCTTCAAACAAGAAACTTGCACACTGGCCTTAACTACAAAAAGTGGTGCTCTCCACTCTAATATAGTGTGATTTCAGTGTTCAAGGTACTTTTATAATTCTTCTCTAGTTCACCCTGCAAACAACCCTGAGAAGTCAGTCATTATTACAGATGGGGAACTGAAGCTGAGAGATAGAGACTTGCCCAAGGCCATCCAGTAAGCTTATGGCTAAGATGGGATTTGAATTCAGATCTCCTAGGCCCCCCTCAACCACTTGGCTACACTGGCTCTACAACCAAGGACAGCATCTCCTCTAGACTCCAGTCACATCTGCAGGACAAGAGACACCACCTTTTCTACAACTAGATGGTTTGCAGAAAACCCCTCTAGCAAACAGCAAGACCACTGGCCAAAATGATCTGAACAAGAGAAGCCAGGAGTCAGTCCAGCATTTCATCTAAAACTGCATCATGTGATAGGAGACAGGGAGGGGAGTGTACTTGCTTTAAACTGTTCTTAGAGTTCCTGCAGTTGCAATCTGCAAATTAAGATTAAACCAGCACCTGCCTCCCTCATGAGTGGATGTGAGACATCAGATATTGTCTGTAAAATTCCTATGACATCACAAGTTCCTAGAAAAAGGGACATGTATCAGCTACTTGCCATGATAAACTTTGGTTTTGGATTTGAATAACCTTTGTTTTTAAACCCCCAAAACAAAGGCTCCACTTCAACATAGGGCTCTAGTGAATGGCCATTTAACAACTGGCAAAGGCTAAAAAATCCACCAGCCTTCTGCAGTCTGAGGAGTCAGGGTTACCACAGGCTACAGGCGAAAGCTACCCTGACAATGCACCGCAGAGAAAGCACTGCTCAGGATTACCTTTCGGAAAAGCGTAAGCTTCTGCTGCACCTCTTTGCCTGCTCTCTCAATTGCAGGAAGGTTTCTTGGAGAGCCACCTTAAAGCAGAGAGAAAGACTGTGACTACATCACTCAGGCCAGAGCCGAGCTAGTCAACGCCCCACCTTGGGCAGCCCTTGTACAACTCCAGCCTGCTCCCAGAGGCATTGTTTACAATGCAGAACCCATGGGCAGGAGAAAGGGGAGCAGGCTTCATCCACCTGTTCCATGCTGTCTTACTGCCAAGGCCAGCAGAGCATGGGAATAGTACAGGTATTGTTGGCAGCACAGTGAGGCATTAGCATGCAAAGCCATACAAGGGCTATATTTCTGTTCGTGTAACTTCCCCTCACAAGTCTGCTCTGCCAGAAATCCCATTAGCTGAAGGGCTTTGTATTCCCTTCCCAGAGCTCACAACCTCTTCCCCATAGTGTGTTACCAGAAAGCCGCAAGACAAGCCTATAAAACTTACCTGTCGCAATTAAACATTTGTCATAGGTTATCCGAGTGCCGTCGTCAAGCTTCACTACATTGCCTCTCACATCCATATGTACCACCTACAAAGCACAACACATACTTATATATCTTGTAGGCAGGTTCACTGGAGAAGAAACCACACAAGAAGCCTTGGAATGAAGGCAACATTTCCTAGTAAAATCTTTTTGTGAGGAATGGGAGGAGGGGGTTTAAATGTTGCCCCAGATTTTTAATTTGGCAGCAGCTGCTAAATCAGTCCCTTACAAGCTTATCTCTTTTCATGGTTTCTGACTACACCGCATCTCGGTGAACGAGGTCAGGCACCTGTTACAATTCCACAATACCGAAGGGGTCATTAAAATCAAAGATGTCAGTCTCTACTAAAAAGGTGGGAAGGGTATTTTCTTGGAGAGCATGGACTGAAAGGTACAAACGTCAAAGAGAACAATCAGGCTTCTTAACAACCTAAATATGTGGCCTAGAAGGGAAGTGGCAGGAAGTGTGGAGCAGAATAGGGCTCCTAATTAATAAACCCAAAGCCAATCCCCTCGCATTAACGAATCTAAGCCAAATGCATCGGGAACCTAAAGAGCCACACTGTATCCATAGCCCACAAACTAAGAAAGACAGGTTCCTGAAGCATGCAAAAATGGAACTTTCTTCATAGGTTTTGGCACTTGTTAATTTGCTGAGGCCAAAGTAACTAACTTTGCTACACTGAATCCACTTATATTAAGCCTTGGCCTGCTCAGACAGGAAAATCAGGGGAGCCATGTGCAAGGCTGATTAAACTTAGGAGACAAGTGTACACTGACAAGCGTACACGCCTCATTTCCCTGCTCAAGCCACCACCCACTGCCTTCTTTCTGGCCAACCCTCTCTCCCTTCCAATCGTTTTGCTGATGTTTATTTCACTGTATAACTCAACTACCTCATCCTCACATCTATGCCCTACTCCACGCAGCTCTGTCATCGTTCCTTCCTATTTCCTATGCTCCTCTCTCTCATCTCTGCCAGTGTTAAACTTCATTCATGTTTCCCTGTGTTGGCACAATTTTCCATAAGTTTCTTCAAGCTCATCACGTCAAAGAAATTTCCCACATTCTCAAGCTCAGCTCCTCACCCAGCCCTGCCTAAACTGCTCGCCATGTTTGATCCAATCTTACACTGTACAATCTACTACACATAGAGCACCAAATAAGTTTATTGTTTACTGCAACCATCAATGCTACACCAACCTTTTTGCCAGCGAGGACTGCCACTCCTCCATTCTCTATGTGAGGTAAATCATAAGCAGGTACATAAAAAGAAGGAGGCTGGAAGTATATACTGCAAAGGAAAAGTGATCCAGTATAAACACTGTAACTACTTTCCCAACACTAATGACTGGAGCATTTTCCAGTCTTTACTAACTCACTTTAGTTTATAACACTCGTCTCCTTCCAAGCAGAGAGATTTTTCACTGCCAATTCCAGCAAGCATTTCATTTTATACGACTAATTTGTTATGCTTTGGGTTGGAATTAACCATGTGTATTACCTGAGCCCAGCCAAAATTCCCTAGGGCAGTTTTACACATGCCAAAAGCGGGTTCTTAAGTGCTCGAGATAATACCAGGTGTTATAAATGCTGGAGTTTTATAATGTGTTAACACACTATTCCCCTCTTATACAGCAATATTTCGCTGCATAAAAGGGGACTAATGCATTCACACATTACAAAACTCCAGCATTTATAACACTTGGTATTATCTCAAGCACTTCTAAGAACCTGCTTTTTGCATGTGTAAAAGCGGTTCTAGAGAGCTTAGTTTTGAATAATTGTCGCCCCCCCCCCCCCTGAAAAAAACCGTATAACATCCTCCTATCTAGGCAGCTACACAGGAGTTGGATTGGGTGTTGAGCATTTCCATTGACAAAACGCTGAAACAGAAGCTGATACACAATACTGAATCCTGCTTCACTGCAATGGTCTCCAGCATTGGCCCAATCCAGATTTCAGCTCCCTGTTCACCGCTTCCAACTCACACACCTAACCAGGATCTTAGTATTTCAAACCAGGATCTAAAGGCAGTCAGTGACCCATGGAGTTCAGCAGTGCAGCCTGCAACTGCCACCTCTAGTGGTTCTTGGATACTCAACAACTCAGCATACAATCTTACAGTGCTTGAGGGTTTTAAGATCCAGGATAAAGATTAGGGTACAGAAAGTTGCACAGTCAGCAAGTACAGTGATCCTCAGGCACTTAGCACAACTTGGAATCCTCAAGCAATTCTGCATAATTGTTTCATCTCCACCAGAGTGTACATACCTTCGCTCTTTGCCATTCCACTGTTTGAATCGCAGAGTCTCTGTGACATTGGGATCCTCTGAAAACCACAGTTCTTTGGAAAGAGGAGGACGCATGTACGGCAGGTCAGGATCTTCAGTCACAATCAACACCTTTAATAATGGGAAAACATGACCGTCATCAAAGACAGAAAAAAATATAAAAGCTCAAAATGTCCATGCCATTTGGGCTTATGCAGACTTTGTGCACGCATTACCCTTGCCCCAGGATCCCGAGCCCGAATGGATCGAGCAGCAGCAAAAGCAGCAGTGCCTCCACCAATGAGTAGGAAAGGAGCATGGGATGGAACCTCAGAGCGAGCATTTGGATCAGTCTCTGGAGCTGCAATTACAGATCAAAAAGCACATTGTGAACACACCAACAAAGGCTCACCAAGGGGTAGAAGAAAAATGATGACCTTGGAGTAATGACGAGTTCTGTTTCTGCATTTTAAATGCCTTCTCATGAATGCACACATATCACCACACCTCATACAGAGAAGGTATTCAGAAAGTATTGGGCAACCAGTTCTATTTACCTTAAGTTCTCTTACCTGCTGTGCTCTGGGAGGCAGCATCCTCTTCTGAAAGAGAGAAGACAAGACTATTTGGCAAGTATTATGATGCAAGTTATGATGGTACATTAAAGCAGCCAAAAGTAAATACTAATCTTATGGAGGCCTCTGGAATAGCAAGCAGGGTTACAACCTCTTTACTTTTCAGACAGGAGAGCATCTAGCTAGTTATGGTTTCCCACTAGACTGCTAAACCAGAAGTGTCCTACACTCCATCCCCTTCCTCTCCCCCAACCCAAGCTCTTGCTTCCTTTAAAGCTGCTGTTTCTACCTATCTGTTTTAGAAGGAGGTCTCATGACCCCACTCACCCACTGACTATTTCTCAGAACATTTCCTTCTTTGGACCAGATGTAGCTCTCAGAACATAGACTAAGAATCAATATTCTAGAGGGTGCGGAGAAGTGGGATTCCTCAAGCCAGAGTTCCAGCGGTCATTCCTGTGCACTTTGTGATATTTTCCCATGTAAAAATTACACTAGCAAACTGAAGAATGCACATTTAGTTTCTGCAATGGAAAATGAATAAAGAACAACTGTGCCATCACAAGGACTGCTGAGTCATTGAGTCACGAGAAACAACAATCCAGGGAATGTGAGATAAGGGTAGGGTTTTTAAAAAAGCCACTCAGATACCCAAGAACTTTTCCTAAGGTCTCTCATATGTTTTTACAGGAAGTTACTTCCCACAGTGTAAATACACACTCATCACACCTCATTCTTTAAAAGATTTCAAAAAGTCTTAGGCACCAAGCTAATTAGAGGCTACTGCAGACAGAGGGGGTTGTATGTGCTGCTTGGTGTACTGAGGGCCTGTACCAAGAAGCAATGGATGCTCCTCTAACCTGACTTACTGCTGCACTGTACCATTAGAATGGTTTTGTCCAGAGGTTCCAAGGGGCAGTAAAAGGTAAAATCTTTCATCCCAGACTTTTATCCTAGCCATGTGGTGGGGAGCTAAGGCACTAGCACCTACCAGATGGGGTCTTCATATCTACTTGGGGTTGTGTGATCATTTTTTCAACGCGATCATTATATCGCACTTTATCTTCTTTCAACATCTTGTACACCTAAATATAAGACAAGGCAAATGCATTTCAGCGTCTTGTACACCTAAATATAAAGACAAGGCAAATGCATTTCAGCATCTTGTACACCTAAAAATAAGACAAGGCAAATGCATAATTAGCAGCTCCAAGCAGAATGAAACACTGGCATGTGATGTTTTGCTTCATTCCAGTGATAGGCTTTTGTCTACCTGCTTAGTCAAAAGAGTCATTTCCCCTCAATTACAGGGAACCTCTGTTAGGAGTGTGCAGCCCTCCTTATCAGTGCACACAAGAAATGTACCTACTGCAGGAATTTGTCATAGCTATTTACAAGAGGAAGCAGAACTATTTCAGTCATTGGATGGTTTCCCATGAACAGAGACTGAGGAAGACTGTGACCAAACAATGTGAGGACTTCAGTGGGCATTTCTATTCCTTTCACTATGAGATGCAAAAGGTGCATCAGCCATTTCCTACACCATACAGGCCCCAAGAAAGCCAGCCTTCTTGCCACAAAGAGACTAGCAAAATGGTTCCATAGTCATGAAGAAAAGAGGGCCAAAGAAATTAGTGTGAAGTCTGAATGTGGCCTTCCTACATTTCAGGAATAATTTCTAAGACAGACCAGGGTTCAGCTGGGCATCTCACACATGGTGAGCTGTTAGCCCTTACTTTAAAACCTTTTTCAACGCTTAAGGGCAGTAGCAGAATTTAACGTGCAACCATTCCTCCAGATCATGACCCTTTGAATAAAAGCCACGAGCCTCAGCTTGGTGATCTGGATAAATATGTTAATACAGCCTCAAATGTCCCATTCCACATCAGATTTTGCATGGGCCTTATCACAAAAGAAAGTACAGCCGATATCTTTGCAATGATAACTCATGGCAGGACAAACTGATGGAACTGAAATCATTTAGAAAGGTTGCAGCAGGAAAAGATACAATATACAAAAATGAGCTCCCAGCAATAAAAAAAGAAAAGAGTACACCACAGACTGAACCAGCTAGATTGGGGTTCCAAGCCAAAGGTCAGCTTGGAAGGAAAGCTATGATTGTAACTCAGAATAAGTCATTTCTATGGAGAAGAGCGCCGACCAGGAAAAAGACAGAGCAGGGCATCCTGCAACTTCCTTGTCTTTTCTTTTCTTTTTGGAGGAAAGAAGAAAGAAGCAAATTCTGGATAAAGAGCTGCAATGTGTACCGAAAGTTAACAGGGCCAGCAGGTCTGGTACATGAACAAGCTAGGGCTGAGAGTTATCATCTTGCCTGTAGGTGGAGATATAACCACAGGAGACAAAGTATTCTCAATGCCTCAAGAAAATGAAATATTCAGAACTTCCCCAAACATTCTGGAGACAAGTTAATGGACTTACTCTGTTAACTCCAAAACCATCAGAGTTGTCTGGTGACTTACTGTTGGCAAGATCAGTATCCAGGTATTAATACAGATAATTCAGACATCTAAAACAGAAATGATGCCATGATTAAAGAGTGCTGGCTTGAGTGGACAAAAGTTCTGAGAATTAAGTTTTTTCCGATTCATGGTCTTAACCAGGAGTGTGAAGATCTTTCTCTTAGGAGAGGACAAATGCTAAAGACCCAGTGTTACAGAGAGATGGGAACATACATCAATCCCATCAGACAGGTCTTGGGAGCACTCTTCACTGTTCTTAGAGGAAAAAAAACATTCTAAGAGGTAATAGATCCATGGTCTAGTAACCATAGATCCAAACTGCAAGTCCAGAACCCCATCTGTCTGTGTGGGGAGATCTGTGGACGGGTGTCTAAATAATATCTTATACACTTTGTATGACTTTGTTGCTGTTTGAAGCCACATATTTATATTTAAATTTCAAAATGGGGTCAGACAAGCAAACTTTGGGGAACATGTACATTTGAAAGTCTCAAGACAAGAAAAACTTAGTAGGGACATCAAGTCCCCTTCGATGATCTGAAGTCATTCAAATTTAATGCCTTGGCTAAGAAAAGAACATGTGCAAGAACTTGCCTTTCTCAGATATTGGAGTCTACTGATAAGGTGTCACTGTGTACATCTATCATGCAAGAGTCCTAAGCAGATCTCTGTGCCAGCAACTAAGTACCTGGAATGATCACTAGCGAGTTATTCCAAATAGTGTTCCTACAAAGGTTCAGAAGAAAGTCAGCCAGCGATGTGAGGACATCTACAATTTGAGAGAAAAGTACTGGAAAGGGCTTTAATTCAAACAACACCCAGCCAAGATATATTTCAAAACCCACTATCAATCTTCAATGAATATGCCTCACATACTAAGGGAGTGGAAGAGAACAGGATGCTCTGGAAACCAGGCAGATGGAGGTATATTTGACTCAAAACAGTAAGAAATTAAAAAGAAAGCAGATTAATACTGCATTCAGAATGAATGCTGTGACTAGACTAAGGGAAAACTTCTCAAATTTTAAATACAATAACTGAACATAACATTTTGGACCCTTTCATGGGGATATTAAATCTGCACAAGAAACCAACCATATTTTAGAGCAGCTAAAGTTGCAGATGGCAAAAACCAGATGGTAATAAAAATGTTCAGTACTTTGTGAGCAAAATACTACAAAACCCAAATTCTGTTTAAACTGAAGTTAACAATTTTCTTGAGTTTTTGGTACATCTCATCTTACTGCAGAACATCTTGGAAAAAAGCAAAAGCAGACAAAAGCTTAACTGTTGAATAAAATAAAAATTTCAAAAATACCAAGACTCCCAGAACACATTGCTCTAAGAAATAGCACAGACCACTTTAAACTTACTTGTAATGAATCTCAAAGACAAACATTTGCAAACCTACCTCTTTTTAATGAGGGGCAGAATGACATGACATAATAAATCTGGCCCTTCAAGAAGCAGGTGCCATAGAGATACAAATATTAGATCGAGCAACTTTGGGCATTTGCACTACTTAGACTTTTCCAGAGAGACATTGCCAAGTACTTCATTATAAAGAAAACTGCACTGTCAGTTATTTGCAGTTCAGTTACACAAGGAGCCTCCAAATGCTTCTGTCATAGGTATGTGGCTTTCTCTATTTCTAATGCAGCTTACAGTTAGTTGCTTATGCCTCTGTATGTACACCAGCATCGCTGAGGTCAGCATGAACTTAAAAATATGATTAACTAAGTTGTGCTCTGATTCACAACCAGCAGGAAAGCACAAGTCACAGAGTCCTGGTCTGGGTTCAGACAGTTTCAAAAAAATAGATTCTGCATTAAATTTCCCATCAGAGATTTGAACAATTTGGGTAAGCAGAATTTGGAGTTCTACATTATTTGACAATGTCCCTTTAAAATAAATCCCAAAGAGGAGGCACTTCATGTTTTAGTTAAATTTTAAATCAGCTTTATACACGTGGAAGGCACAAAACTTTAATCATGCCATGGTGTCTCCCACCCACCCGATAAAATGCATTTAATTTAAGCATCTTACATAAGCTCCTGCCCCAGTGACTGCTCCTCCTAAAATTAAGTAGTACACTAAGCTGCTGCCTTCTTTGCCAGGAGCACCTGTAGACGTTAGTGATCTAGAAGGGGGTCTTAGATGATGACACTGCAAAACTGTAGATGAAGACAGGCAATGAAAGAAAAGAGGGAAGAGCACTGAATATAAATGAGGACATTTTATTACACAGCTCTTGGGGAAAGCAAAGTTTCTTTTCAGTTATCTTCTTTGTCAAAAATAAGCGTAAAAGAGAGGCTAACATTTGTCATTACAGAACTTAGGTTACCACAAATGCCTCTTCTCGTTCTTTTGACTATATTTATTCAATATGGATTCAACATCCTTAAAGGAAGGCTCAGTTCAGGTGCCGTGTCTGCTTTCCTGTGTGTGGCTGGGGAGATACAGGCCTGAGAGAGTTTCTCAAGAAAGCTCAGTTCTCAAGCAGTGCTTACTTTTAAGCTGGATATTGGGTTTTTTTAACTGAGTTTTCCAGCAGGAAGGGAGACAAGCAGGCAAGCATCTCACCCCAGAGTCCATACTAGGACATGGGTCCCGTTGTTCCCTAGTCCTTTGCTATAACAACTTTGCCAGGCATGCATGCTCCTCCATGTGCCACGTTAGAGGTGCACACCATTTTAAGTGCAATTCTGTTCCCTAATAAAGCAAAGCTTTTCATGTGGAGAAGGCTCTAAAGGAGTTGCTCAATTGAGAGGTGGAAAATATTTTTTCAGCTGTCAATGCCAGATTCCCCTTTTCCTAGCACCAGCCCCATGTCAGAAAGCCCAGGCAGGGAGATGTGGAATCTCTGAGAAAGAATGGAGTACAACAGGAGGAATGTGCGCTGAAGAGCCCAAGGAGCAAGTAAGAGACAGATCCCATTAAAAATATATTGTTCTACTATCCAAAAGCCTCCTGCATTTGCAGATATTAGGGTACAACACCCACTAAGTCACACAAGCTCAGAAATTTAGAACAAGATTATAAAGGCACACAATACTTCCCTTTAGAATAGTTTCATTCTACTTAAAATGCAAACTCTTCCATTAACAATACTTTATTTCTAATTTTTAATTCAGTCTGCTTTGGAACCCAGTTTGAGATTTCAACATGGCAGAAACATCTTGGCCCTTATACATGAAGGTTAAAAAAAAAGTTTACTTTTGATTTTTGTTTTAAGATTTTCCAAACTTGGAAATAAAACATATAATTCTGCAAGCAATGGTCTGATTAACTGTTGACAGATTAGATGTTCAGAAAACTATGAACTGCATCATGTGCCAATTGTCACATACAAGATAACAGACAGAGCTGCTGTTAGTCACAGTACATGGAAAGTAACTTTCTAGTAAAGAGGTAAAGGTAACTGAAATGACAAGAGGAAATGCTGATCAGAGGTTAACTTTCAGCCAGTCCCAGGGTTTACTCCCTTAGGATGCAAGATTCCCATGAGTCTTGCAGAAGAAAAACTGCTGTTGTGAGAAGCAAAGCATGGTTAGCTAAGAGAAAGCCACTGTTTAACAGGAGCCATGTTTCAGTTATGTTCATAAACTGCCTTTCTACTTACATATGCACCAGCTCCCAATGTTGATAAGCCAATAATAAGGGCAAAGACAGAACTATCGCTTTTGCCCCCAGGGACACCAGAGTTAGCCATTTGTCTGCTCATCTGTAGTTTTAAGGGAACATTCCAGCATTGAAGCAAGTTGCCTAAGGAACACAAGTTATTAGAAAAAACACAAGGTTGTCAATACAGAGTCATGGTTTAAGGTCTATTGATTATACAGACAATTTAAATTAGCCACTTGTCTGAGAAATGGCACATTTGACTGACACACAAAAAAAATTAGTTTGCTCTTGCAATTTCTCTCTGTTGCTATAAAATAGAAAGTTTAACTGCTGCTACCATATCTTTGCAACATAGTTATTTGCATCCTGACTCCCATCATGAGTTCCAGTTCTTCAACACTGCCAAAACACTGTGCAGGGGATATAGACTACTAAAAAACCCAACAAAACCCCACTGCATGCTCTGTTGACCCAGGGATCAAGACTGAGATCAGCAATATTTGACTAGAGGAGTGGTTAGCTAGGGCCCCCTGAAAAGTGTTACCAATATGGAGTTTTGCCTCTGATAGTCAAGCTATGGTGCAAAACTTCCTCCTCTGTTGACTTTCAATTTATACGTGTTCCTGACATGAGCATATAATGATTTTATGTACAAAAACGAAGAAAAAAGTTCTAGAAAATCACTATTGACAAAGGCCTTATTTATACCCAGACGTTTCCCTGGCAGTTTCCTTCTCATTGGTGCCACTACACTGAAGTGGAGGTAGCAAGAGAAGCACCAATGTAGGCAGCATGCCATTGACCATTGAATCATACAGAAGTGGTGCAAAATAGGCACTATCACATTACTGGTTGCATGGAAACCTGCTTACACCAGCTACCAAAGCTGCTACCACTGGTGGGAAGGACGATAGGATTTCAGAGCATAGACACATAACAGTGATTCCACAGTGACACAGGTCTCCAGGGTGAACAGAGAGAATGACACACTAGCTTCTCTACAGTAGACTTTCATGTCACAGGAGGCGACAGTTACAAACAGGCTGTCTGACAGACCTTCCATGGCCATTAACAAATATTATACATCAGAGACAGATTCAGCTGGAAAAGCAGCTCCAGCTAGGAAAGGACAATACTGGTCAGAGTGAGGAGGGATGACTACAGAATTCAAAGCAACTGGGCCCTCATTCTGGTGATCTAATCATCCAAATTCCCATGCACGTTATCAGAAGGAAATTCCCTTAATCTAAAAGAACAGAGAGAGGTCCCAGAGAACTACACCTCTATTGTCTGTGTCTATGCTCGATTTCCTGTTGTCTCACTGACAGAGAAAATCTTGCTAATTCAAGATATTTGGCTAGTCACATATGAGGTGACATTGAACAGGGGAGGGAGCCATTTTGATGCTGTGCAAATGTTGCGCAAAAAGTTCCCTCGCCTGCAAACTGTCATCTTTTCTGTAGCAGGTCACTAATACAGTAACCCTAAAAACGTGCATTTTCTCATTTTGCTTTCTACATTTCAACTCTATTTGCATTCCACCCATCAGCTGGGGATACCACAGTACCTTCACAGCACACACTGATCTCACTGGATGCTATCCACTGTTCCACCCATCTCCATATTCAGCTGACCTCTGGGTTGTTCCACGCAGTCAATCTCACGTGGCCCTAGTCCAAGGAAAGGAGGGCTGGTATGTACATTTGTGAGCAGAATCACAGCAAATCCCAGAAGTATGTAGCCCTCTTGCATATACCACACACATTTCAGGAGGAGAAAAAGGAATTTTTGGCCTTCTCTCCATGGTAAAGTTCTCAGACTCCTCCAGGTTGGCACTGTTGCTCATGCTCACAAATTTTTTCACTGCTAATGGATAGGAACTGCAGTGCCCTCCCAATCTGCCCAATTCATGCCCCAGCAGGGGAGAGGTGGAGACCCAAGCTTACTGGAGTTTGACTTGTGGGCAGGGGCTGCAGCTCTCCACCCAGCAGCTGTCTGGCAAGAAGCAGCAGTGCGCCTTCTCTGCCTACCCACAACGTAAGCTCCAACCCGGGCTTTTGCCCACCAAGCAAGAGGCTGCAGCTTGCACTGTCAAGCAGGTGGGGAGGAAATCTACTGCTACAGGATTTAACCAGTATTGATATAGGTGGGGCTGCGACATTTAGCCACAAATTTCCTTATTACTGATCTTGCGCTGCCACATTATACACAGCAGCTGGCAAAGACAGCAAGAATGAAAGATTTCAAGCCATCCCAGTCTTCATTTTTCTCAGCCCCCGTGGTTCACTGCCATATGACAGAAGTGATGTAATGGTAGCTCTGCAAATCAGCTGTGGGTGTTTTTACATAAGTGCGGCGGGGAGGGGGTGGGGTTCGTGGTTGGTGTGTAGAGAGCGTCCATACATGGGAAGTGCATGGGGAGCACTTCACGTGAGTGGCTCCCTGCATGGCTGCTCCGTCCACCCTGGATTTTCCAGGAGTGCTCCGTGTGGGGATTAGGTAGCCAGTGCATGGATCACAGGAGCGAGCTTCCCAATGCACCAACTTCAAACGAGCAGCTTTCCACATGGATGGTGGGGGCCCACGTGTGGAACTGTCTTGTTTAAAAACATCCTGTTTTGTGGTGAGCCTTGTGTCACAACATCTCCACAGAGACTGCTGAAGGGCTAAGAAAGTGGCAGCAGCTGCTGTTAAATAGGCACCCACATCTTTCCCACCTTCCCAGGTATCTGATATTTGCCATCTAATACAAAGTAGTAGATGATGAGCTGGCTGAAGTTGGATGCTGCTTGAGGTTAATGATGAGTGTCTTGGTTTTTGTTCAGATCTACAACTAGAAATGCTGATGAGTTGCTGCAGCTGGTGGCTAAGCTGAGCCAAGAGAAGGGTAAAGTAAGCCTATTCAAGGTACCAAAGCAAAACTTTCAGCATGATGCCAACAGCCACCTCTGCAGGCTTAACTGTCAAGTTGGGCAACATCCATCAGCCAATCAATGCAGATATACATCAGTGATGGTGACAGGATGCTGTACATCCACTACCTACTACTACACAAATTTTCATTTAATTGTACAATTTTTCTTCACAGAACACTTTTCCAGGAGCACCATTCACCTCATAAGCTCTCACAGGCTTGCTTGATGAACCAAGTAGAAGGCCTGACTGAAGGAGATCAAGCACTGCACCAGGCTTACTGTTTTTGGTCATCTTTTCTAAAAGCTGTAATAAAGTGAAAATCTGCGAACATCTGGACAAGAGTGGAATAGACTAAAGTTTCCTTGACTTTGTGATGAACACACTGAAAACTTTGGTTATCAAAATAGAGGCAAAGACTTTCTCTGGGACCAAGAGCATCACCATATCTTTGTAGCTGTTGCATTCCAAAGAGGCAAGACACCACCCTTCAGTCTGTTTCCAATCACATACATTTTAGCCTCACTCCTTAGCACCAGCAACTTTGAGCATCCCCTCATTGATCCAGGGCTGGCATCCTACAACTCAGGTGGAATCCCACAACTCAGCTGATGGCATTCAGCATACATGTCTTGAAACAAAGCCACATCATACACATGGCTGAGAAAGCAAGCCCCCAGTCCCTAGTGCAATTCATCAATTACTCCCTGATATATACTTGGGTCTCTTCCTTCCTTCACCCCTCATTGGAGCCTAATGAGCAGCCAGATAAGACTGTTGCAGTGCAGACCAAATTCCCCAGCATTCCCTCACATCAAATGGATTGAGCAGGTGGGCAGTGCCAGCCCCGTACCCAGGGCTCCTGGACAGACAGGCAGGGACAGCAGAAAAGCCTCACTAAACACACAAAACTTGCCCCACAGTGGACAGACTGGGGCTTGTCATGGATTTATCTGTCCTGCTGCCCCTAGAACAAGGGTGGGGAACCTTTTTGATCCCAGGAGCCACACTGAAAATTAGTACAAGCTCTGAGGGTTGCATACAAGTTGGAGGCAGGGGTTCTTAAGGGGTGCACTCAAGAAAAGGAGAGCCCATATAATGGATCTGTCTCATGGCTCTCTCCTCTATCTTTGTGTGCATGCCTTCATCTTTGCCACCTTACCCTGAGCTCAGTTTTTCAGTGGTTGGAAGTAGGAACTGGAAAAAGGCCACAAAAAGCTTGCTGTGGACCACATTTGGCTCCTGGGCTTGAGGTTTCCCACCCTTGAAGTTCCCTCAGGACATATACCCCTGGCCTTATTGATCCCAATACTCACTGCAGGCACCCCACAGCCTGACCACACTCCCTTCCAACTCTCACTTTCTGCAACCTCTACTCCCACCCCTAGCCATTTTATCTTGTTACCTGCTGGAGCGACCCCAGTACTTCCCTTCTGGCACATCCTCCACCCCATTTTGTGATGCGTACTCCCACCTCCCCATCCCAACTGCTCAAACATGTGCACACATCAGGCTTTGAGGCATCCCCATCTAGTTCCCCTCTTTGCCTCTCCCCACACCCATGTGTGCCTGGGTGTAGCACAGGAAGACTACACAGCTTAGATTGTAAGTCCACTACGCAGGGACCTCTCTCTGAAAATCTTTGCCTGTAAAGCACTGTGTACGCCTAATAGTGCTCTAGAAATGATAAGTAGTAGTAGCCTAGTCAGAAAGAATGACAATAAATGGGAGCCACATCTCAGGCCCCTATGAATGTGTCACCCTACATCAGCACAGCACAGATCATCCTACGCAGCACAGCATGCCGCCTGTGCAAAGCCTTTGGGCTGATAGCCTTGCCACCAGGCTTTGCAACCCTATCCTACATCCGAAATCATCCTACATAAGCACAAGATGCTGTCTGTGCAAAGTCTTTGGTTTGACAGTGAGCCTTGCCACCGGGCTTTGCAACCCATCAGTCCCATCACAGGGCAAAGGGATTCCTGGTGTGAGAATGGATGCAGCCAAAATCAGGCTGGGACTTCATGGGAGTGGGAGCAACCACTCCTGTTCATTGTGGAGCAGGAGTCCACCCTGTAGTTGCTCCTCAGGACTTTTTAATACAGTTTCCATTTTCCTGAACATCCTGGCCACAGCGCTGAAGTTAGTTACTACCATACATCCCATTAACCTGGACAAGGGTTATAAAAATCCACCAAGAGAGGTGATCAAGCCCAACAGAATTGGGGTGTGGATTTTTACAGCCTTGTTTATACAGTAAAACTGGTTTGCGACTAAGGTTTCTAGGCACTACTGTAACAAATAAATACATGAAATTCTAACAAATAGATACATAAAAAGCTATGTGGTTGCCATGCTGGTTCAAAGCTTAAAAGATTAGAAAAAGTAGTTCAGATGAGATCTTTTATTGGACCAACTTCTGTTGCTGAAAATATGCAAACCTTTGGGCCACCCAACGTCCTTCCTCAAGCAAAGAAGAACGAACTAAGAGATGAGCATTGCTTTAGCTCGGACTTCTAATATGCTAGCGACGATAAGACAGTGGGTCAGTTGAAACCCAGTGAGAGAGAGGCAGCACTGCTGAGTGGGGACAAAGGGTGTCTTTGGATGGACACCTGCTCCACCCCACCCCACCCCCGGGTGGCCCATCCGTGTAGAGGTGGGCCACCCTCAAGTGAGGAGGAGCAGAGTGGGCCAGCTCCACTCACAGTGCTCCAGAATATCTTGCATGGAGCTCTGGTTGGAGGCGGAGCAGCAGTCCATCTCCCGGCTGCAAGTTGTCCCGGCAACGGCCACAGAGCTGCAGGCGGTAGCACAGTTGTATGGGGGAAAGAGGGTGTGCAGGAAGGTGACTGGCTTCATTTAAACACGTCGGAGCAGACCCAGGGGTGGCCACCCCCAGGTCTGTCTAAAAGCACCCAAAAGGCCAATTCTACTGACTGCCTGGCTCAGCAGGAGCCCAGGCAAGCAGGGGAGGAGTTGGCCTCAGCCTTAAAGCAGTATGATTTGCTCAGGAGCCTCAGAGCACTGTGGGGTTCTGCTGGGCTGCTGAGTCCAATGGAACTGGCTGCACACTACGCTCTTGGTGACTGCCACCCAGGGCACTTACCCACTCCAGCAGTCTAAATCTCGAAAAGCTACAGGGCACAGCCACTCATCTGCTGAAGTTGCAAATGCACACAAGTACCACAGATTCCAGGACTGGTGGGATCCAAGAGGTATAGAAATGGAGGTCAATGACTGGCAATGCAGCAGAATTGGAGTGTGGGCCTCTGAGGCTCTTGGGCCCTGGTGCTGCTGCACTGTCTGTCCCCATTATTGCTACTTTCCTGGTCACTGGGAAACCAGTTCAGAGATGTCAAGCAAGGATGGAATCAGCATCCCCTCCACATGAATGCTTGCTTTAGGCCAGGGGTGAAGAACCTTTTCCCTCCCAGGGCCAGTTTGAAAATTAGTACAAACTCTGAGGGTTGCAAAGAAGTTGGGGGGCAGGGAGCTTAATAGGCGTGCCCAGGAAGAGGAGGGTCCAAATCATGAATCCAAGATATGGGCTTGTCCCCTATCCTTGTGTGCATATCCTCATTTCTGCTCACTTACCCGGAACTCAGTCTTTCAACGCTTGGGAGTAGCAACTGAGTGTGGGGGCCAGATCCAGAAAATGGGCCAAATAAAAACTAGCGCTAGAGAATCTTGAGTGTTGAAACTATCTAAACTAGAAAATTGACAGAATGGGTATACACATCAGCCATGCAATATTAATTCTACCCTAAATAAAGCAATGTCCCAGCACACACACTTCTCCATTCACCACATGCTGCACTGCCCCTTGCACCTCCAACTCCTACTCTGTACTATCCCTCACCCTGCCCCATCTCCAAGCCCACCAGACACTTTGAGTCGCACAACTAGGATTGCCACCTTAAGTCATTTTTTACCTGATACTTCCATTTTGGCATATGGGAGTGTCAGGTAAAAAGCCACCACAGGTGGCAACCCTGCCCACAACCCCTACAAACACCCTTTCCATGGTCACCATCCTCTCAACCATTTCCCCCCTTCACTAAGGGCACTTCCATATAACACTTCCCCAGGGGTTGCAGAGCAAACCCATGGTGACTGTGTTGGCTTCCTCAGGTGGGGTAATTTTGTGTGAAAACACAATGGACAGACATCTTCCCCTGCAGCTGCAGGAGACATTCAAATCATCATCTAAGGCTCACCCTACCAACAAGTGACACAACTTAGGTATGAGCTAGCACTGACTATCAGGCAGCAGGACTCTGCATTCTCTCTCTCATTTTAGGGGAGGAAAATGCAGATATTTCCAAACTGTGGATTAGGAACCCATGTGGGGGTTGTACCATCTCCAGATGGAGTAATGATCTTGACTGATACTGGATATATTTTATAAGACTACAGGATCACATTTAGGTCTCAGAATGAAGTCACACAAAAACCTGGGGAATCACTGATTTAGTGGCTAGAAACACCAGTGACAATGAACCTATAGATCTGAACAGGCCCTGACCAACTGGAGAGGAAAGCATGGACAAATATTCCAATGCCCCAGTTGGGGGGGGGTCACTTCCAGGGACGCAATCTGGGACTGTGAATACCAGTGACCTTCACAAGCTGGCATTGGCAACAGGCGCAAAAATTTCTGCATGGGCCTGAGTGCAGAGGCTCCCAAACTGGGTTTCCTGACCCACAAGTTGCTCCTTTGCAGTTGGAATCATACCCCCCTTCTGTTTCCTCTGCTGCCTGGGGCTACGCGGTGTCAGCGAAGCCTCAAAAAGGGTCACGCTGGGAAGGGTTTGGGAACCGCTGTCCCGGCCAGGCTGGGGGAGTGGGAGCTTCACAAGGAGACAGATCGGGAGAGGCGGACTACCTGGCCCAGCCCGTTCTCTGGCAGCCACCTCGCCCTACTGGGCTAGGCGGGCTCGCAAGTTCCGAAGCAGCCAGAAAGCGAAACTGGGCAGAGGCTCGGCTGCCAGCCCGTCCTGCAGAACACCCGCGTGGGGATGCTCCCCGGGGCCAAGGGCTCAGTGTCTCGGGGAAAGAGCTAGCCGAGAAGCCCAGGCCGGTGTTCGCTTCCCGGGCGTCCCCTAGAACCTCTCACCTGCCGCTGCCCGACCCCCCGGCCTGAAGCCGAGAGGGCGCAGCGCCCGCACCAGGCACCACATCATGTTGGATACAGGCCGCGCGATGCAACCCGGCCTGCCGGCTTGCCTACTGCCCGTGTCCGAACTCGCCCTGTGCGCCTGCGTCGCCGCCACGCGCTCATTGGATGTCTTGTTCTCTGCGCCCGTGCGTATCGATTCCCAGCAGTCTAGTCTCTATGGTGTAGCGTGGGTCTCTTTGCGCCACGGTCTCTATGGTGTGTCCCCATTCCTTCTGAGCAGCCATGCGGTTGCTTTCACTGTCGCGTGCTTTTCTTCGGGCCGCTCCCCGCCTGGGTGGTGTTGCGCTTCGTTCCCTACACCGGGTTCTCCCGCTGCGGGAGCAGCGCCTGCTTCTCTCTACCCCCATTTTCTATGTGAACGGGCCGCCGCACATCGGGCACCTCTACTCGGCGGTGCTGGCAGATGCCTTGCACCGGCTCCGTGGCCTTCTGCTGCCTGGCTCGTGCCTCCGCCTGACCACCGGTGAGGGGTGTGTGTGTATGAGAATCATTGGAACGGGGGAGACCGAGTGCTGTGTGGGAATCCATAGAGTGGGGAACGCGTCTCTTGTAAACTTCCCCCACAAATTCTAGAGATGGGGGAGAGTTGATATGGGTCAGTACAGTAATATAGTATCCCCCCAAAGTTACCTTCTTGGGGGTGGGTCAGGTGGAATGGTGTGACTGGGGGACGTGGGGACCCCAACTTGCATGTTTTAAAATCTTCATCCTCTTTGATACTATCTAGATCTAGATGCATGGGGCAAAGTGAATGGTGTTGCCATATAAAGCTAAAACAAAAAACCTTATTGTTTTAAAAAACCGTTAAAAGCAGTATCAATTTTAAACAAAACTTACTTTAACAAAATAGAGTTTAACAAAGCTGACAGCTAATTACGCTTATTTTTTATTATGTCACCTATGAAAAATGTTTACACCTTAATTCTGTTCTTGCACAGCAATGTGTATTTATTATTTTACCATTCCTATAAATTTAAATTGTATAAAGTTTATAGAATTTCTATAAATGTAAAGGACAGAAAGATGTAAAAAAAAATCATAGGTGACAAATAAATGATCCCTAAAGAAATAATGTCATACTGTATTTAATGGCAAATAATCCATGAAATAAGCATTTATGGTAAAATACAGTACAGTAATCAATTAAGTACCTATGGTGTAGTAATGTTGATATGTTACACAATGGAGATAATGAAGTGTAAAGAATGTCCATGTTTTTTGGTGTTTTAAGTTTTGTTATGTTGTACGTTAAATGTGTTTTGAAATGTAAGTTTAATTAACTTGCATGGGGTTTGGTGTTTAAGTTTTGTTGAACTCTTACTTTGTCAAATGTTTTTTGAAATGTAAGTTTTGTTTAGAATTGATCCTGCCTTTAACGTTTTTTAAAAAACCATAAGGGGTTTTTTTTTGTTTAGAAAATTTCCAAGCTTTTGTGATGTGAGGAATAGAATAATGTGAATTTTGAATATATAATATTTTCAAAACAATGTGGTAAAGAAAAAGTGGATGCAAAGCACTACTTTGTCTTTGATTCTCTGAGGAAAAATGAAAAAGGAACTAGTGACATTTCTGCTATAAAGAAAGAATATATGAATCTTTGTTTCCCAGTGTTTGTCTATTTGACCTTATTGTGCTACTGCTGTGGTCAGTCTGTCGCCATCATAGGGCGGAGAGGGCAGGGTTCCCAAGAAAAGGGGGTGGTGGGAAGGGGGAGAACAGAGATGCAGTACTTACACGCGCTCCGTGACTTTCACCAGATGGGCACCGAGGATGTAAGGGGAGAAGGTCCAGGAGTGGGAAGCAGTCAGGAAGGGTCTCCACGAGAAGTCTCACGCAGCACCCTTACACTCTACCACGGGTGAGGGAGTGGGGGGGCAGCCACGTGCACACTTGTACTCCCAAGCACTCTTGCGCACACACGCACTCCCACTCCTACAGACACAAATTCAGATACAATTCTCACTACTTAGGATTCACAGACTCTCAGGGTGCAGCCAGCTTCTCGTAACGATTACTGGCAGGGATTGAGTGTCCCACCAGTTCTTTTATGCGCTTGTCTTAAGAGGCCTCAGGTGTTGTTGCTCCTGGCCCCGCCCCTGCACCGCTTACGGCAGGGCGGTTCTCCAGCCCTGCAGCGCCGTGGCTCCTGAGCTGTACGCTACGCCACAACTGGGTGCCCAGCAATGTGGGGAGCTCATGCCACAGCATCTCTGGGCCCCGCCCCTCTGGCAGTGAGCCATGTCGCCACCAGTCCTCAGGTTGCCCAGCAACCGGGGAAGCGCGGGGGAGGACCCAACTGGCCCGAATCGCTTGCTGCCGGCCCCAAGGCCTGACAGTCCTAGTAATGACAGCATTGTTTTCCAAATTCTTACAGATTGACTGTTTTATAATGTGTTCTATAATCTTTCCAGGTATTGCTGTCAGACTGACTGGTCTTTAGTTTCCCAGATCCTTCCCCCCCCCCCCCCCCCCCCCCCCCCCCCCCCCCCCCTCCTTTTAAAGATAGGGACAACATTTGCCTGTCTCTAGTTTTTCAGCACCGAGAGATTCTGAGGTTACATCTGAAAGTTCCTTCAGTACCCTAAGATGTCATTCATCTGGCCCCGAGGACTTTAACTCATTTAAAGTAGCTAGGTGTTCTCTTACCATCACTTTGCCTATCCTGAGCTGCAGTTCCTTCCCTTCATCATTAGTGCTACTCTTGCCAGGTTTGACGTAGTTTCTTTTGTGGGACAAGACTGAGGCAAAATAAGAATTGAGCAATTCCTCCTTCTCTCTGTCACCTGTTAACATTTCACCATATTCACCAAGCAGCGGACCTATCATTTCCTTGTTCTTTCTCTTGCTTCAGACATAGCTGAAAATCCACTTTTTGTTGTTGTTAGCATCTCTCACAAGCCTCCGCTCATTCTGAGTTTCAGCCTTCCAGACACCATTCCTACAGGTTTGGGCTACTCATCTGTACTCATCCTTGGTAATTTGTCCCTCCTTCCATTTCTTATACATGTCCTTTTAAATTCTCAGCTCACCAGAAAGCTCCTTGTGCAGCCACACTGGTTTCTTTAGATGTCTCCCATTTTTCTTTCTCATTGGAATTGTTTACCATTGTGCTTTCAGTATTTCATTTTTCAGAAACTCCTACCCATCTTGGACTCCTTTTTCTTTTAGATTTTCTAGCCATGGGATCCTACCTAGCTTTTCTTTGAGTTTATTAAATCCATTTTCCTAAAGTCCAGGGTACATGTCTGACTATGCTCAGCTTTCCTTTTCCTTGATATCATAAATTCAAAGATGACATGATCGCTTCCACCCCGCGTTCCCACTACTTTCACCTCATCAATCAGTTCTTCCCTGTTGGTAAGGATCAAATCCAAGATAGCTAATCCCTTTGTTCCTTCTTCCACCTTCTGAAAGATGAAGTTGTCATGCCTCAGGGTTTCGTTTTTGTCACCTGGTACCCGGGACCTCTCGTGTGGAGTCCCGCAAGTTTCTGTCTTCTCCCCTTTCCTGTTCAACGTGTATATTCAGCTGCTGGGCAAGGGCATGAGAAGGTTTGATGTTTGGTGTCATCAATATTTTGATGACACCCAACTCCTTTCTTGAAGTCCCCCAGGTATCATGGGGGGCAACTATGGAGAGGGCGTTCTTGGTGACTGCTTGTAGACTGTGGAACTCCCTCCCAGCAGAGGCCCAAGTGGCCCTGGACCTTCCCTTCCTTTTGACGCCAATGCAAGACCTGGCTGTTCTGCCAGGCTTTTGATGAGCATGATGGGAGGGGGGTTGAGGGTTAGGGTAGTTGGGTTTTTGTATTTGTATCTTAATATATTTATTAGATATACTGTATTTTTTATCATTATTTTTAATTTGTTAGCCGCCCCAAGCTGCCTTGGCAGGAGGGGCAGGATATAAGCTTTTATATAAATAAGTAAATTTTAAAAATCTGGCGGCCAGCCCTGCGCGCTGCAGTGACTGCCTGGGTCCGCTGTCTCTCCTCCCCTGCCCTCTGGGATTCCTGCTGAGGGTGAGCGGAAGCAGCTGCAGCAGCTTCACTTGCCTGCGAACCGCCATGTTTTCATGCCATGTGGTGGCGACATGTTGATGTGGGGATTGGGTGGTTTAGCTGAATTGCTGGGTCAGGTAACCTTATTTACGCTGCTTTTGTAGCCAAGCCGCAGTTGGTGACCATTCCATCGCACATGTGCTAGAACTACATATTTAATGTTTAATAACTCTTCATTGCTTTCACTAAATGCCATCAGCCCACAACAGTACTTCGTTGACGTCTCAGGCTACATGCCTTTGAACTCTACTCACAAAGGTGAGGAAGATGTGAGCCACAACAAAAGGTCAGGACGTTTTGAAATTGACCGCTACCAATTCACTTTTAAATTGTTATCACTTTTCGTCACCGTAATGGAACTGCTTCAAATTTTCAGTATTATTATTATTATTAACAAACATTTATATAGCGCCAGCAGTGTACCTGGCACTTTACAAGGTAATAAAATAGACACGGTCCCTGCCCCTAGGGCTTACAATCTGAGAGACAGGAGCTGCGGGAGAGACTTAGGAAGGGGAATAGAGGGAGAGACAAGGGGTCTAACATTC